>CM045923.1:21171836-21531836 GCA_025177825.1 Aechmea fasciata
CGCGGGGACTAATTAATAACAACACCGTTTACGTTGCATATTAATTACAAACTACCATTCTTGATTATACTTTATTATTAATCCCTTAATTGAATGGGGTTTTTTTTAAAAAAAATTGTCAAGCGAATACCAACTATCAATTAATTAAGTTGCCATTCTTTTATTTGAAAATGGAGGGATGAATGAAAACATAATTAAGATAGAAAAATTTTCTTTAAAAGTCAACAATAAAATATCTAAAAATATTAATGTCGGGTGCACGCGCGCGCCCTTAATTACTTTAATAATTTAATGCTAACTTACGACGCTAATTAATTAACTTGACTAACAACGGGTCGAAGCAGGAATCAGCGAATTCCCACAAACCACACCCAATATATATATATATATATATATATATAGAGTCATTATATATATAAAGAAAAGTATTTAACATAAAATATCAGCGTCAAGCGTGTATTAATAATAATAAAAATAAGAATAAATAATAATAATAAAAAAAAAAAAAAAAAGCTCTATCCCGGAATTTCTAAGTCAACTAGTTTGAAACTCGAACGAGCGTATCTACGATGTTCCGTTTATCCGAGCAACCCAACAGTGGGGCCCACCGTGACTCTTTTGGGATAAATTCCAGTTTTTACACACTCTCCGCCCGCTTCTTACTTTCCCATCCCGGTTTTCTTGGGCCCCGCTTCAGCCGCAAAACTCAAACTACCGACCAAATAAAATATTCTCGTGGTCAAATCTGCGCGCCAAACATGCTCTTCTCACCTCTATATGCAGCGTTTGGAGGAAGCCAACCCCCCCAAACCGTGTCCTTATATATATATACAAGCTAGCGCTTCTCTCTGCACCACCTGGCGAATTAATTAACATTGAGCGCGCTTCAAGTTCATTTTTGTAGCACTCTCTAGCTAGCTCCGAAGAAGCTAGCTAGCTAGTTACAAAGGCTTAATTAGAGTGCTTAGCAATATTGGAGAACTACGTACGTACGTACTAATGGCTCTGAGCATTAATCCGGCGCCGAACCCCTCCGTCGTATCCCGCGGGCAACGCTCGCAGCGGCTGCGGGTTTCGGCCTCGGCCGTGGCTGCTGCCCCGAGCAGCGTCGCGTCGAGGACGGCGTCGGTCCCTGCGCTCGTCGCAGGAACGCATGAGGCGGCGCCCGGCGCGAATGCGCGGCCGCCGCTGTCGAGCATGTGGCGGGAGGTGCAGGGGGCGGACGACTGGGAGGACATGGTGGAGCCGCTGAGCCCGCTGCTGCGCGAGGAGATTGTGAGGTACGGAGAGTTGGTCGCGGCGTGCTACAAGGCCTTCGACCTCGACCCGGCCTCGCGGCGGTACCTCAATTGCAAGTACGGCAAGCGAAGCATGCTCCGCGAGGTCGGCATGGGGGATCGGGCTATGAGGTCACCAAGTACATTTACGCCACCCCGGACATCAGCATCCCCACGCAGACCGGCACGTGCTGCAGCCGCTGGATCGGGTACGTGACCGTCGCCTCGGACGACGCCGTCCGCCGCCTCGGCCGCCGCGACATCCTCGTCGCTTTCCGCGGGACGGTCACCAACACCGAGTGGATCGCCAACTTCATGAGCTCGCTCACTCCGGCGCGACTCGACCCGCACGACCCCCGCCCCGACGTGAAGGTCGAGTCCGGGTTCCTCAGCCTCTACACGTCCGACGACAGCACGTGCAAATTCAGCGGGGGCAGCTGCCGCGAGCAGCTGCTCTCCGAGCTTGCGCGGCTCATCCACAGATATAAAGACGAAGAAATAAGCATAACCCTAGCTGGGCACAGCATGGGGAGCTCTTTAGCGCTTCTTCTAGGCTACGACCTCGCGGAGCTCGGCTTGAACCGGGACGGATCGAACCGGGATATACCGATCACCGTTTACTCCTTCGGAGGTCCGAGGGTCGGGAACTTAGGCTTCAAGGACCGATGCGAGGAGCTCGGCGTTAAGGTTTTGAGAGTAGTCAATGTGAACGACCCCGTAACGAAGTTACCGGGGGTTTTCTTCAACGAGAACTTTAGATTGCCATGGAGCTGCTCGTGCTACGCGCATGTCGGAGTCGAGCTTGCACTTGACTTCTTCAAGATGAAGAACCCTGCATGCGTTCACGACCTGGATGCATACATAGGGTTGCTGAAGTCCTGGCCCAAGATGGCAAAGATGAAGAAGGAGGGAGCAGATTTTATAAGCGGCGTGAGGAAACTTCTGCTTGTGAGAAGCTCGAAGCATGGCTTCTCCTCGAGGCTTCACGTCAAGTAGGAAACTTGGTTCAATCTCTCAGGATTTGATACTGATGTGGTTCATACACTTTTTGTTTCTGGAGTAGAGAAGTTGCTTAATTATCCTTGTAAATTTTTGTAGGGTAATGGGGCGCCAAAGATTTTTTATCTTTTCTTCCTCCGAAGCTGTATATTTACGAAATCTCTAAAAAGAAATTAATACAATGTCATAGGGCTGTTTGGGCTTAGCTTCTTAAAAAGTGATTTCTGAAAAAGTAATTTTGGTTAAAAGCTGTAGAGTGTTTGGCTGAGTTTAGATAAAAGCGACTTTTCTGAAGTAATTTTCAAAAGCTGTTTGGCAAAAAAATTATTGATGTTTGCATAAATTAATATTTTTAGTAAATTTTATTTTAAATATAATTTAAAATCTAAATTTAAATTTGAATTAAAATCAAAATTTTAAATTTCAAAATTGTACAAAATTTAAATTTTGATATTTTAATTTAAAAAATAATTTAAAATTTGATATTTGAAATTTAAAATTAAAATTTAAAATTTAAAATTTGAAATCTGTTTTTTGGTTGAGAAAAGAGTAATGGGAGAAGTATTATTAATTATAAAAGGATATGATATAATTGTATTGTTTGTTTAAGGGTAATTTCAGTATTTTAGTAAAAAATTTTAAGTGGGAAACAGCTTGTGCGGGAATCAGTTTTGAAAAGCAGTTTTTAGAACACTGCTTTTGGAGGAAGCGAGAATCAATTTTCAGCTTTTAAAAAGCGAGAATTAGATTTTGAAATACGTTTACCAAACACTCTAGCTTGGTCTAAAAGTAATTTTCAATGTAAATCACTTTGCAAAAGTACTGGCCAAACAGGGCCATAGAAAAAGATTACAATACATCGTTTCAGCCAAATACATGCATTCTTGGATTTTTTTTTTTTTTTTTTTATTTCTTAGCTGATCGATTGCGTCATACTGAGCAAATAATAAAAGTAAATGGATAATGCCTTTTTTGTGTTTTGAGAATATCATCAAGGTTATATGTTTATCAAAAAGAGAGAAGTTGATCATCATGCATGCATCTGTTAATTAAGGCTTTTGACTGCGTTAAAAATTTTCTCTGAGCGGTGAAGTTTGTAATTGATTTCCTTGTTCGATACTGCAACGTCCATAATAAATACTTTATAAACAAAAACTATCCTTTTATTTCGATTAGAAATACATTATCATTTCGGATCTATTAGATTTTATTGGATTTTATTATGATTTAAAATTTGTTAGGCATCTCGAGGAATCCAACTAAAATTTTCATATGTGAGATTTAATCCCACATTGAAAACGAAAAGGATGTTAAGAGTATTTATATAATTTTTTATTCTCAATTTGTTTGAAAGAAAATAAGAGTTATACTTTCGTTTAAACGCACCCACGGCACAAGTCGAGCCCGGCGACGCGCGGTCCATACAATCGGATTATTTTGTTTTATTTTTATTTTTTTGGTTTTATTTTTATCGCTTTGGTTATAAATATTGGGTTAGATTGCACGAGTTGAAGATGAATTCGAGCATACCTAAACTCTACCTCGTCTTTCCCTGCTTTCTTGCCGTTAATCATTTTCCACCGATCGTTGGATTTCAAACTTGTTGCTGGATTTCAAACTTGTTTGATTCGTTTTGCGCCACCTTGGAAGCATGCCAGCGGGGTGAAACGAGGTCGTTGTATCGGTAATTGTCGGGAAACCTTGCACGTGAAAAAGCAATTTCACTTCTAGCTAGGATAATATTCTGCACGTCTCGATCCACATGTCTTATCTCACTACAATAAAATATGTTTTAGACGGCGCTTTTTAAACGACGTTTTTTTCTAGTTTCTTTAATATTTAGCATTTACCGACACTATGATTAAGCGTCAGAAAAACATATTTTTACTAAAACGTCGGTATATTTATCCCGACATGTTTATTTAACGATTCTTTACACGACGCTTTTACAAGCGTCGGGATTATTTTTGACGCTTTAAAGCGTCTAAATATCATTTAAAGTGTCCTTAAATGCAATATTTTTTGTAGTATCTAAACATTTTCTTTATAATATTTGTTATTTAATTTCGTTTCCGAAGTTTTCTAAATCTGAAATTAAACTTTCGAATTGGTTTTTTAAAGAATATTATAATAAAAGATCAGAAAGATTTTCCAACAGAATCTTCATGTCGGAGGAGCTGATCATCAATCTAGGCTTTGATATTTGCTGAGATTTGCAATGAATCACTACAACAAAATATGTTTTAGACGACAATTTTTAGATGACGCTTTCTTCTAGCGTCTCTAATATTTAGCATTTGTTGACACTTTGATTAAGCGTCGCCAATAAACATATTTTTATCAAATATTTATATAAATTTTCCGACACTATATTAAAACGTCGGTATATTTATCCCGACATGTTTATTTAACGACTCTTTACACGACGCTTTTATAAGCGTCGGGATTATTTTTGCCGACGCTTTAAAGCGTCACTAATTATTATTTAAAGTGTCCTTAAATGCAAAATTTTTTGTAGTGAACTGTGAAAGATATCAATGTATGAACTCCTAGCTGGACTGATGTTGTAATATTGCCTTGAATCCTTCGCCAAAAAACCTATTTTGGTACGAAAAGAAGATTGTAGATCATATTGTCGGGTCAATCTTTAATATTGCTGAATTTCTCAAGTAGCAAATTGAGAGTTGCTCGCATTGGAGGAAACATTAGGGTCACAATATTAGAAGCTAGGGTTAACTTTGTGGCTTTAGTCTAATCGTCGTTGTACGAATCAAAGTGTACAGCAACATAATTTTGTCCTCTTTGTTACATATTCAACTAATTGTAAATACTGTTCTATTGCTGAATGCTTCTATTCCTTGTTTTCATACTATATGTCATCAGTCTTGCATTTTCGCCATCCAATATTCGTCTTGCTGAACTTTCCAAGCTACCTCCGGCCTTGA
Source organism: Aechmea fasciata (assembly GCA_025177825.1). NCBI lineage: Eukaryota > Viridiplantae > Streptophyta > Magnoliopsida > Poales > Bromeliaceae > Aechmea > Aechmea fasciata. Next base: position 21,177,058 of record CM045923.1, read on the forward strand.
CATTTGGTGCATTACCACTATATATGTTCACTGCAATTTTCTTTTCTTTCTTTTTATTCGCTAATGAAATCACTCAACAACTCTGCAAATTGCCATTAGACTTTTTGCAAAGCTAAGAACGTTGACTTAAATTAAATGGGAGAAAATTAATAATGCGAGAAGCACGGCGTGTGTGACGCAAACTGAGAACCTCTCGATACTATGTGAAATATCAGTCGTACTCTAAAAACGTTAGCTGTTAGAAAATAATGTTTTTATATTATTACAAATGTCACTACTACAAAATCATGATTTAGCGGCATTTACTCTGCGGCATTTATTTAAATACGCTAATTAATATATTTAACGGCATTACTTGTTAAGTGCCGCTAAATTTAATAATTTAGCAGCAATTTACTATTAATGTTGCAAAATAGAATAAATTAGCAGCATAAATTAGTGAATGCCGTCAAAGTTTCCAGTATTTTATAAAAAATGACGCTAAATCTAATAAAGTAGCAGCACTTATTGCTAAATGCCGTAATATTTGCTCGCAATATTTATTTAAATCACGTCAATTAATATATTTAGCAGCACTACTTAATAATTACCGCTAGATTTAATTATTTAGCAGCAATTTACTATTAATGTTGCAAAATAGGATAAATTAGCAGCAAAAATTAGTGAATGCCGCTAAATATAATAAACTAGCAGCACTTGTTACCAAACATCATTACTAATTAATATATAATCCCTTTTTTATTTAGAATTAAAAATTATAAAATTAAAGTTTAAAATTTGAAACATATAATTTTAAAAATTAAACTTATATTTTAAATTTTAAAATTCTAAAATTTATATTTTAAATTTAAAATTCTATAATTTTTAATTTTAAAATTTATATTTTTTAATTTATTTTAAATTTCAAATTTAAAATTTAAAACTATTAATTTTGAAACATAAAATTTCATATTTCATAATTAAAAATTCAAATTTAGTATCTAAATTTTAAAATTTTAAATTTTAAATTTTAATATTTTAAAATCGAAGATTTAAAATATAAAAAATTAAAATATACATAATTAATAGTCGTTAGTGCAAGTGGCAAGGGGCTTGGTTGTTGGTACTCGAGGTCTCAAGTTCCAAGTTCGAATCCTAGTTAATGACAAAAAGAAATAAATGAGGCGGGTAGCATCTCAAAAAATTAAATATAAAATAAAATTAAAATTTTAAAATTTTAATTACTAAAATCAAATATTTGTATTAAAGGTATTTATTTATGTGCCACTAATAAACAATTTAAAATTAGCATTTAATCCTTTTTAGCGGCATATTCCTAATGACGCTAATTGATTTATATTGGCGGCATTTATAATAAATGCTGCTAATACTTTTAGCAACATTGGCATAGGCAGCATTTAGTGTCATATGCTCAGCATTTGTTGATCATTTAGCAGCATAAATAAATGTCGCTAATCACTACTTTTCTACTAGTGTGTGACACTTATACCATCGATTACAAGTTCGTACATTCATTACATGAGTAGAGAGTTGTACTTAATTGGGCTTGGTGGAATTGGTATCCGTGACCAAGTTTGAATCAGTTGATTCACATTTTTAGTAAGTTTATTTGAATGAAATAAACAAGCGAGTAGCGTCTGCGCTACCTATCTCTCTCTCTCTCTCAAAAAAAAAAAAAAAAAAAAATTGTGCACAAGTGCATTTGGATTATGAACTTAATTTTGACTCAATGCTTCTGATCATGCGAGTATCTTTGCATCTATGGGAGAGGGGGAAAAAAAAGAAAGGGAAGTGAAGAATTTTTACAATGTAAGGTTCGTAATTTTCTTTCCATCAACTTTTTGCCACGTGGTAGAAGCATATATTTCACTTTTTTATTTGTATATACGACTCACAAGCATCGAAAAAGAAGAACAATTAAAAAATATTCTATTGAAAAAAGTATATTTTTCTATAAGATTGATTTTTTATACTCATGAAAACATTCATTACGTACGTACGTAGTACAACATACATGCTCGATCGCTCGCACCTTTTTTTAAAAAATTTTGTTGTGTTCAATTAATTAAGGAATCAATTTTTGTCCCCATATGGTTTACCTAGGATTATGACACAGTCAAGTTTCCTATTTAGGACCTAATGGACTTGTCAATAGGTAATATTGAAGGATGAAACTTTAGTAGAAATTAAGCTCTCAAACCACGCCCCATTAAGGAGCCCCCAAATTGCTGTGACATATTAGTTGCGTATATTTGACTACTAAAATAAAAAGAAAAATTAAATTTTAATAGAAGGGATTAAAATTTTTGGATAAAAATAAATTAAAATGACACGTCGTTGGGAAGCTTCCACTGATTTTTTTTTTTTTTTTTTTTTTCCAGTAATGGAGTTTGAACCCAAACGCCAGCTATACATACATGCAAGAGGGGGGTGATTATATCACGTATATGCTGTCATATGCATGTATACGTCTCACTTTGTATGTTGACCTTTTTTCTATCGCGCTAATATATGAGAGCCAAACCTTTCATACACGTCTCCCTTATGGCTTGGTCAAACCTCTCCGTTGACAATAATCCAACTCTTGCTATCCCATGCAAGTCACGTTGCTACCCATCTCTTACGTGTCTTGCTTTATCTATATACTAATCCTTTTTAGATATATACGTACGTGAGTATCGATAAACCAATATGAGTAGTACTGTTGCAATTAACCAAAGTGAAATGGCATATATATATATATATATATATATATATATAGAGAGAGAGAGAGAGAGAGAGAGAGAGAGAGAGAGAGAGAGAGAGAGAGAGAGAGAGAGAGAGAGAGAGAGTCTCGAGGGTGTTGAAGTGGGTATATGGAGCTATCACTATGAATGAACGTGTCCAGTCCATGTAAGCTTGTACACACCATGCACAGAGATCAGGAGGGTGCCTCCAAAGCAACAGCTGGATAAATTTGATGGTCGATGTTAAGCAGATTAATTTATATATATATATATATATATATATATATATATATGGAGCTTTCAATGTGAAGTCCTCGGTTCAATTAAAAATCGTCAAATCAGTATATATCAAAAAAATAAATAATTAGAAAATTCGATAATATATATCTGTTAAAATGTTGAGTGTAATCAAGATGCATGCGCGCGGTAGGAAATGAAGAAGCCGCAGCAATAAATGTTGACTTCCTAGCTACTGGGTTTAGTATAGCAAATTAACTGTGTTTACGGAGAAATTAACTTTGCGAAAAGTTTACAAATTAAGGGTTGGATTTGGTCTAAACCAATATCTTTAGATATCTCGACAATTAGATAGCGTACCAAGTTATGAAATTGACATGAGGAACCCATCTAAATCACGAGAAGAAATATTATTTTTTTAATAAGACACCGTGGTATTGTACGGATTTTAAATTAATGTGACACACTTGCCGAATTTAAAACAGTGCTATATATCAGATATTATCGATGGGGTTAAAACCTCTTAATCTGATTATAACATTTTAGGCGGTGGTTAAATCGAAAAACTTAAATAAAAGGGTTAAGTGTGATAGAGTTAGAATAGTTAGAACGGATAATCCTTTTGAAAAACGGAGTGCCACATTGAATTATATGTATAATTTGAAATTGGTCAATCGATCAGGTGGTGCTCTATGAGATAATTAAGTTGTGATTAGCCGATATTGATCGGCTATAGAATTGAGTTTTGTCCGTTAATTGCCATGCATAACATCTTATTTCACCCCTTATATATATATATATATATATATATATATATATATATATATATATAGGGGTGGCAATCCCATTCGTGTTCACTTGTAGCCATCGTTCGTCGTTTAGTAAACGAGCCGAACACGAGCCGAATTTTTTCAGCTCGTTTAATAAACGAGCCGAACACGAGTGGGGTCGGCTTTTTCGTTGAGGTGAAACCTTAGATTTATATTTTATATTTTTATAATTTATATAAGTTATATTTTTATATATAAATAAATAATGATATATAATATATATTTTTATTATTTAATTTTTAGCAAAATAAAAATATAAATGCGAGCTTAATTATAAAAGACTCATTTGTATATAAAATTTTAACTATTAGATCAAAGTCGATGGATAAAATTTTATAAATTTATTTTTTTTTAATATATTTAATTTATTTTTTTTATTTATTGTTTGTTAGTAGGCTCGTGGCGGAAGCTCAGTCAATTTCGTTTATTAAACCGACCGAACACGAGCCAATACCGACTACGATACTTTAATGAGCGGCTAGGTGTTCGCTCGTTTAATCGTAGTTAATAACGAGCTTGGTTTCTGTATGGGCTTGACTCGCTCGTGTTCGGCTCGTTTAGACCCCTATATATATAGGAGTCAAACAAAGCTTCAAGCTCTCTTGTTGTGTTCGGACTACAATTGATCGTTCATATCACATAAAGTACTTATTGTGCACACCACATATATTTTGACCATTTTTACGTTGCCCCACTTTAGGACTTGGTCTAGACGTTAGGTAATTAAAGTACACAACTTCACTTTAGATGATCTATCACTTGTTACATGTTAATGATTTTCATCAATCTGTAATTGATTCTTTGCATTTTTGACTATAATATTGCACTTCTATATATATTATCTTCCATTCGATACAGTGTAATTCTTCTATTAATTGTTTCGGAATAGTGACATGATTTCTTTATTTTTTTCAATTTTGTTTTTCATTTCCTTCCTTATCTCAAAAAAAAAAAAAAAGTTTTTCCATTAATTTCAAAAAAATTATCATTTGCTTTTTCAAATTTCACTTTAGTATACGTTAGGCAAAGAATAAAGATATAGACAAACTCGATCTTTTCGTGACAATTAGTTAATTCATGCACAAATCTAGTGCAAGATTTATTGCTAATAAACTAGTTGATGTATCGAAATCGTGCTGATTATAAAATTATGTAGCGTCCATCATGCAGATCCACTATAGATAGACCATTAATCGAGCCACGGGTCGACTTATATAAAGACAACCGTTTACTTTAAGTGCAAATGCACCCAACTCAGACTCAGATCCAACTAGAGTCTATGGACCTACACCAAATATAAGTGTACATGTAGCTAGCTATATAGCAGGGACGACCTAAGCTTAATAATATTATCTGTTCACTGCATTAATTATCTAGTGCAAGTGTACATGTATACACCATTAAGATCAAGATCCACCCTCCATCCTATATCTTAGATATTAAATCTCTGTCGACTATTAATTTACTATCATGAATTTCTCTAATTGAAAATGAGATGATTAATTAAATCGTTATTACGACATGAAATAAAAAGTATGTATAGTATAGTGTGGTGCATAGATATATAGATCCATTAGATGTGCACAATAATTTCTCTTAATTCCTTCCCGCATCTAGCTACTCTGTTAATATTTGGTTTAGATTTGTAGTTATCTAAATTGGAGATAAATCATAATCTATTTGAGATTATTTAATTTGGCATATATGGATTATAATTAGGAGGATAATTCTAGTTGAACTAGAATTAGACTCTTATTAGGAGACATGTATTATATATACATGCTACGGCCAAATTAATCGGTGCGACAAAATTAAGCCATGAAAATTATCAAGGAGGCTGCGGCTGAGAGGTCTTCTTGGTGCTGTTGGTGTTCGGTGCAAATTAATTACGCCATTGATTTCCAAGGAGCCGCGGCATGTTGGAGCTCTAATTAATTAAAGAGCATTGTGGTGTCCGTACGGTTTGAGCCTCGGGGGCTAATTGAAGGCATGCACTAATTAAGCCTTCGGAGGTCCGTACAGATTGTTGAGAGAGAAGCCTTGGAGTTTCTTGTTGCGGCGTTTCGGATCCAATTAAGTTTTGGTCTTTTGAGAGATCTTCTTTGTACTCCGCCTTTTCGACATTAATAAAGTATTTGCTCCGTCTTCGCCCGTGGACGTAGGCCGTTGGCCGAACCACGTAAACATCGGTGTGCTCTTTCCGCTTTATCTTTTCTTTTCTCGCATCAAATTATTTTCTGAATCTATTTTTCGACGTTCCGATTTCTAACAAGCGGTATCGAGCCTTTCTATTCCCTTTGAGGATTAAGATGACGACGAAGTTCGAGATTCGAGAAATTTGTGAGACCAACAGTTTCGGATTATGGCAAGTCAAGATGCGTGCTTTATTGACGCAGCAAGGATTGCAGAAGGCACTGTTGGGAAAAGAAAAGATGCCCGATTCTTTGACGGCGGAGCAAAAGGAGGAGATTGATGACAAAGCTCTTACGGCAATACAATTATGTTTATCCGATGAGGTATTGCGCGAGGTCTTAGATGAAAAGACCACAGCAGGGCTTTGGCTTAAATTGGAGTCTCTCTATATGACGAAATCTCTCACCAACAAATTATATTTGAAGCAACGTCTCTTCATGTTACGCATGGCGGAAGGTACCTCTATTAAGTCGCATTTAGATGAATTTAATTCTATTATTATGGATCTCCGTTCGATAGATGTTAAAATCGAGGATGAAGATGAAGCCCTTTTATTATTATGTTCTCTACCACCCTCTTACAAGAATTTTCGTGAGACATTCTTGTTTGGACGAGATACTCTATGTCTCGATGATGTTAAATCCTCTTTACTTTCAAAAGAGAGAATTGACATGCGGATAAGCAACGAGACGGTGGAGTTTCGGGACAAGGTTTGGTCGCTAGAGGAGGTCTCGGGAGAAGGGTTCGGTAATAGAGGTACATCAAGATCAAAGTCAAAACACGAAATCGATTTGTGGTTATTGTAAGAAGAAGGGTCACATAAAAGCTGATTGTTTCAAGTTGAAAAATAAAGAGCAGCGGAAGAATAATAGTGATAAGAATCAAGGTCAGAAAAGCACCAATACTGAAGCAGAAGCAAGTGTTGCAGCAGGAGAATCAGATAAAAATGATATCGTCTTCACAGTTACGGATAAGACACGCAGACAGGATGAGTGGCTTATGGATTCCGCATGTACCTTTCATATCTGCGCGCATAGAGAATGGTTCTCGACGTACAAGCCTTTTGAAGGTGGAGATGTATTGATGGGAAATCACTCTAAGTGTACAGTTATTGGAATTGGTACTGTTCAGGTACGAATGTTCGATGGAGTAGTGAGAACTATATCTGAGGTTCGGCATGTTCCGGATATAAGAGAAAATCGATCTCATTGGGTACAGTGGATACTGAAGGGTTTAAGTATTCTGCAGGGGAGGGAGTAATGAAGGTCGCTAAAGGGAGTCTTGTAGTGGTGAAGGCCAAGTTGGCCGACATGTTATATGTTCTACGGGGTTCCACCGTGACGGGTTACGGCGGTGACTTCTTCCTCTATGTCGATTCGGATAGCACCAAATTATGGCATATGCGGGGTATGAGTGAATATGGTATGATGAAGTTGGGCGAGAGAGGTCTACTTGGTAGTCAGAGTTTAGAAAAGTTGGATTTCTGCGAGCATTGTGTTCTTGGCAAACAAAAGAGAGTCAGCTTTAAGGCCGCAGTTCACCGGACAAAAGGTACTCTGGACTACATCCATTCTGATCTTTGGGGACCTTCTCGTACTCCTACTCATGGTGGTGCTAGATATATGTTGACTTTTATTGACGATTATTCTCGTAAAGTGTGGGCGTTCTTTCTGAAAAGTAAGGATGAGGTGTTCAATTATTTCAAGCAATGGAAGGAGATGATTGAGAAGCAAACTGAAAAGAAGATCAAGAGATTAAGAACCGACAATGGTTTGGAATTCTGTTCGTCAGAGTTTGAAGAATTCTGCAAGAATGAAGGGATCGTTCGACATAAGACCGTTAGGCATACTCCACAGCAGAACGGAGTGGCTGAACGGATGAATAGAACTCTTTTAGAGAGAGCTCGTTGTATGCTCTCTAATGCTGGCTTAGCGAAGAGTTTCTGGGCAGAGGCGATCTTTACAGCATGCTATTTGGTGAATCGATTTCCACATTCGGCTCTTGATTGCAAAACTCCGGAGGAGGTATGGTCTGCGACCTTGATTATTCTAATTTGCGAATATTTGGTTGTCCGCTTATGTTCATGTAAATGAAGGCAAGTTAGAACCTATGGCTAAAAAGTGCATTTTTATTGGTTATGCATCGGGGATTAAGGGATATAGATTGTGGTGTCCTGAATCGTCTAAATTAATTATTAGTAGGGATGTCACATTTGATGAATCTGCTATGTTATATCCTAATCGTATTTCTTCTGATGAGACCCCGAGTGCTAGCAAGCAGGTGGAGGTAGAGACCGATGCTATAGTTCAGTCACAGGATTCTTCTCAGTCAGAACAAGTTCAGTCGGCAGACACCTCAGTAACTGAAACCCCACAAGTTGAGAGGCAGAGCATTGCTACAGGCAGAACGAGGAGACAGATTAAACCACCGCAGAGATATGGTTATGAAGATATGATTGCTTACGCTCTTTCAGTGGCACAAGACACAGAAGAAGAAGGTGAACCTTCCATGTATAATCAAGCTATTTCAGGTGCCAGTTCTGCAGAGTGGTTGGTGGCGATGAATGAGGAGATGGTGTCTCTCCATAAGAATCGCACATGGGAGTTGGTAAAACCGTCTACAGGTAAGAGAATTGTTGGCTGTAAATGGGTCTTCAAGAAAAAGGACGGAATCCCCGGCGTGGAAGATACAAGGTATAAAGCTCGTTTAGTTGCTAAGGGCTACAGTCAGGTAGAAGGTGTTGACTTCAATGATATTTTCTCACCCGTCGTGAAGCATACTTCTATTCGTATTCTTTTATCGTTAGTAGTCATGAATGACCTGTATCTTAAGCAGCTTGATGTTAAGACAGCTTTTCTGCATGGAGAACTTGAGGAACAAATTTATATGAAACAGCCGGAAGGATTCATTGTTGAAGGGAAGGAAGACCATGTTTGCCTGTTAAAGAAGTCGCTTTATGGCTTAAAGCAGTCTCCTCGACAATGGTACAAGCGGTTTAACTCCTTTATGACAGGTCACGGATACTCCAGAAGCAAGCGTGACAGTTGCGTTTATTTCAGAAAGCTTGATCAGGGATCTTTCATATATTTGTTGCTCTATGTCGATGATATGTTAATTGCTTCCAGCGACATAGTTGAGATAAATAAATTGAAGACTTTATTGAAGGGTGAGTTTGAAATGAAAGATCTAGGTGCTGCTAAGAAAATTCTTGGTATGGAAATTAAGAGGGACAACAAGTCAGGACTACTGCATTTGACACAAGAGAAATATATAGAGAAGATTTTAAGGCGTTTCGGAATGACAGACGCAACACCAGTGAGCACTCCTTTTGCGGCGCATTTCAAACTTTCGGCCCGAGCATCATGATCCGATGATGAGCGGGAGTACATGTCACATGTTCCATATTCTAGTGCGATCGGGAGCATCATGTACGCCATGGTTTGCACACGGCCGGACATCTCCTACGCAGTGAGCATGGTTAGCAGATATATGACCAATCCTGGTAAGGCTCATTGGCAGGCTGTTAAGTGGATTTTGAGATACTTACGAGGTACCACTAGCACTTGTTTGGAGTTTGGGAGGTGTAAGGATGGTGTGGTTGGATATGTTGATTCGGATTTTGCAGGTGATTTGGATAGGAGGAGATCACTTTCAGGTTACGTTTTCTCTATTGGCGGATGTGCAGTTAGTTGGAAAGCTTCACTGCAACCTATTGTCGCCTTGTCTACGACGGAGGCGGAATATATTGCTATGACAGAAGGTGTGAAGGAAGTTATATGGCTAAGAGGCTTATTTGGAGAGCTTACTTCTTGTTGGGATCCGACGATTGTTTATTCGGACAGTCAAAGTGCTATTCATTTGTCGAAAGATCAGATGTTCCATGAGAGAACAAAACACATCGATGTAAAGTTTCACTTTGTTCGGGATGTGATTGGGAAGCGCACGGATGATTAAGAAAATTGGTGCGAGGACAATCCAGCGGATATGTTTACTAAGTCTCTTATTATTGCCAAGTTCAAACACTGTTTGGACTTGGTAGCAGTTGGCGGCACTTGAGGCCCTATGGGGCGTTTGGAGAAGACGGAGCACGGAGCGTTAAGTAGCATTGAGACGAATTAAATTCAAGGTAGAGTTTTGTGGCGATCTCGACATAGCGACTACACTACAAATTAAACCAAGGTGGAGATTGTTAATATTTGGTTTAGATTTGTAGTTATCTAAATTGGAGATAAATCATAATCTATTTGAGATTATTTAATTTGGCATATATGGATTATAATTAGGAGGATAATTCTAGTTGAACTAGAATTAGACTCTTATTAGGAGACATGTATTATATATACATGCTACGGCCAAATTAATCGGTGCGACAAAATTAAGCCATGAAAATTATCAAGGAGGCTGCGGCTGAGAGGTCTTCTTGGTGCTGTTGGTGTTCGGTGCAAATTAATTACGCCATTGATTTCCAAGGAGCCGCGGCATGTTGGAGCTCTAATTAATTAAAGAGCATTGTGGTGTCCGTACGGTTTGAGCCTCGGGGGCTAATTGAAGGCATGCACTAATTAAGCCTTCGGAGGTCCGTACAGATTGTTGAGAGAGAAGCCTTGGAGTTTCTTGTTGCGGCGTTTCGGATCCAATTAAGTTTTGATCTTTTGAGAGATCTTCTTTGTACTCCGCCTTTTCGACATTAATAAAGTATTTGCTCCGTCTTCGCCCGTGGACGTAGGCGTTAGCGACCACGAACATGCTTGTCGGTGTCTTTCTTTCCGCTTTATCTTTTCTTTTCTCGCATCAAATTATTTTCTGAATCTATTTTTCGACGTTCCGATTTCTAACATACTCCATATTCATGACAAACCATTTTAATTTACTCTTATCTTATTTTCAGATATTCATATCCAATCTATCGAATATATTAAAGATTTAAAGTACCATTTCGACCTTTTACGTACAATTTTAGTTTTTAGAGTAATTGGTTGTTCGTACAATATTAATTTTTTGTACGATGTTCACATTATTAATTGTTCAGCTTAAGCGACTAGATCCCTTACTGATCTCCTTTCCTTTCCCACTGATCATCCCTTTCCAATATGGAACTCCAGGGCACTCCATTGATTAGCACAATTAATGATCTTAATTAATTAACTACCTACGTAGGTATCTGATTAATTAATTAATTCCCCATCGATCCGTCTCCGTCGCAATATATATTGTTCATATATACTCCCAGCATGCAGAAACTTGAAAGCGACGGTTATATATATTAATATATATGAGGGTCATAGGGTGGCCCCCTTGCCGTGCCAAATTTGTGCATTTAGCAAATATCAACTTGGTAGATAATCCAAAATTTACGACACATTAATCATCTGCTTCATTATATATATATATATATATATATATATATATATAGGTACTATACTATTATGAGTATTGGGATCGTCATAACTTTTTCGTTGAGATGAAAAAATGTGAGGCTAGGATGAGAGTGATTATGGTTAGATTGATAGTGGGCTCTAGGGTTGAGTAGGTGGTTGGTTAAATAGTATAATCTAACAGTAAAAATGATTAAAGGGTGGATCAAATGGCCAAAAAGTTATGAGTACAAGAGCCTCTATACTCATAAAAGTATAGTAGCCGGACTCTATATATATATATATATGTAGAGTTGAGTTAGAATACTCTCAAAAGCACCAACGGTGGTCTTTTGAGTTTTTATTGGATGGGAAGATGTAGGGTTGAGATGATGGTGGTAGGTGGTGGTTGATGTGATAGGTGGTGGTAGGTGGAATAGTGTTAGATCTAAGGGTGTGTGTGTCATCGAAAAAGTAGATCTGAGGGTTAAAAATTTAGAAGCCTTCATTTTTTGAGTGGTGGCCCCTACAAAGTATTATTTAGACGATTATATATATATATATATATATATATATATATATATATATATATATATATATATATATATATATATATCTCTGCATATATTCAAGATAAATGTGGTCCACCAGATCCTTATGCAGGTGGAGCTGGCGAAAGGTGACCCGTGATATGTACGGAGATTGAGAGAGAAAATGACAGATAACGACATTTTATATAGAGTCCGGCTACTATCCTTTTAATAGGGTAGGAAGACTTGTCTATCAATTTTTTACCCATCGGATAAATTCTTTTCATCATTTCTAATCATTGGATTAAACACTATAACCCAGTGGGGACCACTCAACCCTAGGGGACCATTCAACTCTAACCGACTAATATATCATCCTAACCCTACAATTTCTCATCCAAGGGTTAAAAATTTGATAGACAAGTCTTTCATATCCTATTAATATGATAAGTAACCCTATATATATTTATATATATATATATATATATATATATATATATATATATATATATATATATATATATATATATATATATATATATATATATATATATATATATATATATATATATATATATATATATATATATATATATATATATATATATTATTATATATTATATATATATACATATATATATATATATATATATATATATATATATATATATATATATATATATATATATATATATATATATATATGAATCGTATGATGTAGCGCGAAAATCATCAAAAGTGTGGATCTAACGGTGGAAAACTTGGTAGCACAGAGTGTTTTTCGTGTTATTAATAGCATAGCGGTAGGACTCTATATATATATATATATATATATATATATATATATATATATATATAGTCCATGGGATACTATCGATAACAGCATGTTATATGAGTTTTCATTGATCATACTATTTAACCAACCACCCACTTAACTTTAGGGGGCCCACATCATCCTAACCACATCTCTCAATCCAATGGCCAAAAACTTGGTAGACCAATTACTTGGTGCTATTAATAAGCATAGTTATATATATATATATATATATATATATATATATTACGTCTTGTCCGTACTTGTAACTTGATGACGGACATCGATTCACATCTATTCCAACTCTTAGGCATAATCTACGCTATTGGAACTATTTAGAAACAAAATTTTATAATTTTTTGACATCATTTACCAAGCGATCACAAAGTCTCAAAAATGGTTATTTTAACGGTGATGTGACACGTTTTAAAGTTCAACAGTGTAAAAGTATCCAAATTACATGAAACTTTAATAGAAAATTCTACTTAACATCAAGAGTAAGAACAATTCTTTCGATTTAAAATTTTAGTCTTTTATCACTATTTTTTATAAGATATTTATTTTCAGCCGTTCATTTTGAGGGTGCTCGTTCACGAGACAAACGAAGCCAAAAAATTATGAAATTTGGTTTCTAGATAGTTCGAATAGCGTAGGTCATATCTAACAGAACCAATCGCCGAATCGAATGTCTCATCATCGAAAACAACTTACAAGCACGGAGACCTCCGTACTTTCGAAAGCATAAATACTTTCGAAAGCATAAAAGCCTAACTCTCTCTCTCTCTCTCTCTCTCTCTCTCTCTCTCTCTCTCTCTCTATATATATATATATATATATATGAGTCCTATGGTGCTTGTAAAAGCACCAAGCATTTCGCGCTACGATTTTGATCATTTTCATTCGTTAAATTATACTATTCAACCAACCATCCACTTAACCCAAGGGGACCCACATCATCCTAACCACACATCTATTAATCCAAAGGCTAAAAACTTACAAGCACCAATGACTTAGTATTTTCAAAAGCATAGAAGCTCAATTCTATATATATAGTTCTACTGCTATATATACTACTAATAATACTAAATATTATTTAATGTTACCAAAATTTTCGCCTTAAATTTATTCATTAATAATTTCTACCCGTTAGATAACCATACTATTCAATCAACCGGTCATTAAATTCTACAAAATAGCTATCTTTTTAATAGTATAAATTTTAATTTAATAACCAAAAGTCAAATAATTTCTACATACACGTACACGCACTACCGACCATAAGAGAACACGTGCGAGTGGGATGCGGTTGACCGTTCCAAAAAGCAAACGCGGGCACTGTTCCCGCCAAATGACGTCGCTCGCTTCCCGCGAGCAGCTAGCGGATGTCGCGTCAGCAATGACCAAAGCAACCGACCAATCATGCGCACTGCTTACAACCAACCAACTACTCGTACGGTTGGTCGGTACTGATCCCTCGATCACGTGTAAATCCCCTGTCCAACGATGTATTCTATACTGTCACACTTACAACACATCATCAATAACAAGCCAATCATATTCCTTCTTTTCAAACAAAACTACAATAAAAATATTTTTTTACAATCATGATGTGACATATATTTTTAAAAAGAATATTTTGATTGGCTTGTTACGCCACGTTACATATATACCCGTTGCATTCTAGAATTTTTCTTACAGTATGAAAAATATATTTTCGAAAAAAATTTCAATATCATTCCTATAGCTCCTACTTTTTTTTTTAATTTTAATTTTAGCATTTTATAATTTAAAGTGTATTAGTTTAGTACCCGATAGTTTCATACTTTCTCACTCTAGTATTCTATGGTTTAAAGTGCATCAATTTAGTACTTGATTTTTTTTTTTTTCCGTCAACTCCTCTGTTAATAGATATACAAAAAACATTAAATATCCTATCTAGATTTATCGAATATTTACTTTAGTTTTAAGTTTGTCACTGATTTTTTTCTTCCTCCGTCAATATTTCGTTAAATTATATACAAAAAAAACTTCAAATACACTATCTAGGTTAATTGAATATTCACTTTAGTGCCCTTTAATTTTAACTTTGTCGATTTAACAAAAAAATTAATAAAATGAATAATAAAAAAATAAAATAAAATCAGGTACTAATTTGATACACTTTAAACCATAAGGTACTAAAATGAAAAAGCGCAAAACTACAGACACTAACTTGATAGGGGCTAACTTGATACACTTTAAACCGTGAAAATACAAGAAGGGTATTTGAAGTTACCTTATTTTTTTTTTCATTTAATTCGAAAAATTATTTTTTCATAAAATTATTTTTTCAGATTTGAAAAAAATTAAAATTTTTATTTTTCGTTGTTTTGGGCAAAAAATGAAAGGTGTATATATTAATATACATATATAATATTTTATTTATAAATATATATGTATATATTGTATACTATATTATAGTGTGTGTGTGTGTTATTATATATTATATAAATATAGATTACGATGATGATGATGATATATATTTTTATTATAATATATATAATATCGTAATTATTTATTTAAATATAAAATTATATTAAATTATCTTTTATTTAAATTTTTTCTTTCTACTAACCAAGTATGATTGGAAAAAAATTCTACAAATCAAACGATTAAAGAGCTTCTTTTTTTCTCACTAAAACTTATTTTGTATAGTTTATAATATTCAGAGTATAATAATAATAATGTCACGTCATCGATCATCGGTATTGTAATGTACCTTCTAGGATACATGTAGCAGTATTTTTCATTTTAGGCTAAATTGCATTTTGTATACTTACATTTTTCATCTTCATATAATTTAATTTATTATAATTTTGTACTAAAAAATTTTAAATTATTATAATTAAGTTTTACGGTTTAATATATTCGACTTTGAAGTTTTTGGCAGGTACGTACGTAGCTGCGTACACAATAGACAAATATCGAGGGCAATTAAGTACAAATCTCGATCACAAAAAGCCAATTTATATATAAAAAGTATGTCAAATTAACCATTCGTAGTTGTCCAAAAAAAGACAAATATATATGGAGGCCAATTAATAGATGTTTAGTACATTTGTCACGATCACATAGGGCTTGGCCTCTCTGCCAAAAAAAAAAAAAAAAAAAACTAATTAGTAAGCCTAATTTGAAAAAAAGAAAAAAATTACGGGTTTTACGATTAAAAATAGATTTTTTTTAAAATTTTTGTAAATTATATCTAAATTTTTAGTAAACTTACCAAATATTTTTATTCCTCTACAGCACAGCCTTACCTTTACGATTTGTGCCATATCTTAGTCTACGTCGCCACCACCAAGGTTAATGGAGGTGAACATGGGCCAGGAATGACAAAGGAGCACAACAACAACGTGTGGGCGGTCGAGGAGGGGGAGAATTAGGAGAAAAAGAAAAAAATAAAAGGGATGGCGAGGAAAAGGGAGAGAAAAGAGAGAAAAAGAACGAAAGTGAGATAGGGCCAACGATGTTTTGTCTTATTAATAGTATAATGCTAGTTTTATATATATATATATATATATATATATATATATATATATATATATATATATATATATATAGTTACATGGTTTAAAAGCAAGCCCTTTTGTCTTTGTGAATTTTTTACCGTTAGATCTACACTCCAATCATTTTCATCCGTTAGATTATACTATTTAATCAACCACCCACTTAACACAAGGGGGCCCACATCATCCTAACCACACATCTCTCAATCCAAGCTAAAAACTTACAAGCACCAATCGCTTGTACTTTTAAAAGATAGAGCTCAATTCTATATATATATATATATATATATATATATATATATATATATATATATATATATATATATATATATATATATATATATATATATATAAAGAGAGAGAGAGAGAGAGAAAGAGAGAGAGAGTGAGAGAGTGGGGGTATGTAGTGCTTCCATGCAAGTTGTTTTCAATATTTGGAATTTCGAATCGACGATCGGCTCGTTAGAGTTGATCTAGAGTATTTGAAGTACCTAAAAAATAAATTTTGTAATTTTTCGATATCATTTGTCTAGTAATCGAAGGGCTCAAAATCAATAATTTTAATAGCCGTCACGAGCCGTTTGTAAGTTTAACGGTGTAGAAATATTTAAATTACATAAAATTTTGATAGAAAATTCTTTATACCATATAAAACAAGATCAATTACTTTTATCTAAAATTTTAATATCATATCATCACATTTTGTGAGATTTTTATTTTCAACTGTTGATTTTGAACCCCTTCGATCGCTAGGCAAATGATATCGAAAAATCGCAAAATTTATTTTATAGATATTTTAAATACTCTAGATCAAGTCTAACGGAGCCGATCGTCGATTCGAAAGTCTCGAACATCAAAACAACTTGGAAGCACGAAACGCTCCATGCTTCCAAAACATCCCAAACTCTCTCTCTCTCTCTCTCTCTTTATATATATATATATATATATATATATATATATACACCGTTAGATCATATTATTCAACCAACCACTTACTCAACCTTCGAGGGCCCACATCATTCTAAACGCATATCTTTCAATTTAATTAATGACCGAAAACTTGATAACACCAATAATTTTGTTCTATTAATAGCATCGTAGCCTAATTATATATATATATATATATATATATATATATAGAGAGAGAGAGAGAGAGAGAGAGAGAGAGAGAGAGAGAGAGAGAGAGAGAGAGAGAGAGAGAGAGAGAGAGAGAGTCGAGGGATCTATTGATACTATTGATAGCAAACATTTGGTGCTACTTGTTTCATCGTAGTAGATCCGCTGCCTTGATGATGATTTTTACCCGTTAGATCATACTATTCAACCAACCACCCACTTAACCCTTGGGGGCCCACATCATCCTAACCACACATCTCTCAATCCAATGGCTAAAAACTTGGTAGCGCCAATAACTTGGTGCTATTAATAGCATAGTAGCCTAGTTCTATATATGTATATATATATAGAATTGAGCTTCTATACTTTTAAAAGTATCAAATCATTGGTGCTTGTAAATCAAAAAGCTAGTTAAAATATGCTTTTCAACTACTTGGAAAGCAAAAGCTTTAGTTGAAACTTGTGCTTATGCTGTAAACTGAAGTCGCTAGTGTAATTTTAATAAGGAATATTAATTTGTTTTGTACCCGTCTGAGCTACGAAATATCAATAGTTGTGCAGAAGCTCCAAATGAGACGAAGAGGCCCTAAATGAAAATGCAGCAACACTGGACTATATATTTGTTTTTTGGTAGTTGATTGTGTCGCTAAGTTATGTTAACAAGAGGATCATTATTCACCTTGCATGCAAATGGCATCCTCTTTTTTCATGATGATTTAAGGCGTATGTCTATTTCCTCGTCAGTAACTTTCATATAAATAATATCTTCAATTAAACAAACGATTGATTTAGATAAATATAATTTTCCATTGCTGGTTTGTTTAAATACGTAGTCAATAGCTTTGAAGTTTTTCTTGCGTTTGGAAAATGGAGTTACTGGCAATTTAAATTTAATTACATCAAATTAACTAAATAATGAAAGTGGGACCTCTACTGTCGAGAACAACTTCATTCCCTTCACTAATTGGGCGAAACAAATATGCTCTTAATTGTTTTCACTTCGAGGTACTAAGCCTCAAAGCCAAAAATTAGCAAATGAAAAGGTGTTAAAGCGCTTTAAATGCTAAATAAGTAAGAAAAAAAAAATGTTTGTTTTTTTTTTTACGAGTAGCTGTATTTTTAGCACTAATTATAAAATCTAAAAGTGAACGAGCCCCTTCATCTGATCAAAATGGGCCATACAAACCTGTGCCCATTTCCGTTTCTGGGTTCGAGATTTTGGGCTTAGGCCTCAGTTATGGGCCGAAAACGGGCCGGGCTTAAGGCCTAATGACATGTGTAACAAGTGCATGGATTTAGTCCACCACCTCACACGTAGACCGCGTTGTGTTATGTTCCTCTCCGTCCCGCGGTTCAGAGTTCACGGTTCACAGATCAAACACCCTCCCGGTTCGGTTCGAGGAGCAAGCCGTTGTTCCCGGTTCAAAGCGAGTCGAGTCGACTCGACTCGGCTTCTCGAAGAAGCCGCTTCGTCACGATCCATCGTCGTCTTCTTCTCCTCCTGCAATGGTCTCCGTGGTTCGCTCCACCCTCCTCTTCGCCCCTCCGAAGCCATCTCCGCGACCGCGAGCGACAATGGCGGCGAGCTTCTCCGGCGCTGGCACCGGCGCCGGCCCCGGCGCCGCCCCTCCCTCGACGCAGCAGCGGCGATCATCGAGGAAGCTCCCCGTGTTGCTCTTCGACGTCATGGACACGATCGTCCGCGACCCTTTCTACCACGACATCCCTGCGTTCTTCAAGTAGGGTTTTTCTTCTTCGTTGTTGGTCTTCGGTAGTGAGACGTGGATTCTAGGTTCCTTTTTGATGTAACCTTGGATTCGTTGCTCCCGATTAACGGTTTTTTGCCGTGTTGATCGTCGAATTCTATGATTGGATTGTAGGAAGACCCCTTTTTTTTTGTGGAAGCTCGTTTTGATGCTGAGGAGAAGTAAATTTTGGTGGGAATTGTGCAAAAGTTAAGGTTTTTGATCTTTCATTGGATTTGTTGCGTCCGATTATCGGTGATTGTAGGAAGAGCCTAGTTTTCTTGTGGGAGATCATTTTGACGCTTAGAAGAAGTAATTTAGCTGAAATTGTGCAAAAATTATGCAACGAGTTCTGATACTAGTATTCGAACATCATGACATTTTTTTAGAATTGTAGCTAGTAAAAATGGGGCATTATGAATATTTCTCAGAAGCTATATTTTAGTCACTGTTTGAATGGGAAATGATCTATTTGCCATTTTTATTTTAAGGATGTAATTTTTAGGACAAAGTATTGGGAACTTCTAAGCTATGAGAAGAAGTGAGAACCCGGCGCATAAGATTCTATCAAGACTTCTAGTGTTTATTTGTGCTGTAAATGACTTTCCCTGCTTTGAAACATGATTTTGTTTTTGCTATTATGCTTTGGTTACTGTTATTATTTCGAAAAATACTCGGTCTTATAAATTAATTACCCAGCGTACTTAGATGCAATAGGGTTCAGGAAGCTTAAACATTTCTCTGTTTTATGTTGTTTAGATTTTTAGCCTCGTCATGGTTTCACTTTCGCGCGTTATTTCCTGTGCTTCTGCAGAATGTCAATGAAGGAACTTTTAGAAAGCAAACACCCAACTGCATGGGTTGAATTTGAGGAGGGATTGATCGATGAGGTATATTTATTGGAGATGATCTGTTGCTTTTCTTTTTCGTATTTTGTCTCTTATGAATGGGATTTTGGTGTGTCGAAGGATAGAGTTACTGTCGGCGTGTCAGATTAACAGATTTGAGAGCGACATCATTACCAGTGGAGGTAGCCTTAAATATGCAAATACGAGCAGCAAAACAAAGAGATGAAAATGATTAAAAAGAAAACAATATTCAGAAGAGGATAAGGAATGATTGCAGCTGGAATAGATAAAAAGAAAAGAGCAGCAATGGCTGCAGCAGTTGCCGGTAGGCATTGCAAGAGCTGGATAATGCCTTCTTTAGACTTTAACTATTGGTTATTGGAATCGTGCAAGCATTTTAATAACCCAATCTCCATTTCAATCTCGAAACTTAAAAATATTCAGATTTCATGTATTTTTTTCCAAATTTTGATTGTGTCATGCTTGTAACTTTAAACAATTTAACATGGCAATGACATGACTTTGTCATTTTACCTTTTTATGAAACAACTGAATGGTAAGTTGTTTGTGCACTAGCAATTTGCAGTATTATTTGGAAATACCAACAATCTCTTTAATTTTGATCCACTTTACTCTCTCATTTTTATGATTTGTCATGCTCTTGTTACTGCCGTAGAACAATATACTTCGGTCATAGGCCATGAGAAATATTGCACTGACTGTTTTTCTGTTTTTGTTCGATATGAACTGAAGTTTGGTAGAACCTATCCTCCTTTTTCAGAATGAGCTAGCTAGGAAGTTTTTCAAAGATGGAAGATCTTTTGATTTGGAAGGTAAGAAACTATAAAGTTGACTGTTTTTCTCTACTTTCGGTTAACTTTCTTGAGCACCTTCTCCAAAGGATGCATTTAGATGTCTAATGGGGAAGCCGACCTTTGGTTCATATATTCAATAGATTTTCTTGTTCAAAAAGTAATTGGAATCTATGTTTGTTTGTTGAAATTTTGGACAATGAAGTTGTACCAAACATCACTCAGTTGTTTCTCTTATCTTCATTGAAGTATGCATTATCTTGAAGTTTCAGTTATTATGTTTATTGGGCTCTGGAAAACCTTGAAATAGAGTTCTGCCTGCATATGTCAATAAAAATTGGTCGTATTTTAATTTGTTGTAGGTCTCAAAGAATGCATGGTAAGAGGATATTCCTATGTAGATGGTATTGAGGCTGTGCTTTGCAGCTTGAAACAAAATGACTACGAATTGCATGCTTTCACAAATTATCCAGCCTGGTCAGTCTTTATTTTCTCCATAACAATACGACCATGATTTGTTTCCTTATTACAAGATATGTCTTTGTAGGTACATGATGATTGAAGATAAGTTACGACTCTCGAAGTATTTGTCTTGGACATTTTGCTCTTGTCTTATTGGTAATATATCTGCATTATGTATCACATCTATTCTTGAACGTTAAATTTAACAATCATGTGGGACTTCCTTTGTACTTATTAATCTATTTGGTTTTGCTTACAAAATATGAATATGGAACGGCAGCTTTAATTTAATGATTTGTGTGAAAAAGATGCTAAAAGAAGTAAACTATCTTCTTTTGAAAGATTGCTGTTTCCAGAGGATAATATGGTTCAATCTGAGCTACAAGTGAAACAGCTCGGAGTTTCTTGATTTAGGATTAATCTAAAATATTTAGCCAAACTTAATTGCATTGATTTGTCTGTGCAAATACTAAATGCTGCTCATGTTAATTAACTTGCAGTTTTTAAGCGTGTTTTATAACATTATGTAACATTATGTACATTATAAAAGGATCAGGCGCCATGGACTTTGTCTGTTAAAACTACAAATGTACCTTAAACCTTGGATCTGCCAATGAACGTAAAGTATGTTTAATAACCCTTACCTATCATAAACAGTTTACTTGTGTTTGATGTTGCGGTTGTTGCCGTAAATAGATGTACCTTGTATGTAATTATGTTTAATAGTAGCGCCTTTATGTGCAGGAAAACGCAAGCCTTCTCCTGATTCTTATATGGAAGTGGTACATCATCTCGGAGTTGAGCCAGGAAGCTGTGTCTTCATCGATGACAGGTTTCTACTGCCACAATTGCTACAGACTCTCTCTCTCTCTCTCTCATTATGCTTTGTTTGGCTGACTCTTATCTAATAGAACAAAAGGCATCAGGTTCTTTTCCATCTTAAAGTTTTAAGCATTGTATTCTTCTCAGATACAGTAGGCACTCAGTTTTGTTGATATTTACTCACCAATTATGCTCAACAAGGAGAAATTGTTGTTGACCAAACAACGACTTATTGTTGATTCCTGAGAAAGCACGGATATTGAAAAATTTTGAAGTTAGAAAGGAAAAAATTATAGCCTGAGGACAAAATAATTAGAACTCAAAAGATGGCTTCGTTATTTTTCTTTATCGAGCTTTTCTAACATTTCTTCTTGTTTCCATTACAGTTTGTACTACTTATAACAATTGCAGGAAGACAAATGTTGATGCAGCTATAAACGTGGGAATGGTCGGGTTACACTTCAAAAGCTCAGATTCTCTCAAACAAGATTTGGCTTTATTGGGAATTGAGGTAGTAACTGCAGCTCATCCCTAAGGCAAAGCTCTTATAATTCTCCAGATTCTCAAGATTAAAAAATGCCTTGTTATTTCTTCATGCTTCATTCGGATGCATACATTCTTCTATCCAAATACGTAAACTCCGAAATAATGGCTACTGCAAACATCCAGATGCATCTCAAAATGTGTCAAATATGTATATTATCTCCATTCCTTGGTTATGTTCACATTGGCTTCTATATCTGTATCTCAATTGTCCTAAGATGTATTCTTATATTGCTAGTTAATTTGTTCGATGACCCCCTATGTTAACTACAATTGTTTACGATGGTTAAGGCGGTTCTAGCTTAGGGAACAAATGGCAGATGAGTTTCCAAGGTTAAGGAGATAGATGCAAGGGTGGACCTGCAATGTTGAACTTTTAGGATGATATATGTGCAATGTGAACTTCTAGGATGATATATGTGCAAAGATCTATACCTTCTACAGAGTCTGTTTGCCGAAGCACAACTGCAGAATGAGTGCTTCTGGTTTTGGGGATAGTAAAGTTCTTAATGTTGTTTTGTAACCTATCGAATGATTTTCTGGTGTAGTGCTGCTTGTTCAAGAAGCACTCACTATAAAAAATGTTACATTTAAAGACGCTCTTTTTTATATTTAATGATACTTAAAAGCGTCCCAATATATTCCCGCGTTATTTTTGAAAGCGTCGGTCAAAAACATCAGCAAATAAAGAGTCGCCACGTATATATTAATGCTTATACCAAACGTCGGTAAAATACATTCTGACGCTTTAAAGTGTCAGAATATACATTTTAAAGCGTCCGGATTTTTAAAATTTTGATACTTTAAAACGTCAAAAAATTAAAAATAATAGTAAAATTTATCATCATTTAATAAATTGACGCTTGATGCTTTTGAAGCGTCGGTATTTTTTATATTGTAAAAATGTTTGGAAACGTTTTTTCTAAGCGTCGTTTAAAAAATGTCCTTATATTAACGTTTTTTTTGTTATGACTCTGGTTTTCCTCTCGTCTAGTGACATAGTCTTGGCCTTTAGAAAGAGAAATGCTTTGTCTACAATACAACCAAAAGGAAAGTGAAAATAATCTTGGCGCCTGAAAATGTAAGCCCACTATTTGTGTGATTCTATTTATAGTTTATAACTAAAGATGATCGAAAGAAAACACGAAGCATTATTACAAACTTTAAAAAAGGAATCAAAATCTCACTCGACTTTTCCACTCCCATCTACATGACACGACAACATTTTACAAAGAATACAAATCCCCTGATAAGCAAAAGGCTGAGAGAATCTCCATCTCAGATGTTTGACCCAATCGGATATTTTGCCCGGTTAGAGCCATGCTTCTGCTATTCCATCTCAACGAGCAATGCAGAATTGGTTCCCATCCCGAGTAGCTGCTATAAAACTACTCACTCCATTTGATGATTTTCGAAGATGGGCAATTGCTGCGAGTCCCAAATCATAATTATCGCTTCTGGGATTAATTTCTTAATTAACAGTAACAATGATATGACGAGCAAAATCTCTTTTACCTTCTTCATGAGCCGACCTTGTCGAGATTCTCCGCGACCGTCTTCATCCTGGGCCGCTGCTCCGGGTCTGGTTCGGTGCACGCCAAAGCGATGTGGAACACCGAGATCACCTCCTTCTTCGCGCTCACCTCCCGGCGGAGTGCTTCGTCCACCAGCTCCGCCAACGGCTTTGCGTCCTCGAACCCCTTCCTCACCCACCTCACCAACTCCGGCACGTGATCGCCGGCTGGAGCGCGTCGATGACGTGGAGGGTGAGGCCATCTCTGGCGACCTTCCCGTCAGCAGCTCCAGCAACACCACACCAAAGGAGTAGACGTCCCACCTGAAAAATATTTATTATCATTTTAAAACTTAAGTTGTTAGAAAACGGTGTTTTATTTTTATTTTTTTTTTCAAATACGACCTTTGAGTGGGCCGGGCCCCGAGGACGCGGGCCTCGGGAGCCCGGTAGTTGTTGGGCCGCTCAGGCATTGCGGGCTTCGTGGCCGGGAGGGCCCCGCCCATGAATGCGGAGGCGGCGGATGAGGATGAGAGGTCGTCATTAACGCCGGCGAGGGCGATGAGGCGGCTGAGGCCAAAGTCGCCGATGTAGGGGTTGTAGTCGGCGTCGAGGAGGATGTTGGTGGGCTTGACATCCCCGTGGACGAACTTTCGCGGGCTGCAGTCGTGGATGTGGGCCAGCCCACGGGCCGAGCCCTTGGCTATCTGGAGCCGGTTCGACCAGGATAGGCTCGGTTGACCCGAACGACCTAACCAACGAAACAAAAGACAAAGACATGATGATCAGCGTTAATTCACTTGGTTAGTCAAAATATACAGAGAGAACAAAGATCATCTCAGTAATTGTTCTCTTTTTTTCATTGATGCTAACTCTTGGAAGCTTATGATCATACAATACAATAATAGGTTACACAGAGATATCACTTCTTATACTTCTTAGACATGATAATTGGATGCCGATAAATTATTAAACGAAGATAATAATTAAACAAGACATGCATAATATATAGCTTAAGGAAAGCAACATGCATAATACCACCCTTGCATGCTCCCGCATGCGCTTTGTCCCTACATGCAGCCACATTTCCTACATAGAAACAGGAACATGGTATCATTTGGTCCAAACAAAGTGCTGCTGTAGGGCCCTGTATCTCAATTATTTTCTTCATCGACCTAGGCTTAGTTCGGAAATGATCAATTACATATTTAATGTTAAAAAATAGTGATTGAAACCACCACTGAATGTGTATGCATATCACTAGCTAGCTATTTCTCTGGTGATAAGTTTTTTTATCTTCATATTAAAGCATCAGAAGGGAGAAGCTGCAAAGCATGTCTAAAATTTCTGGAAAACCGATGGTTTAGTAGAGCTACAGCTCAAAATCTGTGTGGAACAAAGCATACACTGATGAAGCCAAAAGCTTAAACAGATCTGAGGAGCAGTTGTGCCCCATCTTTTCCCCTCCTTTTATGGCATTGAGTCCCACGTTAAAGGGGTTTAGAGACTCGGACTAATTTTCCAGCACCACCAATTAAAGGATCTTCCAACGTCGTACACAAATAGCCCCTTTCCTCTACTTTAGGGAACAGCAAAAGTGGCTTTTTCATATTTCATCTTTTTCTTCGCTCTGCTCTTTCAGACTCTGAAAAAGTTAAAGTTTGAACAAATCATGTCTCAACAACCTAGTTTTCGTAAATAAAAAAAAAAATTGGTGACATTGAATTTCAGTAGCTTAGATCACAAAATGACCAAATGTTAGTCATGTGAGCTACCAACCTGTAAAGAGTATTAAATATATACGTATATAGATAATTGTTGAATTGTTCTTCAGTAGATACAAATTATTTTAAAAAAACGACTGGTTTCAATATTCTCAATCTCTCGGTCTAGTTTGCTTTCCTTCCGTTTGAATCTTTATCCGCGTTTAAAAATCTACCAAATGTCGATCGAATTCAGTTGCAGGAGAGGTTTAAATGTAGATACGAAAAACTATTTGCTAAACTCTAGTAATCTAAGCTTTTAAAGTAAAATAATCATTGCACAAGAACAAGTAGCTATTCTGGCTGCTTACTTTTCTTATCCTGCAACTATTTCTGCGTCATGGTGAGTTACATTAGTTTGTTTGGTTTATTTTGAATAGCACAAATATGTGGGCAATTTTTTGTCTACCAGTTCGGGAAGCCAAATTGGCTCGCCGGCGTCGAATCGGTGAGCCTCGCTTATTTGACAAGCCAATTCGGCCCGACGAACCGACGAGCGTAGCATCACTCCTAGCTAGCATGTTACCTGTGAAGAAATTTTCTACAGAGTAAACCTTAAATAGTACTGGTCCCATATTCTACCGGTTATTTTTGACTGATTGTACGACAGAAGAAACCGGTACACTACACAGGACAGCAATACAGTTCACACCTGTCAGGTACTGTGGTGAGCTTCGAAACCAAGTGAATTAAAAAAAAAGAAATTTATCTTCATGCTGCATATTTTGGTGTGCACTATCTAAAAGGAATGTAGAATATACATTTCATTCATTTATTAAAGATGAAATATATGACTAAAGATAAAAGTTTTTATTTTTGAATAAATGAAATGCGTATTCTACACGTACCCTTCTGAGGATGTATTGCTGCTCTATTTTAAAACGGCAAATCAAAATCTTGAAAAGAGGAAAAGGAAATATGGAGGGAAGGGGGGAGGGGAAGGACAGACTGACCTCGAAGCGCGGCGGCGAGGTTGCCGTTGGAGATGAAGTCGGTGATGAGCAGCTTCTCGTCCTGCGCCCAGTAGTAGGCCCTCAGCCGCACCACGTTCGGGTGCCGCACCCTCCCTATCCCCTGCGCCTCCGCCGCGAACTCTTTATACCTCACCTGCTGCTGCTGCTGCTGCTTCCCCGCTTCTCCTCCTCCGCCGCCGCCGCTGCCGAGCCTCCGCACCGCCACCGGAACGCCGCTGCCCACCACCACCTTGTACACGATCCCCTTCCCCCCCTTCCCCAGCACGTACGCCGACGACCTCAGCAGCTCGTCCAGCTCCACCGCGAAGCCCTTGTCGATCGACACCAGAACCCCCTCATCCACCCCCACCCCCTCCCCCTCCCCTCCCCCACCTCATCCTCCCCCTCCTCCCCCGCCTCCTCCGCCGCCGCGCACCACCACGCGCACCGCCCATCTCCGCCGCCGCCGCCGCCCAGTTTCCCCGTGCAGCTGCACCCTCGCCCTCCTCCCGATCCCTCACTCTCCAGTACACGTACACGGCGATAGCCCCGATCACCGCCACCCCGCCGCGTCCGCCGCCGAGATCAGCGCGATCATCCCCGTGCGGAGCCTCCCCTCTCCTCCCCCGCCGCCGCCCCCGCCCTTCGCCCCCGCCCCCGCCGTCGTCGTCGTCCCCGGCGCCGCCGGGGAGCCCCGCGCTCCGCGCACGCCACCTGGAGCGGGTACCCGCACAGCAGCGGATTGCCCAGGTACGCCGTCGGCCCTGATTCGCTAGCGATCCCTCTTGCGGGATCTCCCCGGAGAGGTTGTTGTACCTTAGATCTAGCGTCACCGTCGAGGAGGCTCCCTAACGTCTCCGGAACCTTCCCGGAGAATCGGTTGTGCGAGAGGTTGAGCGTGCCCCCGAGCGAGTCGAGCTCGCCGAGGTCCCGCGGGATCGATCCGTTGAACTGGTTGGACGAGAGGTCGAGCTGGACCAGGTTCACCATCTCCGGCCAGATCCCCGCCGGGATCTCGCCGGAGAATCCGTTGTGCTGCAGCAGAAGCCGCTGCAGTTGGCGGCCGCAGCTCCGGAGGTCCCTGGGGATCGGCCCGGCGAGGGAGTTCCTCGAAAGGTCCAGATTCTGAAGCCGGGGGAGGTCGCAGAGCGCCGCCGGGAAGTGGCCGGAGAGGGAATTGTCGTAGAGGAAGAGGGAGCGGAGCGAGGAGGCGTTGGCGAGCTCGGCGGGGATGGGGCCGGAGAGGCGGTTGCTGTGGAGGTTGAGGCGGCGGAGGAAGAGCAGCGAGCCGAGCTCCGAGGGGATGTAGCCGGAGAGGTTCTTCCCCGCGACCGCGATCCCGACGACGCGCGGGTAGTCGTAGCCGGAGACGTTGGCGCACGACACCCCCGGCCAGCGGCACGGGTCTGCGTCGCTCTCCGTCCACGCGCCCAGCGTCGAAGACGGGTCGTCGGACACCGCCGACTTCAGCGCCAGCAGCGATAGCCCGTCCGGCGACAGCCCCGCGCCAATTCCCACAACCGCAGCCAGAATTACGAAAACTATACTGATGATCAGCCGCCGAGAAAGATAGTACTGCCCCCCCCTCATCTAACCTGCGCCTAGCTAAATGATATATTCTGTCACCACTTATTAGTAGTGAATTGAGGTTATAGCAGGAGAGGGATCGAGATGACCTGTGGTAGTATTTAAGAGAGGGCACGAGGGGTTTAGGTTTTAAATGGCGACGCGAACTAGTTTATCTTATCATGGTATCTTTAGGATAGGCAAAGGCTAATGTTAACTTAAGAGACAAGCTATAGTAATCTTTGCGGTGGAATAGGATAAGATATGAAGGATAGGAGGGAGTAGCAACAACACACTGGGGAGGAGATCGAATAATGGGTTGTTATTACTTATTGTAGTAGTGTAGTCTGTAGTGTAGTGTAGTGGGGGGCGGTAGAGAGAGAGAGAGAGGAAGTGGGGATTTTGATTAAGTGTGGGGACCATCCACTCCCTCCCGCCAAAAAGGGGAAGCATTGGGAGGGAATGGAGAGAGGGAGAGGGAGAGGCGTGGGGGAGAAGGGAGTAGAAGCAAAGCAAAGAGCAATAACCACGGTCGTTGGGTAGTAGTTAATTTTAAAGAAATTAAGGAAAGAGGAGCGGGAAGGTGGGGTCGTGGGGGGAGACAAGTCTAGTCACTAGTGTTGCTTGTTTCGATCGAGCTAGAGATGTAATTTAGTGCTCAATAGGAAGATATTATTATTTTGTACCTGTGCCAACACATCAGCTAGCGTATGTTGAAGCGACGGACTCTCTTCTAGAAGATTGAGCAACAACTACCCTCAAGAGAAAAGAAAAGAAAAGAAAAGAACTTTTTAAAGTGTTTGTGAAATTATCCCGGATAATAATAATAATAATAATATAATTCAGTATATTCATCTCTGTAGTTTTATATTTTTTTACTTTAGTATTCTATCATCTAAAACTCATTAATTCAGTATTTCATATTTTTTTATTATTTTCTTCACTTATTTTTTTTAAAAAAAAATCAGTGAACTAAAATATACTAAAGTGAATATTTTATAAATTTAGATCGAGTATCTGAATTTTGACGAAAAGAGATAAATAAAATCATAATGTACTTAATTGATATATTTTAAATCACATAGTATTAAAATAAAAAAGTACGAAATCATATGGGTGGTATTTGAAGCTTACTCTTTAAACAATATTCCATTTGCAAATAGGAGGGATTATGAGCTAATCATAATCACAAGTTATAATTGCCTTTTATGATAAATTGTATTAAATTTTTTTACTTCTTTACTATCAAGTTTGATCAAATAAATTGCTCCGTACCTGGTTGGTAGAAAACCTGCACCTAAATAAGGATATTGTACATAGCCAAGTGAAGCATTTATTTATTTAATATTAAATCGTACGTGCATGCACGCGTAGTGCATCTGTAGCACACCTGAGGACGATAGGAACACTATTTATATATGTCCTGTGTTTGCCTGCATAAATAATTCACTCTCTTCAATAATTTTATTTTGTATTCTTCTAATAAAACAATTTTCCCCTGGAAAATTCATTTGTATTTCTCACAAAAAAAAACTCATATTATCTATTAACACATTGATAAAAATATGTAGCATCTTAGACTGTATAGATAGGTTGATTAAAATCCTCCATAATATATGTTGTGCGTACCAATAATATATAAAAATAATATTTAGGGTGCATATACGCATCATTAGTTATAACTCCAATAACTCATGGAAAGTATGATATATTTTGCGATATATCGTACTCAAATCTAAATTTTCAAAGTACAAATTCAAATTTTGGCATATATCATGTTATACAAAATCGGCTTGAATTTGGTTCGGACTTGGATTCGGATTTCGATTTTGGGTCAGATATAAGATAAAAAAAACTATGGAATCTGAATTCGTTTCATTTTTGTTTTTTATATTCATAACTAAATCTATATCTATTTAATACCAATTAAATCTTCTTCGACGGAGTTCGAATTCAGATAAAATCTCAGAGTATCTGTATCCATTAGCAACGCAGAGGTCGACCTCCGTTCATCACCTGCGAAAACTGGCAAGTGCCGTCTGATATGACGGTCCCGGATTTGGATATTCCTATACCGGAGGCCGTAGGGAATGCATTCCTGTCCAATTACACAAAAAATGGTCCCCTCGCATACATTTATTAGCGTAGGATTGATTCCTACTCTGATCACCAGGCACAAGGACCCAATTCAACAGGTCATAACGCCAAAACGATCGATCTTCTGTACTCTAGAAGCAAAAACTTCAAATTGTAAGTTAACTCCTCGATCCCCAAGAGGAGAATTTGGTCGGTCGATATGAATTCGACTCGAGACATGATGCAGAATGTTGCTATATATGTTCTTGATCTTAATTTGTTGCATTGGCTTACGCATCAGTTGTCGTAGAGTCTAATCGGTAGCCCAAGTCCAATATGCGGTTTGGCCAAACGCCTGATTATGAAGTGATCAATATCTCATGATCTAATAACCCATAGGAGACATGTAGGACATGCACTTTTGCATCTACTACAACCTATGTAAAAGTGTGTGTGCACACTGATTAATAGGGCTATTTGAATGAATACTAATAGTAAGAAGTAAACACTTTGGCTGAAAAAACCTCTGACAACTTCCCCTTGCAACATTTCATAGCATAAATTTCGGCTTTCGCTTCAAATTGAAGATTCTGTGTTTGGGAGAGCAAACCAAACTCCCGCTTTTCGCCGTAGGAAAAGCTGTCTTCTATCGTCAAAGCGATCCGATAACTTCGCTGCGAGAAGAGGAGAGTTACTCCAGAAAATCCTACAATGATTGAATAATTGACTACATTGGGCTTTTTCGACAAAGCCAGCCGTCTAACCAAGCCTCCGAATGTGAGATTGGGTGAAGTAGAAGCTAAGAAACTTTACATACTGCATGCACTATAAGTGAAGCGACCAACATTGTTGGTGCATGAGACGAGAGAAATCATGGAGCTCTCACTTTTGGTATACAGTTATAGTGGATTGGTGATACGTAGGAACGAATTCAAACAAATAATAATAGTAATCGTTATGGAGCCTATCACTCTCATCCGGATATTCCCCATCCAGGCTTATTTGTGCTCCGTAAACTGACGCGTCCCGTAACACCCGTCACCATTCTTACCCTTAAATTGTTCTGTGTACCGACCATATCTAGCGTAAGTGACAAAGAACTTAATAGTCGGTATGAGAAAATTTTTTCAGGAAAAAAAAAGAGCGCCCACCGTGGGGCTCGAACCCACGACCACAAGGTTAAGAGCCTTGCGCTCTACCAACTGAGCTAGACGGGCTGACACTTGGATTACAAATTATTCACATATACATGGTATCTTGTACCAAATAACATTAGAAACAAATATGAAAAACCATGTACTATCTATTTTTTAGTCCATACATGACTAAACTTTAGTAGTGGCAGGTAAAATAGTTTAGATTTAAAGGTTTTGAAAATTAATAATAAATAAATATTAGTTATTACCTGTCAATAATATTTCAGGTAAACTCATTTCATTCTTCTCTGTTTATACAAGTTTCACTGCAGGAAACAGAACCTAAATTACATCCTTGGTAGAGAGTACTACTCAGTGTTGTCATATATCCACACAATCAAGTTAACCTGATAAATTTTATACTCCCCGATTCCTTAATCAAATTAGCACAGTTTTGTGCTTAGCTGCAGTGCACATGTGAGTTTCAATTTGGCACAAAATCTGCATCTTAGCTGAAATACTTTACCCAATATCGTCCACTGTTGATCTCTGCTTTTACAAGAATACCCTATCTAGAAATTCTCTTTTTAGTAATGGCATCTTGCCTCCTCTTTCCTTCACTACTTTCCAAACACCATTCAATAATTAACTTCAATAACATCTCTAATCAGGAAACAGAAATAATAATTAGCTGCACATAACTATTTGCTGTAGCAAATGAAATTCTTACAAACAGGTGAGAATCAAGTAAAGGAGCCATCTGTTTAACTCACATGGCAATAACTGTATTACATTTCAGGTTACCCGACAATAAGAAATTCGGGTTATATCATTATATGCTAACAAAAAAAAGTTTTAAATATATTTCGTCCGAAGTGAGACATGCAAGATCCAGTAAATGAGTTGTGGCTGATAGATGAAAGAAAGATGAAGAACAAACAAAAAGAAAAGCCAAAACCACATATGTTAAGTGATTGAGGAATAAAATGAGCTTTCTCAGCTCAGAATGCAACGAGCAGCTTTACCTCGAGAAGCCCTGTACCATTTACCCAACCAGCATGAAAAGGTAATATGCCACAATTCTCTATCATTTGATCCAATCACACAAGACTTGAATAACTTTCCTTTTCTTTTTTTTTTCTGCTGTTCTATATTTTGGCCGTTTGAATTAAATTGCCAAATGATCGAAATGGTTGAGGCCGCTCGAAAAAAATGCAATGTACACATGCACTTGTCCCTCCGAATATTGTTTAGTAGCTTTATCAAGCACTGTTAATCCTTCTTTGAAGCTCCTCAACAAAGGTTTTCCTGGGGACCTCTTCTTCTTGGTTTGCTTCGATGTTCTTCAACTTGACGATGCCTTTTTCGAGTTCGGACTCACCGACCAGCACCATCCAAGGAATGCCGGACTGCTTGGCATAGGTAATGTGGTTCATCACCCTCTTGGTGAGCTTGAATTCGGCATTTATTTTGGCATTCCACAACTCACTCACGAGCTCGGCAGCCAGAGTAAGGTCTTTTCCAAGAATAGCCACCAGAACTTGCGTCTCAGTCGCGCGAATAACCTATGATATGGTTAACAGAACTAATTCATCAATTTCCAAAGTATTCTAATGCACAATGAAAAAGATAGCATAAGTTGAAAAACCACATATCGCTTCCGATATGATATAAGCCACATAAACATAGGAGAGCATGATGAAACATTCTTACTTTTGGCGCTTAACTCTGATTGTATTTGTAGAGAGAAACCATGTATATGTTTGGTAGTAAAGGTTCCTACTTGAATAGAAAAAGGGGAAGAAATTACAGGGTGTTGAAACATGGGATCAAACAATCGTATCTTCCTGCAGACTTTTTTTTTTTTGAGAAATGGAGTACAATCTATGAAGGCACAGGTTTCCGGGGAATGGCATAGAAGAGTGGAAATAACCAACCCATTTTAAAAATGGAAATGCACTTAAGAGTGACAAGCAGAAGGATTTTACTGCATTTGAGAAAGATGACATGTGCCAATTGGAAAGACAGTGAACAATACCTGGTTCCTGTCCTTTTCCAGCTGTTCCATAATTGTAAAGACTCTTTCAATTCCAAGGCTGACACCAACTGCAGGGACCTGTTTTCCACTGAACATTCCTACCAGGTTATCATAGCGACCCCCTGCTGCAATGGAACCAACCTAAGGATTGAAAATAAGTAAGAAAGGAGTAAATCTCATGCCCTGAAGTACTCAAAATGAAAGGAGAGAATTTGAAATTATGGGTTTGGTTATCTGTAAATGGAGCTTATGCTTTATGCAAGAAATAACTCATTGTGGCAAAGGTGAGTACTGTATAAAAAATCAGTAAAGTAACGAAATATGTAAATAGCAATAGCTCCACCTCAAAATCGTCATAGTACAAACATTTCAGTTGTTCAACATAAAGTCCAATACAGTCACACTGGATTTACATAGTATGGCAAGACTTTATATCATCATGACATAAGCATTTATGGATCTATGTGTGCGGTCATGCAAAAAAAAAGAATACAATACATAGAAGAACACCAAAAGAGGCAGATTGTTAAGGCAACGATAATCCAAAGAGTTTAAAGGCACTTACGAACAATATAAAAACTCTTCAGTTTTACTCCATAGAAACATAATATGAATCTAGGTGGTTCAACACTATGGACAGCTGCCTTGCTACTATATGCTGTGACAATCATGCAGCACAAAAAGGTATTCATATCTCTGTATATGCAATTAGAAACAGTATGTCTCACCTGTGTAGCACCCTTGAAGACTGCCTCGTATATTACTCCAGTATAGTAATCAAGGCCTCTAGCCAGACTCAAGTCAAAGACCACTTTGTCTAGACATTTTGACTTTTCAAGTGCTTTAAATAATATATCTAGCTCATTCAACGCAACAACAGAGCCACTGTTCTCCATAAACTGACTACCCTCTTTCTTCAATTCAGAAAGGATTTCAAGCGGCGGCCCTCTTTTTTCCACAAAAGTGCCGATTTTCTCTGCTGTTTCAATAGCTAACCCTTTCTCTTCCACCTAGTGACGATATAATCAACAAAGAGAATATATTAAGTTAATTTAGTAGCTACATAGAATGCAATATCTATTTCTTTTTTTCTTTTCTCTGTTACTAATTGTACAGTTGAAGCAATTTCTTACCAGTTCCTTCTTTATCTGCTCAAATGTTTGCTTGTCTAACTTATCTATGCTTGAGCAAACTGTCCTAAACTTTTCAGGAGGTACACCACAAATCTCCAACATTCCATCCAATAGTTTCCGATGATTTAGCTTAATCTGCAAATGATAGAAAATAGTCCAAGTGCGATATTTTAGACATTCAAGGCTCAGCAAACCACCTAACATCAAAATGTATAGGTGGTCCTTATACTATCCTGATACTGCAACCTAGTCCCAGAACTTTGCACTTGAACACTTTAGGGCCTGAACTTTCTAATATATGGCAACTGCATCCCTGATTGTAGAAAAAAATAATAATAATAAAAGAAAACCTGTAATGACAATTTTCCCCTTCAGTCAAATGAAGATCTTGTTTCAGTGGCACTTGAAGCAAGATTAGAAAGGTCAACTTTCAGAAAAAGATAGTCATGTGGTTTCTGATCTTTTCAACGGCCAGGGATGATTTGCAGTATACAAGAAAGTTTAAAGACTAAATTGTTTTTAACTGAAAAGTTCAGGGAGTAGATCAATATCACGACAGTACAGGGACAATGCACATATTTTACCTATACATTTTACCTATATAATATTCAATTATGCGGTGAATCGTAGTTCTACTTCTACACATCATTAACAGCACCCTCTTCACAGACAAGATGAGTTTAATAGGTCTATAAACAATATTAGACTAAAAAGAAAATCAAGTAAACAAACAAGCAAAAGTACCTCATAGGTGCCAATGTCAAGTCGATCCAACAATTCTGTTAATACTTTAATGACCTCAAAGTCAGGTTCCATTGGCTCATACTGGCCAGCTATATCAAAGTCACATTGATAGAACTCACGATACCTTCCCTTTGATGGATTATCCCTCCTATACACTTTTGCTATTTGGTACCTTTTCAATGCGCTGATGTTATTCATGGCCACGTATCGGGCAAAAGGAACAGTTAGATCATATCTCAAAGAACAAAGTTCGCCACCCTGCCAAAACAAAATATACAAGCCGCTTTAGGAGGCAGTTAATACTGATTTATAAGGATGAACAAATTATAGCATATTTGATATTCAGAATGGAAAATAAAATTGCAAATACCAAATTAGGAATAACTCCTTGATGACCTTAAGCCATAAAGTCAAGTAGAGCGGTATTACAAGTATAAACGCTACAAATACACATGCAACGACGATTGCCCAAATACACACTGGTCGGAGCCTGATGCAGTAAATGAGGTCGGAGCCTGATGCAGTAAATGACTCTTTTTTACAGTAAAACTAGAGTTACACCAAAAGTAATTCAACAAAAAATACCAAAATGTTGTTAGCTTTCTTCAAAATTTTACCTGATCAGCAAGGTCATATATCAACTTCGAATCTTCCCCATATTTCCCCATGAGAGTCTCTCTCAGCTCGAATACAGGAGTATCAAGGCCCACTGCTCCGTGCATCTTGAAAACACTGGTAATAATCGAAAATGCACGTTCTCTTATGGCCATTTGTTCTTTCCCAAAATCACGGGTACCCTAAAAGAGAAATTGACCAAACATGTCTAACTATAAGCGATTTTGGGAAAGGTACCCTAAAAGAGAAATTGATCAAACATGTCTAACTATAAGCGATTTTGGGAAATTATAAGCAGTTAAGGACTGTAGGCACACATTAATTTAGTACGTGTTTCTCACCTTGGGAATTTTAGGAAGTCTCCTGACTTCATTGCTCTCAACAATTTCTTTCACTTTTTCTATCAATGTATCAAGCCCTTTGTCCTTCGGATCAAAATAAAAGGAAAGGTCACGAGCCCAATTAACAAGCGCTGTGACATGTTCACTTGTTATCTCCTTTCCAGTCATTACTCGGTTTCTAAGAAGTTGCATTACAGCAGAAGTCCCTTTTCCTAAAGTCTTCTTCTTTTTCTTCTCGCTCTTCTTGTCACCTTTCGCAGTTTCTCCATTTGGCTTGGCATTCGTCCAAGAACTCCCCTGGATTTTCTCGATCGAATCATCAATCT
This sequence comes from Aechmea fasciata, assembly GCA_025177825.1. Taxonomy (NCBI): domain Eukaryota; kingdom Viridiplantae; phylum Streptophyta; class Magnoliopsida; order Poales; family Bromeliaceae; genus Aechmea; species Aechmea fasciata. The sequence goes on from CM045923.1 coordinate 21,213,839, forward strand.
CAATTGTGAACAAAGCCAACGCAGCCTCCCAAGCAAGAATGTTCCTAAATTTAACCAAAAGATCATAAACACCACTCAAAATCGATACATAATCTGATCCAGCAGCAGCATTTTGCGTTACTGAATCAAATTGGTCCTTCAATCTGTCAAAGCCCAGACACCCATCTCGAAATAATTCAGAAACCGTAGACTTGATACCAACATCTCGGATCGACTCAACAATCAATTTGGCTCGCCCCAGACTAATCTCACTCATGGACCGAATCGCCATAGCCAGAGGGAGCGCAGACGCCACCAAAGCTTTCTCCTTTCCTTGATTACTGAGACCTGTAGTCTTCTTCCTGACCTTAATGGAAGAGTTCAGCTCGACACGGGTCCTCCCATGGAGTGTTCTCACAGCCTCCCTGAAGCTCCCATGGACGGTCGGGATCTCCGTGAAAGAGTCAGCATAATTCTGCCCTACGAGCTTCGAACCGAAGAGCATCACCTTCATGTCTCCGGCTACATCCGTCTCGTCCTTGATCGAGAAGCCGTCTCCCGAGACCGGCAAATCGAAGGCCCCCACTTCAGCCCTAGAGGCCTCGCAGGAGAGCGCCGCCACTGCGTCCGACACCCTAACCAGTGCCGAGGAGCAGCAGTCCAAGATCGCGCAGATCGCGGTTGGAGCAGCTGCGGAGGCTTCGAAAACCCCGATTTCATCGCCGGAAACCTTAATCTCCTCCACCTTTCTCCCATTCAACCGACATATGGACTCGAGGAACCTTAATGGAGATCCGAAATCTAGTGTTTCGTGACCCGATGGGAGGGACAGGGTGTCCTCGATCAGGGTGGGTAGTGGGGGACGCACGGAGGCGTCGGCGACGAGGAGCTTGTTGAGGAGGACAGCAAGGGTGGCTCGGGACTCCTCTAGAGTTAAGAATCTAGGATTTTGGATAGCATCGGAGAGTAGCGGAGGAGGGGAGGAGATCTTGGACTGCGTGAGTTTCTCGAGGGCGGAGGAGTCGATCCGTACGCCGGAGAGGCCGACGGCGACGGCGTACAAGGCGGCGGGGGTGAGAGAGGAGCCCTTGCCGCCGATGGAGACGGCGGAGGAGGGTGGCGGCGTCGCCATGGCAGGAGCTTCAAGGTAGGGCACAGAGACGAAGTGGTGCGCCTCAAAAACCCTAGACGAGGGAGGGAGAGAGAGAGAGAGTAGGGTTATGCATTCGACCCGGGTCCTACATTACTGAACCGGGGCCGTTATGTGAACCGTTTCGGTTCAGGGTTTGGTTGGATCGTGGGCTTGGGTCTATAAAATTGGTTCGGGTACTTGATTCACTGGACGGTCCAGGGCTGACGTGGTAGACAAGGAATTCTCTAGCATGCACGATCAGTGTACAGCAGTAGGTACAGTACAGCGGCTTTAATTACGCGCACGTGCGCAGCACGGACTACGCGTCCAGTGCGGGATATGACATGTCGTTATTCTATTGGACAATACTATCCTTTCGCGGGGAGTGGCTTCACACCGGATCGTTTTCTCCACAGCTACTCAACGAGAGTGAGAGAAGAACCCTGGGACTGGGAGTGAAAACATGTGGCATAGTCCCTGTACAATATCGATATGACAATTTAACCCCTGGGACTGGGAGTGAAAACATGTGGCATAGTCCCTGTACAATATCCATATGACAATTTAACCCTTATAAAATGATAATAATAAAATTTACACACTTTCCTCCTTGAATATTAAAAGAAATTTAATCCTGATTTGAATTAATCAAACAATAAGTTACGACAATATAGTTACTCATAATTTTGTTTTAGTTATTATTACTTTACCGGGAGAGAAAATTATTTAAATGAAATCAATGGGGACTAATTTCAAAATACGGGGAAAGTACAGGGACTGTTCCACATTTCACCCTCAGATGCAGCAGCTGTGGTGGTGGCAATTGGCAAATACCTCGATCATTTTTAACGAGTCGCAACTGCAGGGCGGCGGCGGCGGTTGCGGGTAAGGATCGCGGCGAGATCCGCTTCGCGGGGTGGTCGGAGATCCGGATAGCACAATGGCAGGTAAAAACACGCCACGTGTCCTCCCTAATTCGAAGCTCTCTCGCTCTCTCGCTCTCTTCCGCTCCCGCTGAGGCCGTTAATGGCGATCGGCGATCGCCTCCTAGGGTTCTTCTCCGACGCTCTCTCTCCTCGATTTTTCGTAGGCTCAGTTCGCGGGGTGCGAGGGAAGGTGGGGCGGAGCAGCGGCGCGGCGCAGAGCCTGTGGTTGGCTTCGAATCCGAGCAAGAGGTGGGGGGAGGCGTTCTTCTTGATCTACACCCCCTTTTGGCTCGTCCTGTGCCTCGGGATCGTCGTCCCCTACAAGCTCTACGAGGTCTCCGATCCGATTTTTTTTAGTTCCATTTATAAGTTGATTGATTTGGTTGTTGTGCGGGGAAAACGGGTGAATTTGGTGTTTGGATGGAAAAGAGTGGTACTATTTGGTCCTCGAATCACAAAAAGGTTGCGATTTTATCGATCTCATTTACTAATATTTGATATTGATAGTATCTGCTTCTTAGTAGTTGATTAATGTAGTTGTGTTGCTGGGAAAATGGCTAATTTTGGTATATGAAGAAAAAAAAAAGGTGTTCCTTTTAGGTGTCCAATGTCGTTGTCCAATTAGATATTGATAGTAAGCTGTAGATTCTGAGCAGGAATCAATTATGATTTCTGACTTTTTATCTTTTTTCTCGGATTTATGCTTTGTTTTCAGTGTACAAACAAAATCTCATCCAGATGTATCAATATCTATGTATAAGTGTCTTTAGCTTGATTTTGGATTGCAAATTTAAGTCATCTTCTTTATGCTTCTACTAAATTGGAGATGGATAAAATTAAGGTTTATCATAATTGCAGAGATTCACCGAGCTGGAATATTTGATTCTGGGATTGGTGTCAGCTGTTCCAGCTATACTGATACCACTATTTCTTGTGGGAAAGGTAATGTCTAAGCACTACTTGACCTAGGCTAAAGGCCACAGAGAAGGCTGGAGTTGCTTTGTTTTTGCTCTTCACTTAGGGATCAGAAGGTTTTCATTAACTACTAAGTAAACAGTTCTTGTTAGTCAAATCAGCAAGCAGAGCTCAGTAGGCTAAAAAATTGTTAGGGCCCTAAAAATTTCTAGCGTTAGCTTAGAATTCTGAATGCTTTAATGACGAACCCTGCTGAATTGTGGTTATCTCTCTTTATCGCAGGCTGATAGTGGCAAAAGTTTGAAGGATCGCTACTGGGTGAAGGTAAAATTTATCCTGATATACCTTTTCCTTTTTTTTTGTCTGCTGTCTTTCCTAGATCAATAAGCATGTACAATGTATTGTATGCTCAGTGGTTTATAGCCATAATTGATGTTGAAAACCATACCCATAGATAATAACCACTTCTTTTCTCTTCTATGCAAGAGAAGTTTACAAAGTTTCCGGAATTTCATTTGCCCTCGTTGCTCCCCTTAAATACCGTGCAATGGTCAGTACTGGCAAATGATTTTGGCTGTATGGTTTTGGGTTAGACTAGAATTTGGGGATGAGGAGAAGAGGAGGCAAAGAAGATGCTCTAAGCATAGAAGAAACAAAATAAATTTAAATTGTCATTCTAGAGTTTTTGATCTAATAGGTATATTTGTTCAAATATGTGAGAAACAGGGATTGGAGGAATCTTAATAATAGATAGCTTTTGTATTTTTTTACACAAAAAATTTCTTAACTTAACTGTTAGCAAATAACTTCTTCTGTTCCATGCATGATTGTTTGTCACTCACTTTCTGCAGGCAAATCTCTGGATTATAATTTTCAGTTATGTGGGAAACTACTTTTGGACTCATTATTTTTTTACTGTACTTGGAGCGTCATATACTTTTCCATCATGGAGGATGAATAATGTAAGCACCAAAATTTTTATTTTATATTCTCTTTTTTTTTTTTTCTGTAGCTTTATTTATACATCCATGTATGTCCTCTGACACTTTGGGGCAGACCAGTGTGGATACATAGATGGTAAACATTTGTGTGGTTATGAGTTTGTTGCACAGTTCTGGAGTTGGACCTTGGCTTATATTCATCTATTCTTAATATAGTTGTTCATGTATTATCATGTTGAGGATGTTTATATCAAAACAAAGGTCAAACATTGCCTATCTATGATTAACCAGATTTACTAAATTATGGTGATATTTTGTGGCCCTTACTGAATATACCATCTTCTTACTTAGAACAGTTAGTTGTATATAATTTGTATGCAATATCAGTGTTCAAAGTTTGCTGGCTAGTCTAATCATATCATTTATTGAGATACTGGTGACTACAACATTATCTTCTTCTTTTTTTTAATGCACTTTGATTTGGCTAATCTTGCAGATATAGTATTAATTTCTTGAATTAAGCTATTCATATTATTTCTATTTCCTTTTAACTGGCTTTAAGTATCTTGCTCATTTGTGTTTTTCTGGCAAGACAGGTTCCCCATACTACATTCCTTCTGACTCATGCTTGCTTCCTATTTTACCATGTCGCATCAAATATGACACTACGTAGATTGCGCCATTCCGTTGCTGGCTTACCACAGTCTATTCAATTTTTCACTGAAGCAGCTTGGATTTTGGCCCTTTCATATTTCATTGCATACTTGGAGACTCTAGCTATTGCAAATGTATGTTGCAAGTTATACCATTTTCAAGAGTTTTCAATTTAATTTTATTGCTTCTTCATAGTTATATGCAAAGTTTATCTACATTCAGTGAAAAAATGTTGGAACGATCAGGTCATGCAGATTTTTTTGGACATAGCGTACATAACTTGGGCTGAAATATTTCTGTAGATCTCACAATAAAAACTCCACTCGAGGAAGTGTCATACATTCAAGAGTAATTCTTAATGTACGACTAATGTTTCCTGAGGCTGGCACCAAGCAAAAGCAAATGCAGATGCAACCAACACTATCATCATTGTGGTTAAGAGAGATTTTGTTCGACTATTCCCTCGTTCTTGAGGCTTCGTTTACCCTTTCTAAACTTCTTTTTTATCTTTTTTGGTTCTCTCATTTCAATCCACTTTTCACCCAATTCCTAACAATTTGGTTTAGACAGTCAAACTTGAGCAGGTGAATTTTCAGGGTAAATCATATGATGTTCATGTAAAAAAATTTCTCAATTTCTCTTTACAGTTTTGTTTCTGTTAACTGTTGAAATCATGAATACAATCAAGCCCTATTCCTTTTAGGTTTAGTTAAATAGTTGAGTTCCTATATTGCTCATGTCTTATTACTCTATGCTAATACTTTGATCTCTTTCCAAATACATAACAACTTCCTTCACATGATTTTTGAGATTTTGTTATTTAATATCGCGTATTGTTGCAGTTCCCATATTACGAGTTTATTGATCGGGCATCGATGTACAAAGTAGGATCATTGTTTTATGCAATATACTTCATCGTCAGTTTTCCAATGTTTCTAAGGTAAAATTGTCGCCTGAAGTTTACTATTTGATCATGAAATTTCTTAACTTTATGCAGATTTCTGATGGATGTATCCCAGTTCATGTGCTATTAAGTCCACTGTGCTGTTTCTTATTGTCTCTATATATCACATATATGCTGCAAAATTAGTTTTTGAAAGACTCTTGTGAAGTGATATAATTATTTTCCTTCTTTAACTATATGGCCATTTTTCTAGCCTGTTCAGTTAACATGTGGAAATAATTTGAAGAGTATATCTGAAGAGGTTTTCGGAAATTTTCTTTGGGCTAATTCGACAAACTTTTGAATATTACAGCAGAATTTGGTACTCTCGAAGACATGCATTATTTTGTAAATACTTAATGATATAACTCTATAATGGTCTGTCTATGGAATAGCTGTTGCAAAAGATTATTTTCGATAGATTTATATCACTTTATTACTTTTTTCTTTCAGAAGTGCTATGCTATCTGTGTCTTGTATCATATGGTGCAATTTTCATAGTAAGCTTACTTTCTTCCAATTTGCACTTGTCGCTAACTATTTCTGTTTCTTTAACAAAATCCAGGATAGATGAAAAGGTTGGCGAACCATGGGACTTACCAAGAGTAGCCGTCGATGCCCTAGGTGCTGCTATGCTTGTTACTATCATTCTCGATTTATGGCGCTTGTTTCTGGGACCCATTGTTCCGATCCCAGAATCGAAGCAGTGCGCTCAGCCAGGGCTCGTATGGTTTCAGATACATGATAGCATCATGCAGAATGAAAGTGTGTGATAAAAAAGGATCAGTTTTGTTCCGAGGAGGGGGCCGTTGTACACTATCTTGTATCAGCTACCGTAATATCACAGGACACACTCAGGCTTTTCTAGGTTTTAACTTGCCTGCTGGGGTACAGTCGTATTGATGTTTTTAGTTTGTGTGAACATTTTTCTTTCTCGGGAATTAGTGGCTTGGTGGTTAGTTCACTTATTGTTAAGGTCCAGAACTTAGCAGCTGTACTTTGCAGAGACCATATGCATCTTTTTGTTGGTTTCTGTTCTTTATTAAAAGAATGTAGGAACTATTTGAAACTTGTTAGAATTTGTGATTTGCAGTGCTAAGAACTTGTTTGGCCTCATTCGTTTTGGGTGCTTTTGAGCACTCGTCATTTTCTCCAAAATTCATGCCTTATAAAAGGGATTTCAATTTCAGTTCCGGTAGAAACTTGAGTTACGGAATTACTTAAAAAAAAGATCACAAGCTCTAACATACTAAGAGGTCTATAAACATCTAGAAGAACAAAAAATTTTAAAAAAGACCTAAATTTACAGATCAATCGAATTAGTAACAACAATTTACAAATGAAAGGCTATATGCACAAACAAGGCAGCAGTTCCAAGATATACAGGAACCATCATATATGGATTACAATTTATTTTACATGTACCTAGCACTACAAAAAAGGGTAAAAAAACCTCATTTAAGTGTAACTTACAAAAAGGGTGAAAAACTCATTTAAGTGTAACTTACCCCGGTTAATATCTCAATCTAACAAGCCTCTCACAGAACCCTGATTTGATCTGTCGTCTTGATGGTGTGAAACAAACTATCAATGACACCACCCTTCACTGCAATCTTGAGTATTAGTCAAATATAAGCCACAAAAACACTCCAATATGACGGCAGATTTATCTCAACCTTGTTTTCTCCTGTGCTCAATTTCAGCCAATTAATATCCAGCCAAAATTTAGCGCTATATGTGATGAGATGCGAGATTTATTTTATATTAATGCCGGAGCTCACCATCCCAAATATGCTATATGGATTTAATGTAGCATAATATATGAATTCAATGTTCTGATGCTTCACGCCTCAACCTCGGTGATAATTTGCTCATCATTCGTTGAAACGACGGCTCCCAATTTTCCGTCCATCATATAGTTCTCCTGATCCTTTATTCTTTGGGACTCATTTTGCATCATTTTTTCTCTTAACTTGACCTGTAGTTCTTCTCTGGCAGCTTCATTTTCAGCAAAGTATTGTTTGATAGCATCTTTTCCGTGGAAATTCTGGCCATTTAGGGAGTAGAATGATGTTCCTGCTTTCATGATGAACTTGTGTTTGCAGCCCAATTCTATGATTTCTGAGTCACGGCTTATTCCTTTACCAAACTCGAGCTCGAGCTGAACAGTCTTGAATGGAGGGGCATGTTTGTTCTTAACAATTTTCACCTGAATTTGGGTACCAACAACCTGCTCAATGAGCATTCAGAATCAGCAAAACAAGAGTAAAACATTCATTAGCCCTGCTTGGCGTCGATACTCTTAAACTTGTGAACTAAAAAAATTTTACCTCTTCACCCTTTTTGACGAGGCCAATTCTTCTGGTATTCAGACGAACAGATGCATAAAACTTCAAGGCATTGCCACCACAAGTTACTTCGGTTGGTCCTCCAAATCCACCAAATGTGCTCAGCTTTGCTCTTACCTGTATATAGTACCACCTTCTAAATAACTCGGCAGGTGCTCTAAAAGATGCAGTGACATCACTAATAGGCTCTCAATAGTCAATATTTCACGTTGTCCTAGTTATTGTGAAGATATCAAATGTCAGCACAGAAATCAAATTCGTCGACAAACAAGAGTTGAATCAATCACATGTGATGCACACAAAGAAAGCCAGGCAATGCAAATAGAACAATAACAAGTAACCAAGAAAGATATCGGAGTGCAAGCAACATATCAATATGAAGTTAGAGAGATGAGATTAAGCTTCAAAACATTTAAGATACCTGATTAACAAATATCAGGATTGTTTCAGAAATTGAAAGAGAATGGCTCAACTTGCGAAGAGCTTGACTCATAAGCCTTGCTTGAAGGGCCACATGTGCATCCCCCATGTCACCATCAAGTTCACTTTTAGGAACAAGAGCTGCTACCTGCATTGCCCAAAAAAGCTGTGGGTCAAAAAAAATTTCCAACTACTACCAGATGAAATGGCATTAGAAAAATGAAGTTATTGTACATAAACAACATCAATATTTATAGATTTGGATGCATGGTGCCGCTCAGATTCCAGCCAATCCTCCTAACCCTAAACTATACCTCAACTTTCATACATAGGTTCTGGAGCTTTCATTAATAACACTAGCTATCCAAATTCTACCTGATTTTGACAACTGAAAGTATCCGCAGAATTTGAAATATAAATCAACTTTCAAGGAAATTGGCAACAGCATGTGTTAAGACAAATGAAATGCTAAGAAAACTCTCTACCTACACTGTCCACAACCACGACATCAACTGAACCGCTTCGAACTAGGGTATCAACAAGACTAAGTGCCTGTTCACCACAGTCTGGTTGTGAAAGCAGCAGGTTTTCAGTTTTAACACCTATCGACTCTGCTAGTGTTGGATCAAGAGCATGCTCAGCATCCACGAAAGCACAATAACCTGGACAGAACGAAAAAAAGAATAATGAAAAAGATTACAAAACTAAATAGGAAATTCAGCCACGTACATAGATTATCTGTACATCACATATAGCAGGCATATAGCCAAAGAGAGCTTCAGATAATTTACTCAAATGATTTAGAGTGAAATTTCTTCAATTATCAAGATTGAGAGGATAAAATATGAAGCGCTCCTGTCAGATTTAAAGCATGAACGAGTTGTCAAGTGGTACAAAAAGGATGCATCCTATATGAAGTCAGAGAAGAACATTGCAAATTCAGCTTGAACCCTTAGAATCAAATCTCCACTCAAATCTAGAGTTTTAGGCTTTTAGCAGAAAGTTCAACACCATCATAATTTTCACGCTCTGAATAAAAAAAAACCTAAAATTTTACTTTTGGAACAAAGAAGACTGTCCTTTTCTTGCTCCTCAGCTCCTATAACCATTCATTGGATTTAAAAGCAGGATAATAAATGCGGCCCATTTCTTCTAAGCAATTTTAAGTATTCAACTTCAGAGTATCAATTCCAGTCAATGAACCTTCGTAAATTAAGGCCAAGCTTTGACAACTCCCAGAGAGTCTAGCCACAAAATGATAGCATTCCTCAAGTGAAGTTAGTCAATTATCAGGTGATTCTCCAACTACAGAATCTTGATAAGATCTTACAGGAGAAAGAGCTGGAGATAGAAGATCAGATTGAGAGGCCAAACCCTAGACTTACCTCCATTCTTCTGTGCTTCAGCGATAACATGGAGGGCAAGAGTAGTTTTCCCTGAGGCCTCTGGGCCGTATATCTCTGTGACCCTTCCCTGTGCAGAAAAAAGAAAAAGGTTTAAAAACATAAAAATTATGCCAAGCAAAGAGTGTAAGTTAAACTTGAAAGAGCAAATTCATTTAAGTCATAACCCATAAAGGTTGTGACAGCTCAACATACTGGTAAGCATATTTCCCACTGAAACATTTAGCGTAGAAGAGAGTGAAAACAGAGAAGTGAAGCAACAGTTACATAATAACAAACAGACAAAGTAATGTCATAAATTCATAATACTAAGCTGAAGAAAGCCTATGACATCAAAATTGACTTAATTGTTATTCATCTTTCAAGTCAGCATATGCAGAAGAGCAGGTATCTGAATTTTCAATTTGTCAACAAACTGTGGAAATTAAGGGGTATGGAGAGAAAAAAAAAAAAGAATTTCGAGCAACTAAAAACCTATGTATCTATATATCATATTTTTTCAATATTTATACACATTTTGGATATCGTAGGATGTAGATATTTGGATATTTTGTGATTATCATGCTTCAGTTTCACCTGTGAAACTTAGAAATATGTCAATGGATTGTTACCATAAAAATGTCATCGTTGTAAACACAAGCATGTTAAAAATAAACAAAGAAGAGAATAACAATGTGGAAAAAGGCAATTGCACATTTGATGGTGATATATCTTTACCGCAGTAGATAACTTCACTATACTGTAGGGTACATCTCATAGCTTGAAGGCACAAGGAAGCAGAAGGTGTTTGGCTAATCTTGTGTCAGATGAAGTAAATGAGAAAAAAAGATAAATGCACAAATAGTCTTTAAGTAGCAACTGGAAACTTCAAGATAGCTTCTTATGCTGAACTTTTGGCACCATACTTGCAGCTAAAACGAGAACTACAAATCAAGAATTAACTCCAATACATAAACTAACATTTACGAAAGCACGATTCTGTTTATAAGATCTCACAGGAGATCAGCAATGAATATCTCAAAAAGGCCTATAAAGTACTTTGTATCAACTTAAAAAACCTTTGGAAGTCCACCGATTCCCAAAGCTATATCCAACGCAAAAGATCCCGTAGAAACAACAGGAACTTCTCTAGGAGCATGAGAGCGACCTAGCCACATGATCGACCCCTTTCCAAATGTAGTCGTTATTTGATCCAAAGCTTGCTGCAGAGCCAGGTCCTTCTGTGAAAGGCCTTCCCAACCAATATCACCTTCGTCTGACTTTGAATTTTTCCTCCCTAGTAAAGGAATGCAAATTTTATTTACTGCATCCTAATGGCAACGTTGAACAACATAATTTTATAGAACAAAAAACATATTCTAAATGAAAAATTTTTAACAACTTTTTTAAAAAAACTAGAATCGCCAAATTAACACATTTGTTGGCATGAACTATGAAGGCAAGTAATTTATTAGAGTCAATACCTCTGGCTTAATACTAGTAAAGAAGAAGGAATCAAGTTTCAGAACCTTTAGCAGAGAAGTTGCAGAACCGCAAAGCAGACCCTACAACTCCTTGGTTACAACCCTGGCAAGCAATTAAACAAACAAGCTAGGAAGTTGAAATACAAAACACGATTAATTATCTTTACAGGAACTAACTAAGCGCCCTACGAGGCTTTTCTAAGTCTCAGTTGTACCATTTTTTCGTGATACCAGAACATTTACTATGTTACTATGTTAACAGTTGGATTTGGATTCAAATAAAAATGTTTATTTTGCTCGGAAGTAAGATATTGAAAGGTTTAAAGTTACTTTTATATCTCAATTGTACTCTTTTACTCAAGAAAAATAAAACATACAAAATGATGCCCTCTTAACAAATGTAATTTCTTACTGCTTTTTTAGAAATATTCTGGGAAAGTATTTGAGATTTGGTGAAATTGCAGTTATTCTCAAAAAATGGACTTAACTTCATCAATTCATTTCACCAGAACAAAAATTACTAAAAAAGTCACCTTTACACATCAAACTCTAAAATTTTCAGGAATTCCAAAGTCACACAGTTGATCCAGCTTAACCAATAATTAAAAATTAAAAAAAAAAATGAAACATTGCCTTGATGTTGAACGAATTGAGTAGGACATCCCAATGAGGTTAATATTTGTCTCAGTACTATCACACAAACGAACAACAATCATCACACGAAAAAACCAGTGAGAGAATCATCGGCAACGCCGATTTGAGCGGCTAATAAAAGAAAAACAAAAAAACAAAAAGGAACAAAGCAAATGAGAGAGAGACCTCGGAGGAGAAGGAGAGAGCTCGCTTGGAGAGGGCGCTACGTAGAACCCTCGCCATGAGAGATTCGAACGCTCTCTCGTCGAAACCTAAGAAGAGGAGGGTGAAGCGAGAGGGCTCGCGCACGGGTTTTGTGCGTGTTTCTCTTTTCACTTTAATTTCAAATCTTAATTTTTTATTTATATTATAAATTTAAAATAATTTAAATTATAAATTTTAAAATAATTTAAATATCTAAAATTAAATTTAGATTTTTTTTAAATTTATAATTTAAGAGGATTGGTGTGTGAAAATGACCAAAATTAGAATTTTTCGTAAGTTACAGAATTATTTGTAATTGGTAATACAAAATACACACCTCTCTACAGTAGTATTATGCTTGTGTTTATATTTTTGAAATCCTGCACCATTTATAATACTATATTACCAACCTGATTACATACTTGAATAACTAAACATAGTTTAATCCCGATCGTAATAATAACTTCAAATAGACGCACCCATAGCATTATATGCGAATAAAATAAACTTTAAATATAAGCTCATGCTTTCGCACGTATATCAAGTTAGTTGCTCGTAATTTTATTTTTATCTTTTCATCAACTTCTTCGTTAATATTTAGTTCAATTATATACAAAAAAAAACTTAATATTCTACCTAGTTTTATCGAATATTCATTTTAATACTTGTTAGTTTTAATTTCATCATTAATTTAACAAAAAAAAATTAGTAAAATCGATAATAAAAAAATAAAAATAAAATCATAAAACGTTAAATTGATACACTTTAAATCACATGCACTAAAATGAAAAAGTGTGAAATCATAAAAATGGTATTTGAAAATTTTTCTAAAAATTTTACTAACTGCTGGCCGGCAAGTCTCAATGATTAAATTAAAAGCCATACATAGTCTTAAGAAAGGTTAAAAAAATACAAAAAGTATATTGTGTCAATTTAAAATTCTTATAAAAGAAAAATAACAGGGGTTGGAGGGCTTTTTTTATAAAATAATAATAAGAAATTTTCAATTTTGTAATTGGTAAAATGATCCTGTTAAATTTTTTTGTAAAACTAATCATCTGATTTTCCTCACAAAGACTGTGACACATCTGATTTTCCTCACAAAGACTGTGAACGCCCGTTTTTGTAATTCTGTGGTGAAAACGGTGAATAAACTATTCACCTGGTTCACCATTTTTAGTACAAAATTATTTATCGATTTTGTGAGAAATATCGATACATACGTGGCGAAAGTAGAGTTAATTTTATAAATAAAATTTTTACTTAATCATTTTGGTAATTAAAAATTTTTGGAGGATCGTTTAAAAAAAAAAAAAAAAACGGTGTTGGACGGTAACGGTACCCGTTGTTCTACGGACTCACTTTTCACATTTTAAGATAAAAAAAATAAAAAATAAAAAATAAAAAAAGAAGCTATAATGAGACCGGTTCACAGACGACGTGGTGGACCAAGTGCACCAACACTTTCCTTTTCGTACAGCGTGTCTCCCACGTGCGGCGGCTGCCGCGCGGTAAGGCTGGTCTCCTCGAGAACTGTTGAAGCGGGTCCGTTCCGGAACCCTAAAAAGCCCCACAGTCTCTCTCTCCCTCTCTCTCTCTCTCTCTCTCTCTCTCCCTCAACGCAGGGTAATCGTCGCCATTTCTCGCTCGTTACCAATGGCGATAGCGCCGTGTTCTTTCTCTCAGATCGCCCTCGGCGGATCGGAAACTAGTGGTGCGCATCACATCCCTTTTGCTTTCGATGCTGGATTTTGCCATATTCGAAATCTTTTCTTCTTTATCGGTTGAATCGTGGCAAATTTTGTGGTATTGATGTTATTTTTGACTCTGCTACTTCTCCATCGATCCATCTATCGCGTTGCTTTTCCTCTTTTTCTTTTTTCTTTTGTTTTTTGGGTTCCGATTCTTTATATAATTTTCTCCGTAATGCATGTTGTCATTTTTACTCCTTCGTGGAAATCTTTGGAGAAATCGAGAAAAACAATGCGGATAATTTGGCGAAGAGTTTTGATATACTTTTATGGTGTTTTGTCATTGATTAAACTAGCAGAGGAAAAAAAAGAAAGAAATTTTGACATTTTATCCCGTGAATTGTAAGTATTTATAGCAGTATAAAGAAAGAAATGCTCAACAATCCTTTGATTTTTTTTTTAAATCTTGGTAATATCAATTGCGCCAAATTGTAATGGCATGCAAGTTTGCATTTTTATATTAGATTTAAAAGAATTTAGCATGGAGGGTCCGTATTGTGTGCGTTACATACTGCGAGATATCTTTCATAGTTTAGCTAATCATCCCTGACGCGACATATTGTTCTTGAAGGGCTGCCCCACCATTCGAATAATGCATGCTATCGGAAGAAATCCTACTTCTGTAAAGAGGTACACAAGCTGCGTTGTTAGTGTTATATTGTACTTCAAAGGCTGATGATATTTGCATCTTGTTAGGTGGGAGCAAGAGCAAGTCGGTTTTGTGATAGACTGATCATCAAACAAATTTTACGAAGAAACAATATCCACAGGAACCAAGGTATTGAAACGATAAAGATTTCTTATTAATTTTAGAGAAGTAGAGAAAATTGTGGCAAGTTTCCTTTTTTCTTGCGTGCTGATAAAATTTAAGCTTGTAATTAGTTGGATAATATAAAAATTAATACTTATCAAGCATGTGGATAGTGTTATTATGCGCAACTTCATTAAGCTGATATATTTGGCACCTGCTGAAGGAAGAAAAGAAGGGACATTTTTTTCATATCTAGTGTTTTCACTTTTCAGAAACAGTAGCAAATTGAATTTTTAATTTTGGTTGAACCTATGATCTCAAATTGGGATGTGTATTCATCAAAGTTATCGCGGAGATGGGATGTATATTCTTCAAAGTTATCGCAGAGATGGAATTAATAGATGAAAGTTACGCCTTTATTATGTTTTCCATGTTTCCGTATTTTTCTTCTCCCTGTATCCTCTTTCTCGCTTTATATTTTTTTTGAATTAACGCTATTGGTAGTGATTTGTAATTCAAGATATATTCTACTTTTCCAAATGTTGTAGTTATGAATCTTTGTGGCCTGATCCAAATTGATAGATTTGCTATTAGTGGTTGCAGCCTCTTCTGCTGGTTACACTTTGTATTAAAGGGCATTTCATTGTCTAGTTGCAGCTATTCAATGTGTGTTGAGTGGTGAAAAGGAGAGTGAGTTGAAAATATCAGGACAGACTCTTGACGATTATAGTAAAAGCGAACTTCGTGGAAAGTTAAATAAAGTGGTTCTGGCTTACAGCGGTGGCTTGGACACATCAGTAATTGTCCCATGGCTTAGGTAGTGTTTTTTCTCTTGTATGAAATGCTTGCTTCTTCATTATCTCATATGGATAATAAAACCAAGCAAGACTTTTTTCGTTACATCTAAGATAGGATAAGATTCTGCGGTAAAATGATAACTTAGTTTGCTTCCTGAATCAGAAGAAAAGCCTCGGTGCTTGATTTATCTTCCTGTTATCTAGTGCAAGTTGATTCATGTAATTAAAGACAAATGTAATTGTTAACCTTAGTTGTTGAATTCTTCATCTCCCCCCCTCATAATTTGTGCTTCATTCTGGCCCTCATATCGTATGTCGTATGGCAACCCCTGTACCTCTAGTTCTGGTAGCTCTCTGTTCGAAAATTTTCAGTAACTCTTATTTAATGGCCTCAGCAGGTACTATATCCTGCTCTATGGGGTACATCATCTAGAGTTACATTACTTCATTCATGTCTTATTGCCTATAAACATTCTGTCATTACCTTCTCAACCATTGGTACTATTGTCATTTGTGAATTGCAGGGAGAACTATGGATGCGAAGTTGTGTGCTTCACTGCTGATGTTGGTCAAGTATGTTATTTGATTAGTAATAGCTATGCAATTTTTTTGCAAACTGACAAACCAGTTCAGGATCAAACCAGACTTAGAATTTCTATGTGATTAATGCCACTTCTATTGCAGATTTGCAATGTGACCTTGGATTCAATTGTATTTTCTTCTGTATTACTATGTATATAAGACATCTGAGTTGTAATCTATATTTAATATCTATAATATAGCTTTTATAACACCGTATGTGATGTTAATCTATTAGCTATTAACTGAAACTTCCATCACCTACTAAATTTTTGGGAGTGAAGGAACCTTGCTTTTTTTTCTTTTTTTTTTTCTTTCTTTCTTTTTAGAACGAGACCAAATGGCTAAAGTGTCTCAATTCTTTGTCTTCTTTATTGTTCTTTGATTTATATTTTGTTATATTTGCAATGTCACGAGTAATCTATTTTTTTGTACTTCATTCTTGGATTTTTCTGTGATGCATATTCTTCTGAATTCGTTCATTATATCACTTTTTTCTCATGTTATCTCCTATTTCTTTTAAGGGTGCAATGGAAATGGAAGGCTTGGAAAGAAAAGCCAAAGCCAGTGGTGCAAGTCAGCTTGTTGTAAAGGATCTAAAAGAGGAATTTGTTAAAGATTACATATTCCCTTGTTTACGGGCTGGTGCAGTCTATGAGAGGAAGTACTTGCTTGGTACCTCGATGGCTCGCCCTGTTATTGCCAAGGTAATACTCTTATGAATGCTGTCAACTAAAATTGGCCAGTATAGCCCAACGAATTAGTGCATTGCTAACATGTAGAATTTGTTCCTTCACAATATTCGGTTTAGAACATACTGTCTGGTGCAGAATGTTAGAACGTAATTAGTTCCAAATATTTCCAAAATATCTTCTTAACCAAAATATCATAGTCTTGACTCTATTTGGTGGGGTACTAGGGATATTTACCACTATAAAAGTGGGGATGGATACGACTATACCACTGCATTTCCCAACAAAGCACTAGCTTAGTCATTTTTCATAACAGAAATTGAATAAGGATCCGTCAATTAAAAAGTGTGATTATCACTTGGCGTATGGGAAATTTTTCAAGGCAATTGGTAGTGTGTTTACAATCATCACCGTGCATAATCAGCACCATGTTATGACTCTCTATGGGCTATCAACAGCTTAAACTATTTCTGAGAGGTTTGACTAGTACATCTGGTTCTGAAAAACAGGCAATGGTTGATGTTGCTAGAGAAGTTGGTGCAGATGCAGTTTCTCATGGATGCACGGGAAAAGGCAATGATCAGGTATATAACATTTTACGTCTATTAATGTTTACTTTGGTGTAAGGATTTGAGTGCCCATCGACATAGCTTGTATCCATCGTGTCATAATGTGCTAACAAGATATTAACACGATACAACCCCTATGTCAATGGCACGGGTCAAAACCATCTTTCCTTTAAATTATTAAGTAGTTTAAACCCTCAATAAAGTTCAAAAGATTTGATAAAGATGCATAATAAGCAATTAGAATATTTGTGGCTAAATAAAATAAATATTTCATGCCATTATATGTTGACGCATATGTAATTTTTGTGACCGGGATGCATTGGCACGCAACGGCACGGGATGCACTGCACCGGCAAGTTTTCGGCATGACCCCGTACCACGACACTTGAATCCTTGCCCAGGTGTTCCTTTCTTTTTTCTAATAAATCTTCCCCAATCTTCTTTGCAGGTTCGTTTTGAACTAACATTCTTTGCCTTAAATCCTGAACTCAAAATTGTGGCACCTTGGAGGGAGTGGGAGATCACAGGACGAGAAGATGCTATTGAGTATGCTAAGAAACGTAATATTCCTGTTGCTGTTTCAAAGAAATCTATTTACAGTAGAGACCGGAATCTGTGGCACCTTAGCCATGAGGTAGTTATATGCCACTTTTCCTTTTTATGGCAATTACTTGTAATCATTTAGTTTTGTTTTCTCACTGCATGTTTTCTACTTGTTTCAAGTGTCTAAGTGATGCCTTTACTTTATTAAGCAAATTTTTTGATGCAATTTCCGGTAGCATGCGTTTGGGTTTTGGATTGTAGGATTATCTCCCAAATATGGATTCCCAAGAATCTAATCCTGGGAACTGCTATATATAACACGGTAAGACATGTTTACAAACTATATATGATAAACTTTCCTTTCACATTCAAGGGAGATATTTTGGAGGACCCAGCAAATGAGCCAAAGAAGGATATGTACATGATGACCGTTGATCCGGAAGAGGCGCCTAATCAGCCCGAGTAAGTTGCTTCATCTTTGTTTCGTTAGCTGCTTTCCTGTGCTTCAATTTATCACTTTCCTCTGTCGTTTAGTGTTGATTGGCTTTAACTCTTATTAGTATTATATTGGAACGATCAAGAATGCAGTTGCATTAAAGTGATTAAATCAGGTTCCTTGGTCGCTTAATTAAAGCTTTCTGGTAGATCTACTATTGATTGCATGATTCACATATGTTGGGCACTTGGATTGATTGAAGACGGTTTTGTTATGGGGGTTGCACTGTTTTATTTAATGGTAAAGCAGGATTGCTTTTGATTGTGAAGGCTTCTTTTAACTAGAAGGTTATGTATACATAATGTTGTAATCTTTGGTAACAACGTATATCTTATAATGTAGCACATCGGCAAGGAATGTGATTGTTATATTCTTGTAGGCTTTGCTTTATGTTTGACTTGCGTACAGTTCATACATGAAATTAAATAACACTTTATATTATTGTGTCGATCTAAATTTTGTGACAATGCAGATATGTGGAGATTGGAATCAATTCAGGGGTACCTGTTTCAGTCAACGGAAAAGAGCTCTCCCCCGCAAGTCTCCTCACAGAGCTCAATGAGTTGGGGCGGAAGCACGGGATCGGGCGCATAGACATGGTTGAGAACCGGCTTGTCGGCATGAAGTCACGCGGGGTCTATGAGACGCCAGGTGGCACAATCCTTTGGGCTGCGGTGCGCGAGCTCGAGTCCCTGACTCTTGACCGGGAGACCATGCAGGTGAAGGACATGCTTGCCCTCAAGTACGCCGAGCTGGTCTATGCGGGCCGATGGTTCGATCCCCTCCGCCAGTCCATGGACGCTTTTATGGAGGAGATTACGAAGACCACGACTGGGTCTGTGACTCTCAAGCTCTACAAGGGCTCAGTCAATGTTGCGTCAAGAAAGAGCCCCTATAGCTTGTATAGGGAGGACATAGCATCATTTGAGAACGGGCTGATCTACAACCAGGCAGATGCTGCTGGGTTTATCAGGCTCTATGGGCTTCCGATGAAAGTCCGCGCAATGCTTGAGAAGGGCATATGAGGTTTCTTCTTCTTCTCTCTCTCTCTTCCTAGCACAAGCTTTATGAATCGGTTCTCACTGTGGTCTCACTGTACCAAATTTAAGCATTTTGAGCTGGTGCATGAGACTAATTGGGGTCATGATTTTTTGTGTCGTGGGATGGTTTTAACTTATGAAATATCTATTGAGGGATGGTTACTTCAACAAAATAACGTTGTCTGGTAGTTTCTTTTGTTGGTAGTGGGCAGTGCTGCAGCTTTGTTTTGCGTGCTTATTGTCATGCGTGTGCCTGTTGATAATGTTCTTCTGTCTGAGAGATTATTTTTGGGTAAAATTGTACTGCTAGCCTCTGAACTTCTACTTGAGTTACATTTTGCTCCTCAAACTTTCGATACTGCAAATTTTTGAAGCTGTTTCATTGTATTCTTGGTTTTCAAATGATGCACTGCACATCTATGAACCCTGCAACGCACATCTATGAACCCTGCACCGCACATCTATGTACCCTGCACCAAACATCTTTGAACCCTTGACCCATCTCATATTTTCACTTGCTATTGTTCGTTGTGTTGCAGCACTATTTTAATTTAGAAATTTGATGAAGGTTTAATTGAAAGCATAAGATATATGGAATTAGACTAGTGAATCGTGGTGCATGTATGTATGTAATGCACAGCAGTTGCATGTCATTACTTTTACTCAAGCCATAATGTAATAGAAAGGACAAAAGTGAAACACTTCCTTTTTCTTTTGCATGTGTATGTGTGTGAAAATTTTGTCAAAGAGCACCCATAGCTCTGTTATTTAAGCAGTGTGCAAAAAATGATAACAATTAACTAACATAGCTCGAGTAGAGCTGTTCCAAAAGTGTGACCAAAGAACAAGGCCTAGTCTGGATTTTAGGTCGTTCAAGGGCATCTTTTTATACTTTGATGAATTTGAGAGATTCAAAACTGCTTTGAAACTCTCCTTAAAATGGTGGCGGGCGGGAATCGCCACTCTCATCGCTCATCACTATTTTATTACTGTGTTACGGACCCTAAAGCTATTTCATTTTGGATTTATCAAAAAGATCAAAAAAAGCTTCGAATCTGAAATGTATTGTAGGCGAGCCATGATTTAAGTGTAGTCTAATGTGTTTTGTGGATCTTTATCTTTATTCCAGAACTGAAGTGACTACATTATAAGTGATAGTAAAATTTTATTTTAGCTAATGATACAAGTAATTGATTCGGCCAAATACTCAATATTGTTACATTAGGAACGATAATCGCCATTTATACAAGAACAAAACTATAAAAGGTGCATCCGTGAAACTCAGGAAGATGCATCTGTGAAACTCAAGGAGAGAGGGGTCATACAAATAGCAAAGTCAGTAGGAACATATCCATGTAGGAAAACAAAAAAAAAAAAAAAGAGGAGGAAATATTGTAAAGAAAACGGCTACTCGTCGTCTTTCCAAACTTGACGAAGAAGCTGATACCGAAGGGCCTGCAAGCCGCTCTTCCATTTCGACTTGATCGTCGAAGCTTTTGGCATATCGATCATCGATGCCAATGGTGCATCGAGCTCATCGAGCTCGTCATCGCTGGTGTATGATTTACGAACCACTGATGATCCATTCTTTAGTGGTGGAATTCGGAGTTCTCCGACGATGCTCTCAACTGAAGTGATTGGAGGGGCAGAATAATTGATAGGAGCCGCACCGCATGGTACATTTCTTACTCCCTCTTCCTTGCCCTCCAAATGGTCCTAACAATAATTGGAAACAAGGATGATTTGTTGCTCAATTTATGAGGATCAAGAAACACAAGCAACACCTTCACACACCAAAAGATTACTTTTGGAAATCTGTTAATTAATTCTTCATGAAATTTTGTTTGAGTGTTGCATGTCGGGGAAAAAAAAGAACCAAGAACACTGTAAGGCATACTGAGAAATGTTCATGTGCCAGCAAATATGAATATTTCTTACCAATATTTTGGGGCATACACAGTTGATAAACAGATTGTTAATTACACTACCGACAATCATTTGTTTACTCTTTGAATTTTACTTTCGAACATAGCTAAAAAACATGAAGACCATGAAAGAAATGTGCGAAGTTTTTGAGAGCTAACCTCGGATTCCAGTGCTTCGAGGACACTCTCCGATATTGGATCGGGACAAAATTCATCCGTTACAAAGCTGTCAAGGATCCGTTTGATAATTGATGAACTGAATGTTGGACATACCTTTACAAAATAAACACACAAAACAAGAATAAGAATGAAATAATTCAGATAAAAATGAAGACAACTTGTTAATCATCACAACAGTAAATATTGAAAAAGGAGGCTTCTGTATTATAGACATACCTCTTTCCTGACAGACCTCTCCAAAAGCATGTCTTTTGGGAGCATAAGAAGATCACTCAATGCATTGAGTAAATGGAAAGGTTTATGGGATTCATCAACATCGTGACTGACATTATTTTTCTCATTTTCATTTCGAGAGGAGTCATCAACATCCATGCCAAATAGATCAGTCAGCCATCTTGACCAGCTGCCAATCTAGCATCGAAGAAAGAATAAAATACTCAAGACAAGTCTCCTCTCTTTGATTTGGTAAGCTCGGATATCGCTTACTGAGACAAACATAGTAATGATGAAGTAATTGCAAAGTTTAAAAATATAGTGCGATAAAGCAATGCAACAGTACCACTTACAGCGTTTTTCAGTTGAATCCCAGCACCGAAACTTGATTTTCCAGACGGGACAGGGAGCACCTTGGGATCACTCACAGGGTCGGATACTGGATCTGTTGGCATTTCATCACCTGATTCTCGTAAAATAGCATTAAACATAGCCACATCGAGTCTTGCGACACATTGTTCCATTACCTGGTAAATAAAAATATATGTTTCGTTTTTCAATGTATAAGCGATAAAAAACCTAAAGAAGTCACTTGTATTGATCAGCATTCCTGCTCTAATCAAGAAGCTTCTCACATCTCTAAAATGACAAGCGAAGCTGCATGAATTGATGACACAGCTACGTGCTGGAAAAAAAGAATTTTGAGAAAATTATCATCTAAGGCGACCAATAGAACAAATATGAATAGTGTTTGGTAAACAAAAAGTTTTTTTAACATTGAAAATGCAAGAGCTGAGTAGATTAAGACAATGAATTACAAAACTAAAATTTTGCATGTGGAGTCCCAATTGGTAGTCAACATGCAAATATAGTTAGCAACAACACTGATAATAGGTTAATAATAAAAGCATAAGTGAAGAGTAAAATTGATAATAGGTTAAGATGTTGAAGAATGTTTTTTCCTAAGAAATATGGGAATCATTCATATAAAAAAGAAAAAGAAAAAGAGTCCACATTATCTGGCTACATCCTGTTAGCAAGCAAGTTAACGACCAGCTTGAACCTAATCAACTATCTGTAAGTGGTATGATGGAAGAGAAGCAAAATATGCACGCTTACCAATCTAGCTAGCATAGGCAAGCACCCACATTCATGTCCTGCTGCTCTCACAGGGCAAAGCCTTTCACAGGCATCCTTAAAAGCTTTCTTCCAAATTTCTATGGAGTAATTTGCCTGCTTTTGGTCACCCACAGTTGGCGGCCTCACATAGCTTTTCTTTCCGATTGAACCCACCTTTGATTTTTTACTCTCACAAGTTGACTGCATGTGTACCATCAAAGTCTGAAGGGAAAAAAAAAAATTCATAAAAAAAAACAATCCAATTAAGTGGCAAATTAGAAGGAGATGAAAATAATCCAAGTTTCACAAGTTCAAAAATCAGATAATTTGTACCCAACATCCTCAACATTTAGGTAGTTTCAGTTTAGTTTCTAACCTTGCATTCAATTGCAATCTTAACAATTTTAGTAAATTCCTCCTTCAAAATGGGCGGATATATTGACGAAACTGCCACGCAATTGTCATGTAAGTGACTTGTGGACCTCTCATATGGCAATTGCATGGGCATTTTTATTCAATTTTACAGAGAAATTCAATGGAAATGGTTAAGGACCAAGCTTAAACCTCTTGGAAAGGTACGGGATCTATGGCGCATCAAGAAAATCCTAGAATAGACAAGTAGGACTAACCTGCCACCAGATAGACTCAGCAATCCGAGAAAATAACCAGCTTTCGATCTTTTCTAGCGCAGATATGAAGGTCTCTGGATCTTCCCACCGAGTTGCAAGCAATTTCGCTTTTTTGCGATAAACAGAATTCCATAATGCAGAAGATTTCCGCTTCGGCATAGTTCCAGGATCCTTTTCTGCTGCAGAAGGATCATTATTTCCAGCATTGTCTGATTCTCTGGTTGTTTGAGTTATAATTGTTCTCAATACAATTGAATTTGATAGCCAGAATGTCAACCTGTTTAACATTTTTTCAGACGGTAAAATTTACTCCAACTAGAAAAATAGATAAACTGAAATAGTCTAAACAAAAAGCTTCGGATGTCTTGCACGACAACTAGTGAAATATAAAAAGCTTAATTACAAATTAGTCCCTGAAGTTTTATCCAAATTTCAATTTTGTCCTCAGAGTTTCAGCTGTGACAGCTTAGTCCTTGGAGTTGGATTTGATATCAATTTCGACCTTAATTTTTCATTTTTAACAATTTAACCCCTGAAATTTGATTCTGATTTCAATATCTTCCCTGGAGTTTCAAATTTAACACAGCAACATCTGACAATGGTGCTGGCATGGTACCTTTAAGATGATAGATCAACAAAATGACTAAATCTCTGGGACTAAATTGTTACAATTAAAACTGTGAGGTCCGACTTTCAAGGATTACATTTGTAATAATTTTTATAAGTGGCAATTAGAGGAATATATTTGCTATTAATTGTCTCAACCAGCAACTTGTAAGAATGATATAACATGAGAAGGATATTGTACATGCCTTGGAACATCATTCCCGCAAGATTTTGCAACTAGAACAAGCCCAGAGGAAGCACTTCTGGCCGCACTAGCCCTCCTTGTTTTCGACCCATGTTTCAAAACATGGAGATAAAGCCTCGAAAGCCGTCTAGCTGGCGTATGGACCTTGTGTGATGAGCTTCCATGCTCTGCAACTATGGAGTAAAGGCTTATCTCAGTAGCAGCAGCTTCTCTAAGCTCCCCTTCGAGCAGCTCAACTCTTTGCTCTAGCTCCCGAACCTTGTTTCTGTAAACACTATTCCTGTTTATTGTCGCAACATCTCTTATTTTTTCTTCTTGAGCATCCTCTAGACCAGGGGTTACTCCGTCATCATGAACATCTTCTTGAACATCAACCTCCTTCACCTCTTCTTTATCCTGATCACTTGGTTTATCATCCATGGTGCTCCTAGTGGATTCCAAAGGAGTTTTCATTTGAGGGAGCTTAATGCTCTTTGTTCTATGATTACTTAGAGTGCTGAAAGTCCTTATACCTAGAAATCTCTGGTTAGAGCTGCTCATACCATAAGCGAACGACATTTTACGAGCATTTCTTAGACTTGGCTGTTGAGGGACAGGGTTTAGTTCTAAACTTGCACCTGAGACAATTGAATGCTTTTGTGCTTCTTCAGTTTTTACTTCCGATTCTTTTGCTAACTGCTTCTCCTTTATATATGTCTCCAGGAAATCATACTCGGCACCATAACTGCTATCGACTTCCACCGACCCATTTATTTTATTTTGATTCTTCTCATCCTGACCAACCAAGTAGCCAGATTCAGTACTACCGGCAAGCTGCAGCTTCTCCATCTTCGAACTGTTATCAATTTCCAAGCTCTCAGGATTAGCTGTAAAGCTCATTCTTTCATTTCCCACTCCATTGCTTTCCTTTAGTTCCTAGGGAATCAACATTACATTTAGATGACAAAACCAGAACTATTACTTAAATACAGCTGAGACAAATGGGGAGTTTTTGAACTGCTTTTTAAAAAAGAAAGAAGAAAAAAATTATAATCCAAATAATTCCTAATATTTGACAGAATCTTAGAACAATAAAATTCTTTGGCGATTCGAAGAAATCAGATCATAAATTAATGTTAAATGCTAGAAACCTTCGTCAATGCCCTAGATACAACAAATGTCACTAGTAAGCATGAAATGGACAAGCAATCGTCTATCTTGATATATAAATAGTAGCATTTTACCTTGATTAGCTCTCGACTGCTGCTTTGAACTGAATTCCGACCTAAAGCAGAAGACGATGCAGCTGCCGATGAGAGTGAAGACTTATCATCATCATCATCATCATCATCATCAGTGAAGGCGGCAATCTCCTCTTCTTCGGCATTCTCCCCATTCATCGACACCGACCCGTCCCTGTCGAACGGTTCGATCTTCAAGTGAAGTACTGGCTGTAAATTCTTAGAACTCTTCTTGAAGCTGATAGGCGCACTGACACTCACAACTTCCTTGGCGATTCCGTGCTTCGCCAAGTCGACAACCGCACCCCCTAAAAGCTGCCCCTTTGGCTTGTCCTTTTTCGTCTCATACAGGTTCAACTCCAGCACGTTCTTCTGGAACGTTCCGGAGTTGAAACCTTGTGCCATGCCATCCCTCGAAAAACTGACTTGGAGCATAAAAG
Source organism: Aechmea fasciata (assembly GCA_025177825.1). Lineage (NCBI taxonomy): Eukaryota > Viridiplantae > Streptophyta > Magnoliopsida > Poales > Bromeliaceae > Aechmea > Aechmea fasciata. The sequence goes on from CM045923.1 coordinate 21,239,555, forward strand.
ACTCATTGAATTCAATCTTCCATTCCTCTGAATTCGATCCGAGCGAGGGGGCAAGAGCGTTGGTCGAACCAGAGCGGTCCCCGTTCTCCCACCTGATGGCCACCGGGCGGAGGGACTTGAGCGATTTGGAGGCGGGCCATGGCTTGATTTCTAGGATGTGGATGATGTAGTTGACGTGAATCGCGGTGGTGCCCTTCTTGGTCTTGGATCGGAGGCCCAGCACCATGGTTGATAGCTCGGGTTCGACTAAAAACTCCGGCAATCGGCAGCTACCGAATTCTGACTGCCGTCTCTAGCATTTGCTTCTTCGGCAATTCGACAAACAGGTTGTGATCATTTCCTCGAGTCTAAACATTCAAGAACAAGAGGAGATTCATAATGGCCAATAATAATCATAGCAGGTCAATACATGGAGATGAAATCAATTTTAACAATTAAAAGAGAAACCTATTCCAGCTTATAAAATACAAATATCCACATCAAATTTTTTTAAAAAAGACGGTTATATAATCCAATGCAACAAACCTCACTTCATTTGTGAACATATCAACACAGATATTACACACTACAGCAAGATCTAATTCAGATGGCATGTTTCGTTTACACTGTAAATTCCATCCACAATCAAAAGAAAAAAAAAAGGAGAAAAACTAGAGATTGATTACAAAATAGGAACCAGATGATTTTCAATAGCAAGCAATAAATTTAGAAAAAAAAAAGGAGGAAAATATGCAATTAATTCATCAACAGACAAAATGAGGACTAAAAAAGCGCGAAATTCGCGCCAAAAAAAATTACTGAATACAGCATAAATTTGCGATAATTGCAACTAAAAAAAGCCGCAAAAGATCAAGAATATAAGATTTTGGAGAATGCAAACCTGTTGATTAACAAAATTAACCCCCCACAAAATTAAATCCAAAAAAAAAGAAAAAAAAGAGGAGCTCTCACACCATGGCGAAGAGAAATGAAGAGTTCTCTTAAAATTGGCGAAGGAGAGAACCAAGCAATTAATGAAAAGATTTTTAAAAAAGTAGCTTTAATTATGCATTATTGATTGATTAATCAATTAATTAGTTAATTAGTTAATAGCAATTAAATTTAGAGAGAGAGAGAGAGAGAGAGAAATGGTTATGTTTTAGTCAGAGAGTGGGAGAGCGCTACGTCTTTGTTTCCGCGTTGGGGAGTCAACTCGGATCACCACCGTTGGATTAAGATCAAACGGTGAGGAGGGGCTGATGAACAGTCGCTGTGGTGATCGTGAGATTCTTGGCTTGTTACGTGGAAGCGCCGACGAGACGATCTTGGCCGTTAAAAATCGTCAGCCAACGGCTCGATTTCATTTGAGCTTCGTCAGCACGCATCTGCGGGTCGTTAATATGGCAACGATGGGCCCCGCAGGATTGTAATGCAACATAAGATCCAAAAAAGAGAGTCAATGGCTATACCTAGTCCACCATGTCATCATAGACCGGGAGCTTTGCGTGGCTTAAATGTGAGGTCTACGGATGACGTGGTAAGGCACGTGCAGGGATAATTTGTTAGACGATGATATATATATATTTTTTTTAGAGATAGGTACGCTAAAACGTTTATTTCGTTAATAAATAAAACATTTAGAAATGTGAATCAATTAGGATTTGAACTGGATCTGGATACCAACCACTAAGCCCTTTGTCTCTTGCTCTAGGAACAGTCGGTTTGTTAGGCGATGATATTGTGACCAAGAAATAGCTGTTTTCCGAGAAAACTTTTTACCACACATTATTTAATAAGAATTTGATATTTTCAAAGTTAGTTTTAATATTATCAAAATAAAAAGGTCTAAATTATGGCTAAATACAATGTACTTATTTTGACGATATCAAATTTAGTTCTGAAAATATCAATTTTCTATTTATTGTAGTATTATTAATTTATTCAAATTTTTTGGAAAAAAAAATATTGTCATTGCATATTGTTTAATAGAAAAGATCAAATAGTATAGCTCATGCTCTTTTTTCTTTTTTTTTTTGAGAGAGAGGATATTTCTATAGAGAAAACCTTTCTCCCAGATATGGAAGGATGTCATTTTTTTTTTTTTTTTTGGTTTTTTTATTAACTTTTTTTTTTTCCTTTTTTTTTTGGTGATGCGTTAGACTATTAGTTAAGATAGTGGTTGGCTTCTACTTTTGTCTAAACAAACAATTGGGTGAGATGGGTTAGAATATTAGTTCAATGATGATTGACCCACTCGTTGAATCAGTGATCTTTGATCCAGTAATATTTTTAGATTGTTTTTTAAAACATTGGATCTAAATGGACTAGTCCCTTGCATCAAATAATATCACTCAACAACTTTCTCCAAAGATTAACAAGGAGTTCACACTGTAACTTACAAGCATAAGAAGCAAGCCAACCAACAACAAGTGACTGATTCATACATAAGGCACACAATGTTATGTTATGAAAAACAGAAATAATTAACAAGGGTGACAAACAGATTTTCCTTATTGCAAGAAATTGCATTTATATTACAATTACACGAATGATCGTACGCGGGACTCGAACTAAAAACATAATCACTACACACCTTAATTGCTTGCATTAGCTTTTCCGAGCTTCTGAACTAGTGTTAATCCGATTTGAGCAAGTGTGGACCATAAGAACTGGGAGAAACAATTTCTAAATTATGTTTCGGTTTTTTCCCCCCCCTTCTTTTTTCCATTTTCTGCATCTCACGACTGTGAAGAAACTTCTGATCTCTGATCACCATCAGCTGTCTGCTGGATTTGCGCTGCGTACTGTAGGTTCCAGAGGACCTCTTCGATGGAAGGGCGGACGGAAGAGTCAGGCGACAGGCATTTAGTCGTTATAGAGATTACGACCGACAGAGATTCTTGGGAGGAAGTCCCGACGACAACTGAATCAAGAACGCGATTTCTCTCTTCTCGGCTGCGAATCGGCGTAGTCTGCAGATTAAGTCATGTAAGTAATTATATTATTGGCCCGAAAGGCCAAAACCGTAACTAAATAGATATTGAAGAACATCACAAAACACGAGAAAATTTGATGCACTTAACCACAAGATGCTCTCTATATGATTCTATTCTTAGATAAATATATAAAATGAAAGAACGCATACCAATTCATTCACAATATAAGCTTCGCCTTTTTCAAAATACGATGGTCCAGTGAGTACTTCGAGTAAGATGCAACCAAAAGAATAAACATCATCCTCCGAATTTATTATTTCCCTGAAAAGTCGAGAATAAGGCATCAAGGTACTCTAGGACTAACAGCTGACAGAATAATAATGTATTAAAACACCAGTGCTGTAACAGCCTGGTCTATGTATGATGTATCTTTACTGCTTCAGGTTAAAATGATTAGGGGTGCTTATATACGTTGGAGATGTTGACATGTTGTCGCAGTAACGCGATCATATTCACATTTGCAAGCCATGTTATGAAAAGTGTAACTAATCAATCTTGTGGAGAGAAATCTATCTTTGATATCCTGGTTCATTTATATCTAGTATGGGAATGCATTGCTCAAACACGACTAATAATTAGCGCTATAGAAACTCACGGAGTTGAATATTTGTCTTGGATGGATTTCTGACCTTCTACCCTTGCCTGGAGACCAAATGGCAATGTCTCATAAGAACACGAAATTTGAATAATCAAGTACTATGAAATAATGAAGCTTCATCAGAGCTAATTGCTGCTGAGAGAAATCTACTTGTGTGGAATTATACAAACCTCATTCCTGTATATTTCTTCAGTAATTATGGACAACCCATAGTCGCTTAGTTTCGCCATAGAGTGCTCATCAAACAAAATGCTATTTGTTTTTAGCCTGTTTGACGAACCAGGAATTATCCCCGTATGTAGAAAATGAACTGCCTTTGCAATTCCAATCAAGACCTGCAACCTATCTGGCCATTTTAGAGCTCTCTCTGGATTGCTATCTGTAAGAAAATGCAGGAAGAAGTACCAAAATCATGAATAATTAAACAAATCAAGTATAGAAAATTAGATAGCGGGTGAAGAAGCTTCTTTGCATACCAGAAAGATAAGTGCGAAGATTTCCTTCAGGTACATATTCATAAACAAGGAAGACCCGGCTCACATTTGAATCATCTATTGAGCTATCAATGCAGTGTCCCAAGAGGCAAACCAAATTTGGGTGGCGAAGTTTGGCAAGGAGATCTAATCGAAGCTTCAGATTTCTTATTGAGTACCTCTTGAACAGTTGCAAGCATCTTATAGCAACAAAGCTTCCATTCTCCAATCTTCCCTTGTAGAGCTGAAAAGAAATTTAAGATGATTTTTTCTGCATTCATGCCATATTAAAAATAGCCACTTTGAACTTGAACGAATGATACAGTAGCCGTGTCATGAAAACTTAACCAGACTTCGAGTTTAAACTTTTCATTCCCATTCCTTGATACTAATTTTCAGGTGAGTTATCTGATAAAATATGATTTTAAATAGGAAAATTCATCAAAGGTAGTGACAAATAAAAACCTCTGCTGTTAAGGATTTCAACTGAGTTTTCAGTATAGTTTTCATTCTCATGTTAACAAGAAAATATCTGAAAAAGATTTGAGAAGCTTAGTGATAAGAACCTTTCCAACTGATCCCTCGCCTATATAAGCAGAATGTTCAAAATTCTTCGTTGCTTCTTTCAACTCTTCCACAGAAAACACGCGATATGTAGGCAATATTTGTTTCCCCAGCTTCACAGCTTGAGAAATATACCCTGAACAGCAAACATGAAAGAAAAATCTAGATTAAAGATACAAAAAAAAGGGTAGTACTTGTGATACTATTGTCATATATCTATGAGTGCAGGAGTCCTCTAAAATAGAACAGAGAAAAAACTGCAGAATCTAATTCAAGGGAAAGTTACGCTGGTAACGTTTAAGTAAATTAGCAAAGAGGAATAAAAGGGGAAAAAAACGAACACTTTTATTAGGACAGGAGATTTTTTTTTTTTTTTTTAAATGTAGTTAAATTATCTCAAGCTTTCTTGAAGCTTTGTCTTTAACTGCTATAGCCGGTTGAGCTGAAGAGAGGATATCCAAGGGTAAAGCCAGAGCCTTTGCCTTTGGTTATTTTGTGATTGGTATTTTAATTTGTGCTGCTACATGACTACTAACAATAAGATTATGCCAAGTCTTCTTTAAAGTTATATAAGCAAAGGAGAAAATTTTTGGGTATCTGATTAGTTCAGTAACGATATTTTCACAACAGGGCCGACTAAAACTCAAAATCAATCCTAATAATTGCATGTTTCTTCATACATACTCTGCCATCTCTCCAATAATTGACTGAAGTCCGTAATACAGAGATGCCACAACTAATAATATAGTGAAGCAAGCTGAATCTTGATGGGAATTTAAGGTAAGGAAATTGGCTATGAATGAAATGGATTATGAAAAAGAAAGAACACCTACTTGCATTTGCAAGAAGCTCAGAGGAGAGACCCGTTACTGAATTATCCGGCATCTGCTTTAGCAATAAGTGCTGTTCCGATATTGCTTTTTGGCATCCTCTTCTGCACAGAATCAAAGACACGAGCAAAAGCGAAAGAACGAGGAAGGCGATTCCTCCAATAACTGCGGCCAGCACCCCAACTCCCTTGCTTTTAGACTCTCCCCTCGTCCTACGGCTCTCTTGACAATACTTCACTTCATGCTGGTGTTGGGGGTCGACAGATAAACAATTCCCGCTGAACTTAACAACCCTCTTGTTGGAATTCAAGGTCAAGCAATCAGGTAAATCACCAATAAATCTATTGGTTGATAAATCAACAAATCCAAGTTGATTGCTGCAAATCATACTTTTCGGAAGCGAACCAGTAAGCATATTAGATGCCATGTTCAAATAACTGATATTGGGCAGAGAAAAGAGACCTTCAGGTGGGGTTCCCACGAGAAGGTTAAAAGATAGGTCGAGGTGTTGAAGCCGAGCCAACTCAGTGAACTGCTGGGGAATCTCACCAGTGAATGAGTTTTTGCTTAATAAAACAGTGACCACCCCTTTAGGCAAAGCAGGTAATTCCGAATCTAACACATTGTCTCTCAAATCCAACATTTCAAGGCTATTTAGATAGCTGAAGTTTGGAACTTTACCAGAAATGTTATTATCCGAGAGGGCAAATTCTATGAGAGTGGAAATTTTGGAGATTGATGGTGGTAAAGACCCCTTTAACCGATTGCTCTGCAGTCGCAAGACAGTGAGATTGGAGAGCGAACTAAACCAATTGGGAACGGTATCGTTGAGGTAATTCCCATCCAGCCTTATTGTTTGAAGCTTCCTCATAGCAGATATCTTCGGAGGAATTGAACCATAAAGGAAATTGGAGCTCAAATCGAGCACTTCGAGTGAATAGAGGCGGTGAATTTTATCAGGAATAGGACCCCATATCCCCAAAGAAACAAGGATAACTACTCTCAGAGTAGTCAATCTTGATAGAGTTGTAACAAAGGAATCGGTAGAAAAGGATTCCGAGAGAGAGTAATTGGCAATTGAGTAACCCACAAATTTGCTCGGTTTGGGAAGCTTATCACCGACAATTTTGAGCTCCGTGACGAAATTTCCCTGGCAAATAACACTAAGAGATGACGACGATTTCGTGGTGCAAAGATTCTCGGAGTTATCCCAAGTTTCTAACTGTTTGGGGTACTCTAACTGTCTCCTTAGCTGCTGAAGCAGTTTGGTGTGTGAGGATTGTATTTGCTCGCTATTCGGGATTAACAACAAACAGGCTATGGTCACTACAAGGATCAAAAGATGATGTTCCATTGAAACCTTTGAAGCTACAAAAAACTTTTCCCCGCGGTTCGCTAGCTATGTAGCAGCGAATTTAGCTACAACATTCTAAGCAATATGATCAGAACTGCATCTTCTTTGTTGAAAGGCAAGAAAATTTGACTGCACTTCGAAAATTGCAGTTACAAACCCTTACAAATCCGGCAAAAATAATACTGCAGAAACTCCTCTAATTCCAACGCCAATGTAGCCTAAAAATGAGAAAGCTAACGCATTTCCACTTCAGTACGAATCAAAAAGAGGCTCTGACACAAAAATCCGAACTTTTAAGCCAAAACTGGAGAAAACCCAGGAAGGAAAACAGCTACTAAAAACTAGGAAATAGTGCGGGAATTAGAACATGAACCTCTGGTATCTTCCTCCGGGTTTCCTAGAACGGCGAGTTCGGGGAATTAGAAACCAGAGAGGGGTAGGAGAAGGGCGTGCTCTGCGAGTAATGCGTATGACGAAGTTCCCGGAAGTGGGGTTTTCGATTGAAGAGGCGGTGTGAGAAAGAGGTAGGTGGTGACCGTGCGGAGCGCATTTAAGAGCACCACATGGTTTCTCCCTGTTACGGAAGGAACAGGCCTCTCCTCGCCATTAATGGAGATGGGCAGGGTACAGTAGAGAGTGAAGTCTCTCTCTCTCTCTCTCTCTCTCTCTCTCAGAGCGAGGAGAGAGGAGTGTGAACAGTAAAGAGGGAGGTGGGAGAGAGAGAGAGAGAGAGGGAGATGGGAATAGGAAACGGCCAAAAATGGTAGGGATTAGGAAACGCAATAGCCCCTGTTTTTTAAAGAGATTTACGGAAAAGGGCGCCTGTAGCCTCCCTCGTGATTTTTGACTCGGAGAGGACCGTTGCATCCCTTAATAAAAAAATAAAATAAAAAAATTGATACTTAAAATTAAATATTAACTCGAATTTCGCTATTACTCACTGATTAAATTTGATCGAACAAACTCAGTATGATTTGTTCATTTATAAAATGACTTTGTTAATATTATTTTTTCTTTGTTAATCATCTATATATCTTAATGTATAGTTTGTAACAACTAATGCTATCGTTAAAAGTAAACCAAATATCTACAAATTACTGTTGGGAACTTCTCTAGCACAATGTATGTATAATTTGGTAAAAGTAATTCTAGAAACTGTTGATTTTTTTTTTTGGGAAAGAAAAGGCAACGGTTATTTAACTAAAAGTTGACATAAACCTTGGGAGTACTATTATTGCAAAGAGTGTTGCACTATTGACAAAAGTGAAGGTTCCAACTTGTATTTCAATCTTGTCACTATTGAATTTTTTTTTTTCTTTTTTGGCGAGATAAGTAGACAAAAGCATGTATCTCACTCCTAAGCATTTAACTATTGAAAAAAAAAAAAAAAAAAATTTATTACAACACATGTGTTGCTAAGTATAGTTATTTCATAATATTGTTGATGTGTTGATCAGCTTGTATGATATATTAAATTGCATGTATAGTTCAATCATAATTTGATATATTATAATATCAATATTAATAATACTGTAGAAGATAAATCAAAACATTTCTCTTTAACCAACGAGTATTCCCTGTGCTTTCAAAAGGGAGGTCTGTGGTATATTTCGATGATGAGATATTCGATTCCTCGATCAATTTCGTTATATATGATTTATATTATTAGAACTATTTAGAAATCAAATTTTATAAAATTTTTTGTATTATTTGCCAAGCAAGCAAAATGTTTCAGAAATGACTATCTTAATAGCTAACGCAGTACGATTGTAACGTCAACGGTATAAAATGGTGCAAATTGGATAACATTTTAATAGAAAACTCGACCTACTATTAAGATCAAGATTAATATCTTTAATTTAAAATTTAAGTCTTTTATTATTATTTATAAATTTTTTTTTATTTCTGATCGTTCATTTCGAAGCTACTGTAATATATATAACATAATCATAAATAATTTTATAAAATATATATAGTTAACTTTTTTGGTACTTTGGAAAGGGTAATAATCTAGCACTTTTTAAGTAAGTTAAAAATAGTAAATAATGAGGGGCGAATGGGAGAATCCGAGGGGTGGTATTGTACCGGATTGCTGCCATGAGAAGCAGTTGGCACTTGGCAGGGCAGACAGCCCACGCTCTCTGAAGGCTGTTAATTATTGGGGGCGGCTGGTCTGCCTCGGGAACCACGTCCACGTCGCAGACTGACAAAAGAAAGGACAGTGGTCTCGCTCCAGTCCAGTTATGACACGTTTGTTTCAACCCAAGTCAAATTTAAGTTAAACTACAAGTTCGAGTGAATTTAAATTTACTGATTATAAGAATTTGATGGTTGGTATCTGATGTCCCAAATTAGAATCCTAGTTGATTCATATTTCTAGCTAAATTTATTTCTAAATAAAATAAACGAAGCGGGTAGTGTACTACCTATCTCTCTCAAAAAAAAAAAAAAAAAGTGATGGTGAACCGAACAATAGAAGCGAGTGTTTACAGTCAAAAACTACTACACACGCTCTTCGCTCACATAAAAACAAATACAAAAGGAATCAACAGTGATAGAGCACGTAGTTTTATGTTGGACAATATCTTAAAAAGAAAATTACTGTTATATTTTTGGACAATATGAAGATTTTTAGTTGACTATTTTTTTGTTCCGATATGGAAGAAGTATAATTACCGACATGTTATTCGCTGCCGTGAAAAATCAATTTGGATCCTTATAAGTATTTGCATTTACTGGACAAAGATCTAACGGGTTAAAATCATCAGTTTTTTTTTATCTAATTCGCTGAAACTGATAAGACCGAATTGTCATACACGATAAAGATAAATAATGGATTTATATATATATATATATATATATATATATATATATATATATATATATATATATATATATATATATATATATATATATATATATATCTCAAAAAAAAAAAAAAAAAAAAAAAAAAAGCCCAATTCGAGCTCAACCGAGTTTGATTTGGATGAACACAATCTTAGCCCAACAAACATGGGCCTAAAACTTAACGTTTCCTAACCCAATGGGCCAAATTACATGGGCCGTGAGCCATCGGTTCGCCAGAGAATTTTGGTACTAAGGAAAGTAGTTGGATGAGGACCAGTATCTCGTATGGGAGGTTAGGTGAGCCTTATTCAAAGTGAGGAGCTTTTAGGATTAATAGTTCGCAACAACGATCTGACAGGCCGCAGGTTCGAATCTTCTCTATCTCCCAGGGGAGAGATAGAGCGCACACGTACACGTTTTGGTTAGATCTTTTAAATCTTATTTTTGTCAAAAGTGTATGTTTGAAATATAAATGTCATTTCCGAGGCCCAAGTTGTCTCAATCTATAGCTAAATTCATTTTCGAAATGAAAGAAGCGGTAGCATGCTAACTTCTCTCAAAAAAAAAAAAATATAAATGTCATTCTAAAATTAGATGTCTTTTAAACCTCGAGAACATCCGAAGCCTAGTTGTAAACTTGTAATGGACATTAAAATCGATCTACTTTTCTCTCATTTAAAATTAATATTATTTCATTGAACCACATGTTTTGTAAATTTGGTGAATACATTTGAAACTGTGATTCCAGAATTAGGGTGAACAGATTACGAGCTGATTAATTGATTGTTCTAAGTCCACTTCACGACTTAATTAAACATTTATTTTAAACAAGATGAGAGGAAAAAAAGGTAATCGAGAACTTCGCTACTTGAATTTGACTCAAAAGCAATGTACTTGAACGAAGATTAGTCAAGCACTTAAAATTATTCCAAAAAAGAAAAAATATATATAAAAATAAAAACCTATGCATATATATTATATCGTGCTAAGATTGAATCTAGGCCGTATAGTATCCTTCACCCTGGTCCTAACCCTATATATAAAATGTTACCCTCCTAGTGTGAACATTATTTCTCAAAAATTAATTTGATGGTTGTGAGAATCTCTAACCTAATGTACAACTCATATGAGAATACTTATATATGGCTAGATTCACATTTGAGCCTCTCTCTCCCTTGTGCGCGCATAATTTAAGCTAATAGGGAATGCTGTTTATAATTTACACTCAACACTCTCCCTCTTATGTAATATTTTGACTATAAACGCAAAACACAAGTTTTAAATACTTGAGAGAAAATTTAACAAGGCTAATGTACGTAACAAGTCTAATTAATGTGATTTAAACTCATAATCTTCTATAACTAATGTTATATGAAATAATCTTTTATTTTCTAACAATTAAATGATAAAGAACAGCTGTTAATCATATATACTGAACATATCTCTGATTTCTCTCTCTCCCTCTCTGGGTCAAATATTAGGTGAAAGTGTGGGTAGAAACAGTGGAAGGACATTATATATTTATATGATCATGAGTTGACAATCTTACTCAATAGTTTGAAAAAGTTGAATGCACCATGCATATAAGAGTTGGGACAAAAGAGAAAGAGTAAATAAAAAGTCTTCTTTTGGTCCATTTTATAGTAGCAAAATGAATTGATTTCCACTCAAAAAAAGGAATCCAAAATTAGGAAGTTGGTTAATTGGTCCTAAACTAGATTTTCCTAAGGAAATATTAATAATAATTTGATAAGGGCTCCACTTCTTCATGATATCCTATTGCTTTAGTTTCTTTCCTTTGACATGCATTCTCGTATTATCCAAGCCATGAGATTCCATTAATTCATGGTAATTATGACCACTTTGGGCTACATATATCATATATGACATATGAGAGTGTTATGCTTCAAGTATAGTTTTGTTTGTGTCCTTCTATGCTTTTTATTGGATAAATTAAACTTTTTCCCCCAAATTTTAAAAAGGCAAAATTACGGTGACAAATAATGCGAATCAATTCTAATGTGTGATTGTTGATTAATCAAATAGTTTGATCCGTCAATAACAAATTTCGCTCTGTTAATCTATCGTTGCCCGAGCTTATTTAAATGATTAGTCTACTCGATAACTCTTCAAATATGGCCATCTCTCTCTCTCTCTCTCTCTCTCTCTAAATAAAGAAAAAGTTGAAACAAAATGATGAAACAAGAGAGAGGAAACATTTCAAAGGAGATTGCATATTAATAAAATGGAAGGATGCGTGAGTGGAAATTGTTTGCTTCTGTTAGGGAGCTTTAGGGCACAAGCAAACATGAGTAGGGGTTATTTGAAGCTTTATCTATGTTCCTCTGTGGTACTTTAGGTTTTTAAGTCTCCTAATATATATTGCAAAGACAAGAGAGAGAGGTGCTTAACAAAGTAAAGTCACAGTTTGCCCTTACTATATATGTTTAAAAGCTTGAGAGTAGTACTAGCTAGTGAACTTGATGGATAGCCTTTGTAATCTTTTTTAAGATGACAAATAGTGCCCAAGTGTCATCATTTAGGTCTTGTTTTGATTACGATGGTTGGTAGAGATATTATTTTTAGCATGAGCTACATCTCATTCAATCTTAACATAATTTATGTCGTGCGTGTGGCCGGCCAGTGGCAAACTACATTGGAGTAGGGTGAAGCCCTTTTACGTACGCCCTGTTTTGCTTTGTTAGAAGATGTTATTTAGTTCGATCAATATGTTGTTCGAATAGTGATTTTACAAAAAATAACTAAATCAAAATATCTTTCACATTTTCTCCTTACGGCATAATCATAAATCCCTGATTGGAGCTTTTACATACTTTTATATCAACTCAAAATCTCAATTCTACTTTCAATACCACGTCAAAACTTTTAACCTTTCTTAGTTTATCTAATGCTAGCCAGCTTTACTCAAGATAATTGTTGTTGAAGGGAGAAGCAAAAATAAAATTAAATATGCATTACCTTCGAAATATTTCTACTACAAATTTATACTTTTATGAACATCATGGTATACAATAAATAAATTAAAAAAAAAACTCAACTCTCGCAACCCTTCTTAATTGATTCAAAAGCATTAGGTGCATGTTGGAGAGAAAGAGAAGGTGATAAGAAGTTTCATACATCTCACTTTATTAATTTGATGGCTAGGCCACCACTTATATAGTACTGCAAAAAAATTTGTTGATTAGGGTGGCACAAGGTTGGCAAATATGCTCTATAAGATGGAGGTAGTTTACCACTAGATCCTAAATTAGGGTTAATTTAGTGCACAAAAGTGGTTTTCTTTTGCTTTGGATATATATATAAGGATAAACCACACTCCTTGAAGGGCTTAAACTAACCCTAGATATATATCTAGATAGTGGATACTTCTAAATTGCCAAGTAGTAACCCATCAAATTTAATTCGTTACTTACCACATCCTAGCAATATAGTTTGTGAAAGATAAAGGCTAGCTAGGGTTTAAAAAAGTTAGGGTTCTCACATAGCAACTTAGCTTTGACCACTGGACTCTAAAGTAGGGTTGATTTAGAAGTATTTCTTTGCCTTGGATATGACAAACAACACACCTTGAAGGGCTTAAAATTATAACCCTAGAAGGGTCTAGATAATGGATATTCCAAATTGCCAAGTAACCCATCAAATTTAATTTGTTAGTTACCACACCCTAGCAACATGTATAGGTTGCCTAAGATCAAGGCTAGGGTTTTGAAGTTAGGGTTTTCACAGAGCAACTTAGCTAAGACTATGTGAGAGGACATGTGTTTCATTATTATTTAGTCAACAAACAACCCATGATTGGATTGGGGATTATATATATGTCCCCAAAGCCCAAGCAAGTGGGGCACATGGCTTGGAACTAAATTAGGGTTTTAGATCAAATAGTGCCCTAACCCTAAGTAGGGGGGGGATAAAAAAAACTAAAGTTGCTTGTAAAAACAATAGCAAAAGGCTTTGAATGTGGCAGTCCTTGTGCAAAACAGTGCAAGCATGTTGTAATGCCAAGGAGTGTAAAAGTCATTGTATATATTTAATATATATATATATGGAGTAACTTATATAAATAGTTGAGACCATCCTTGAGATTTAATTACCAAGTTATTACAAGGAATTACACTGAGATTTAACATAGGTTGCATATTTAGAAGCTTTTCTTGTTGCAGTAATTAATGAACCTACTTTTAGCTCAATTTGGGTCCTTTTTTTTTGAAAAAAAAAATAGGTTCAAACTACTTTTATTTATCTTTATATTTCCTTCTACAATTATCCAAACATGAACTTTCTTAAAAAAAAGAAAGTTTAATTACACATTTTTTATCCATGATATAATGAAAGTGGCCTAGTGTTTTAACAACAAAAAGGCAAGATAAAAAATGTGTATGTGTAGACCTTACTTGAACTATATCAACCTTAATAAGTCACAATTTTACTAGCTAATTTAATAATGTTTATAAATAGATACCTGAATGTAGAAAAATTTTATATTGTTAACTAATTTTGCAGCTCAATTTCTTCGATAATTTGGTTTATAAACATTAATCAATAGTGGATCCTGAAGTATTAGGAAACAGAGTGCTTTAATTAAGTTGCTCTTGAAAGATGTACGCATTATTTGCTATAACTAAGCTTCAAGTTAAGCGGAATAACGTGATCTTAGTGTTCTCTTGGTAAAATCTATGGCTCAAGATTTGTGTCGAGGAAATGCACGACGGCTTCTGTTGATCCTCTATTTCGAAGGCTGTTTTAGATGAGAGATCATGGGTCGAACTTAGTGAGCATATGAAGGTCGAAATTTAGTACTTTAGGAGCTCACACATCGAAATCGTGGATCTTGCTGAACCCTACTAATCAAAGGTCAGCTCATGTTCTCGCGACTCACGATATTGCTCTCTGTCGGGACACCAGCAATTTCTAGATCTCTCATATAGCCTCCACTGTCTAAAATTACTGTATTTGGATTCATTATTACCAGATTGATCCTAATCACACATCAAAAGTGAGTCCTCTCTCACTCTCTCGTACGCCAAATGTCTAGTTCATATCATATATGAATATCTAGAGCTGCAATGGTGATCCAAGAGCGTGACAACTAATATTCTTCTCAACTTCACTAATTACAAGATTCAAGTACATGAAGATGAATATCCAAAGCAACAGTACTATAAATAACCATGTCGTACAAAATATTAAATTAGTCCATTGATCACATTGTTCGAGCCTTTAATAAATTCCTAATTAATGGAATCCATCGTTTAATCGATGAACTTGTAAAATGGTCTATGCTAAACATGTACCTAGTATGTGGCATAATTTTATCAGTTAACTTTAACTACCAAATTTTCCTTTTTATTTACTTTTTTAAGGACTGAAAAAAAAAAGAAGAAAATTTAATTACCAAGCTTCTATATATTTAAGCCCTGTACCTCTTAATAATTCAGAAGCTAGAACTTACAACAAATCATTAGAGTTATTAATTACGTGCATAGTCGTTATTAGGTTATAATTAGGTGAATTTCTCTCCAAAGGTTGATAATGCTCCGCAATATATTATTACGGGAGTTGAGTACATAGTTATTCTAATTCCTAAACTTAAGTGAACTAATCAGGCTCGAAATTTAGTCCCAACACCGATTTTTGATAGCGCGAGTGGCAAAAAATTTGATGATCAATACTCGAAGTCCCGAATTCGAATCTTCGTCGATTCATATTTTCAATTAAATTTTATTTTAAATATCGCTTAAAAAAAAAAAAAAAGTCCCAACTTCACTTGTTCAGTAATTCGATGAAAAAAGAAAAAAAAAAAAAAGAAAAAAAAAATTCGCACGAGATCTGCTGACGTCAT
Organism: Aechmea fasciata; assembly: GCA_025177825.1. Taxonomy (NCBI): domain Eukaryota; kingdom Viridiplantae; phylum Streptophyta; class Magnoliopsida; order Poales; family Bromeliaceae; genus Aechmea; species Aechmea fasciata. The sequence goes on from CM045923.1 coordinate 21,255,056, forward strand.
GCCACGTGGCAGTGAACCACTAGAGACAAAAGGTGATGATTTGGTCAACACCCACTCGCCAAATTCTCTTGTCCGAGAGATTTTTTGATTTGTTGCCCAAAAATGTTACTATTTCCCAACAAGAGCACGAAAAATAACAAAAAGAAATTAAATGTTACTATTTCCGTACTCATTCATAAACTAATGCTTGTAGTAGATAAACAGTTCGTTCAAGGATTAATTAATCTTGGACAAAAAATACTAATTACCAATCAATTTATTTGTACAAAATTTATGATTAGATTTAATAAGTTAATAATGATCAAATTTAACGTATCTAGCCAAGCTTACACAATCTGGAGTGACTGTACAATAATAATCATTAATTGATGCCCAAACCTGTATATATATATATATATATATATATATTTACCGTAAAATGACAAATGTATATATATAAACAAAAGAGGCTTCAAACTGATTCCGAACATTCTACACTTTATTATACTTAATGCGTCGCGCACAACGACAGCTGCTGGCCAGATCGAACCGCTGTAGTATTATGCGTGCTTTATCATGCCGTGCATTGCGTTAAGAAACGCGTTGCAGATAGAATTTTCGTCTTTTTAAGTTTCTGGAGCAAAAGACAAGAGGAAAATAAGAAAATAATAAACATGATTAAATTAAAAAAATTTCTTAGCCCTTAGATTCGATGATCCCTACGCAACGGTGAGGGTCCACGGTATGTACCGAGTCACATATAACCCTAATATTTTTTTGTCCTAAGAGGAAACATAACTCAGAAGATGAGAACAAAGTTCAATTGGGCTTATATGAGGCTCAGATGGGGTTCCCTTATATAAATTAGTGTACCAACATTTGCTGTCACGTTTCGTATTTGGCTCGCAATGGGAAGTTGTGGTGTAGTGACTAGTGGATTAATGGAACCAAATGGCTTAACAAGAAGTGGTTTATTTTACTGACCGTCCCTAGCGCATGATAAAGGGCGATGGTTGATGGTCCGATAATAGTCTAGTTGATTCACATTTTCACTTAAACTGTTTAAACGAATAAACAAATAACGCTACCTATCTCTCTAAAATAAAAAAAAAAACCGAGAATGGGTTTTTTTTGGTTGTGGTTTTGCGATTGAAAAAAAAAAAAAAAACTTTAGATGGTTGTGGTTGTTGGCTGGCCAGCAACAATTTTCCTATACTCTTTTGACTATTGTTTTTGATTTTTTTTGTGTTTTTTTTGTTTTTTTGTTTTTTCTTTCATCCATAGGGATGGGCAAAACATGCATACAATGGTTTCGAGATAGGAGAGTATTTTTCTCGAATTTGGCAAGAAGTTGTTCGTCTACTATCCATCACCGACTGTTCCTAGCATAAATGGTAAAAGATTTAATGATTAGTATCTGAGGTTCCATATTTGATTATCAATTGGATTCATATTTTCAGCAAAACTTGTTTTTAAATTAAATAAACAAAAAAAAAATCATTAGCTGATGAACGATCACAAACATAAAATGAAAAGGACTTGTCCTCATAACATAAGACAGTGTTTGGTTAGAAAATAGGAATAGGAATAGGCGCTTATCCTCTTTATATTCAAACGTTAATTTTTTATCGAGAATAGTAATTTAGGTTATTTCATCAACACCTCCATTTTTTATATAAAACTATCTAATATTTTTTTTATCCTCGGAAACAACTCAATTATCATCAAAACGCTATTTTTCTTATCCTCGCATTTGTATCTATTTACGTAATAGCTAAATCTTGCTTATATCCGAACCAAATAGTAGCTTAAAAGGAGTTGAGGTGGAAAGAGTGTACGTTTTTAACTATAATACCTTCAAAATTAAGTATCATGTCTTGAGGGAAAATACTTTTTTTTTTTTTTTTTCAAAATGCTTAATTTTATTATACTGCACTGTATATTATTCGGCTTTTTACTTTCCAAACAATATTTTTATTTTTTTCAAAGGCACTCCTTAACTATTTTTTTTAATCTATACAATATAATTAATAAACCTATAATTTTATAAAAAAAAAAAATTGTTTAAAAAAAACTGCTAAAAAGTGGTAGAGCTTAATTATTTAATTTGGTATGAAAAAAATCACATTAAAATAACAAAAGACTAATTAAAAATTACTATTTAACCACTGTCTCTTAATAAAATTGTTAAATGTCGTCTAAAACAATGGAATTGTTCACATGACGTAGAGATTGACAATTAAGAAAAATAATAGTTTAGTGATATTGTGAGAAAAAAAAAAAGAAGTAGAAAATAGGAAAATAAAAAAAAATTTATATGTACAGTATAGATATTTATAAAAAACAAAAATATAGCGTATCTTTGGAGGAAAATTTAAAATTATATGATATAGCTATGAAAATAACATTAGACTGTAATTAATTAATTCTTTTAAAAATTAATGCAAGTGTATTTGATGAGATGAGAATTGAAGTGTTAACATAAAGTAGCTAGCCATGGTCCTATTAATAATACCTCAAGATTGTTTTTTTTTGTTAATTATTTTTTTGGAAAAACTTTAAATATCACTATTATATATGCTTTTTCGCTTTCTTATTTTGGTACCATATTGTTTAAAGTGTACCACTTAGTATTCTCGTAGTTTCGTCTTTTCGCACAAGACTTCGTTAACTCTCCGTTTGTTAAATAGTATAAAAATTTTTCAGGATATTCTACCTATAATTATTGAATGAAAAAATTAACGGGAGAAATAACAAAGAGAGAAAAATAAAACTATAAAGTACTAAAGTAATACATGAATTTAAATTATAAAATACTAAAGTAAAAAGCAGAAACCGAGGACGGTATTTGAAGTTTTCTTTTATTTTTTTATAAAGAGAAAATCGTTGAGTTTGAGATCTTAGATATCGATCAGGTAATCACTAAATATTTTGCACCTAATAACGACGACGTCTGGACCCGTCCTCAGTGGCATTGATCGATACGCATGACCCAAGTTTGAATCCTATTTGATTCACATTTCTAACTAAGTTTATTTTTAAATAAAATAAACGAAGCAGATAGCATGCTACCTATTTCTCAAAAAATACTAACGACGGCTGATTTTTTTTTTTTTTTCTTTTTTTTTACAGGACTATGAGTTCTATTTTTTTTTTGATTTAATGGTAACAACTTGATAGGAGCATTTGGTTTAAAAAAATTATATATAAAGTTTCTACGAGAAACAAAGTTAACACTCGGAGCTATTTAAAGCAGATGCTATAGTATGATACTTCCCATTTGCCGTAAAAAAGAATAATAAAAAAACCGCTGAAACTGTACTAATAATGTATTATAATAACACTACTCCTGTATATATATTTATATTTATATATATATATAGAGTCCGAATGCTACGCTATTAATAAGATTTAAACACTCGCTACCAAGTTTTCCACCGTTAGATCTACCCCTTTAATAATTTTCATCCGTTAGATCATACTATTCAACCAACCACTATTTAATTGGAATGGATCATTTATCTGAGTATTCCCATCATTTCTAAAACAACTTACGTAAATCCATCATCGAAACAACTTAGCTAAAAGAAGAGGGCACTACTACATCATATATATATATATTTTCATATATATATATATATATATATATATATATATATATATATATATATATATATATATATATATATATATATATATATATATATGTGGTACTTGTTTATTCTGTTCATGCCACGTGGTGTTGTGGATTTTGCAGTGTATCGGTTCCACCTAAAAATTCTACTCTACCACACTTATACATATAATTAATAACAAATCAATTATTTTTATTATTTTTAAATAAAAATATAATAAAAATATTTTTTTATAATTATAATGCGATGTATATTTCTAATTTTTTTAATTAGTTTACATTACGTTATTAATATATCCGTCAGATTCTATAATTTTTCACGAATTGGGCAGGGCCACGCATCTTATTCGACAAGGGGGAGTGACATGTAACCGTTACACGGAAGAGCTTCTTCTTTTATTTATTTATTTATTTATTTATTTATTTATTTATTTTCGGCTTCTCCAGTGGCAGGAGGCGGCAGCCGGAACCGCGGCTTTATCGGGGGCAACGAAGTCCACGTGGCCACATCTCGTTGACGCACCACCTCCTGATCCCTTAAAATAAAAAAAGAAAAATTAAAAATACACCAATTATATTATTAAGAAAAACTTCAAAAACCCCTATATCGTCTCGCACTTTTTTATTTTAATACTTTGCGATTTAAAATGTATCAATTTGTTTCTCTATGATTTTATTTTTATTTTTTATTATCAATTTTATTATTATTATTTTTTCTTTAAATCTGTGACAAAGTTAAAATTAAAGAATACTAAATTGAATATTCGATAAATCTAAATGGATATATGAAGTTTTTTTTATATATAATTTAACGAAATATTAACGAAAAAGTTACCGAAAAGATAAAACCGAAATCACAGGAGGTTAAATTGATACACTTTAAATCACAAGATACTAAAGTGAGAAAGTGCAAAAGCTACGTAGAAATTTTTAAAATTTTCCTTATTATTATTATAATAATATTATTAATTAATAAATTTATATTCATTAAATTCATCAATCCGATCATAATGATTGATAGAAAATTATTTTTACTGTATTTTCTCTCAAACAAAAAAAATATAATTTATTCGTTATTAATAATATGATTTAAGTGTGGCATAATAAACTTTCTTTTTATCGGTTTTCCTCAGCCGCCCCGTTTAATCTCCTCGCATCGGCTCGGCTCGGCTCGGCTCGGCTTGGCTAGATGATGGGCTCAACGTAAAGAAATATAGATTTAGCTCACTTAAAGGACAGGCTCACAAATTATATTATAATAATCTAAATAATTAACTAACATAGTTGGCTAAAATTTTAATAATTGATACTTAAAGTTTTAAATTTGAAACCTAATATTTTATATTTTTAATCAAGTTTGTTTTTTAAAAATAGGTAGCATGCTGTCGGACTCTTTAAAAATATTATAATTTATTAACTTAAAACCATAATTCTAATCTATAGATTTTAGTTAAAAAATGTGCGATCAAATCAAAGATATTATAAAATAATATATTAGTACATGTTTTATATAAGCAAAAAATATAAAATAATATTAACAGAAAAACTTCAAAAAAAATTTATGTGATTTCAGACTTTTTTATTTTAGTACCCTATGATTTAAAATGTATCAATTTAGTATCATGTGGTTTCTTACTTTATCACTTTAGAATCCTGTGATTTAAAATGTATCAAGTTAGTACCCTATAGTTTTGCACTTTATCACTTCAAGATTCTACGATTTTAATTTTGTATCAAATTAAGATCATGTGGTTTTTAAACCACAGGATATTAAAGTGATAAAATACTAAACCACAGCAGTATTAACTCGATACACTTTAAACCACATGATACTAAAGTGATAAAGTGAGAAACTACAGAGTACTAACTTGATATATTTTAAACCACATAATATTAAAGTGAAAAAAAGTGAAACCATAAGGGTTTTTTTTAAAAGTTTTTTCAAATTTTTTTTTTTAATGTTACTTTCTTAATAATATTCTTTTAATTTTGTTTTATCCAAATTAGTAGTGACTAGTTTTTATCTTTTTATTATTATAATTTTATTTGTTAAAAATTAATTACAATTAATATTTAGAATCATTGATTTGATAATATTTATAATTTTCTTGATCGATTAGGAAAAAATGGGATATTTATTGTATTTTAAAATATAAAGAAAAACTATAAAAATTAAGTATTGCTTCAATCTATTTGTTGATCGCCACACTTAACTAACAAAATTAGAAGACAAAAATAATTTTTTTAATATTTTGATGTTCTACTGTCGCATCTTGAATTACAGCAAAAGTTTAAATTACATCAACAGAATATATCACATTTATAGAATTATGTTATAGAATATCTTATCAAAATAACTATATAATTTGTATGTTTATTTGGCGAAATTTTTTTATTAAATTATTTGATGAAGTTTGAGGGACGTAAAATTAATTCTCTCACTCTCTCTCTTTCTTTTTTTTTTTTTTTTCTTTTTTTGTTTACCTCTATAAATTAAGGTAGTGCAGAAAGATGACAGTGATATGACATAAAAACCGAAAGGAGCTGAAGAATCCTGTGAAGCCCTTCCTTTCTATGGGTAGGTATAAATCACTTCAGGCCATCTTTTGGCCTGTTTTTATTTGATTTTTTTATTTTTTAGAGTTAGACAGAATCGTTATTTGTTTCGTTTATTTTATTTAAAACTAAATTTAACTGAAAATATGAATCGATTAGAATTTGAATTTAGATTTCGGATATCAATCACTAAATTCTTTATCATTTGCTCTAGGGACGGTTGGTCTGCTTTTACTTTGATTAATTTGAAATGTTTAGATAAGAAGAGATAATTCAAAATTCTCCTCATGTTTCCTCTACGTGCTTGTGCATTTGACCATTTGGTCTCTGAATTTGTTAAATAATATAAAGTTGCTGTCTATCTCCAATAATTTGAATTACTAATGAATGATGTTTTTTAATTTAGATGTTCTGTTGAATTCAAGATGTGAAAATTAATATAATAAAAAATTGCGGGGTTGGAATTCAAAACTTTTGCATTTTAATATTGTGTTAAATAAAATAAAATAATTGTACCTTTATATTCAATAATTTGAGCTATAAAAACCAACAATTTCTATTTTTGGTACTATTATCTAAAATTAATTAAAAAAATAAATAAATTGATTGTATATTTTTTGTAATATTAAATAATATGACTAAATAATATAACTGTGTGCGAACTAAACACAGAAATACTACATTCTTAGTAATAGGATGAATAGGTATAAGATCCTCGAATATCTTTTTATTCCTTGTAATCTTTTATAATGCGAACCAAACGCACCCTACCAAGAACAATGTCTACATCCCCTACAATATATATATATATATATATATATAGTTGAGCTAGAATACTTTCAATAGCACAATTGGGGTGGTCTATTGAGTTTTTAGCCATTGGAAGGAGAGATGTGAGGTTAAGATAATGGTGGTAGGTGGAATAGTGTTTGAGATAATGGTAGTAGGTGGTGGTAGGTGGAATAGTATTTGATCCAATGGTTATTAATAATCAAGAGTAGATCTAATTAAAAACCTAATAGATCATGGGGGAATACTTCCAAAAGTATTCTAGCTCAATTATATATATATATATATATATATATATATATATATATATATATATATATATATATATATATATATATATATAGAGTAAAAGCTATTATGCTTTTGGAAGCACGGAGGGTTCCGTGCTTCCACGTCGTTTCGATGTTGTGGCTTCCGAATCGTCGATCGCTTCCGTTAAATTTGATCTAGAGTATTTGAAGTACCTAGAAAATAAATTTTGCGATTTTTGCGATTTTCGATATTATTTGCCTAGCGAATGAAGGGGCTAAAAATCAACTATGAAAATAAAAATCTTACAAAACACGATAAACTAGCATTAAAAATTTAGATCAAAGATATTGATCTTATTTTATATAGTATAAAGAATTTTTTATCAAAATTTTATGTAATTTGGATATTTCTACACCGTTAAACTTTCAAACGGCTCACTATGACCATTAAAATTGTTTAATTTTGTGCCCCTTCGATCACTAGGCAAATGATATCGAAAAATTATAAAATTTATTTTATAGATACTTCAAATACTCTAGATCAAGTTTAACGGAGTCGATCGACGATTCGAAAGCCGCATTATCGAAAACGACGTGGAAGCACTAAGGCTCTCAGATAAGCATAGTAGCATATATATATATATATATATATATATATATATATATATATATATATATATATATATATATATATATATATATATATATATATATATATATAATTGGGCTCCTATGCTTTTAAAAGTACCAAGTCATTAGTGCTTGTAAGTTTTCGACCCTTTGATTACGGAATGTGAGGTTAGGATAATGTGGGCCCCCTAGGGTTGAGTGGTTGGTTGGTTGAATAATATAATCTAACGGGTGAAAATAATCAAAGACATAAATCTGATAGTTGAAAATTTACAAACATCAAGTACTTGTGCTTTTACAAGTACCTTCAGAGTCGATTTTCTCTCTCTCTCTCTCTCTCTCTATATATATATATATATATATATAAAGAGAGAGAGAGAAGAAAGATAGAATGCTATCCGCTTTGTTTATTTTATTTAGAAATAAATTTAGCTGAAAATATCACTCAACTAGGATTCGAACTTAAATCTCGAATATCAATCATCAAGTTTTTAACCACTTGCGCTAAGGACGGCCGGTCCCGCAATATATATTTGGAACAAAAGGATGAGCAGGTCCGAAGGTGATGGAAAGAGCTAGCTCGGAGCCATTGCGTACGAAAATCCCCGGGGCAAAGTTGTAGTGCGGTGTCAGATGATCAGAACCGTCCACAAATTAAAGCAAGGGATGCATGCGGCATGCCTAGCTATAGTGGCCTATCTGCATTAGCTACATCGCCTTTGGTTATGTACTTTGGCCTATACAATCCTCCCCCCGCCGCCCTCGCCGGAGTCTTTCTCTAACTTTTGAAGAATCAAGCATTCCGAATGACAAAAAAAATATTAACAGTAGGACAAAACAGGAGGAGAACCGCGAGTCCAGCCAGTGCGGAACGTATACTGTCTGGAATACCCCCCCGCACCTTTCCTTCCATCGACTTTTACTTTCTGCACAGCTGACGAAAAACTAATTGCATTCAAGAAACATTGACAATTCAATTATATATTTGCCAGTTAGCTCTGAATTCTGATTCGATTCGAAATGAGCTTGAGATCAATAGCTCGTTTAATAAACGAAGCCACACACGAGATGAAGAAAGTGAGATGAGGTCGGCTTGTATCGTGTTCGGCTAGACATATATATATAGCTCGAATTTATAATATGTATGTACGCATTAAAAATTTTGACTGTTTGAATTTCTGGGCAACCCAAATTATTAGATTTAAGATTTTTAAATTTCTACATTCTTTGCAACATTTCACCTGCGGGTTGTAGGGCTGGCAATTTAAAACTTAATGTTTGTACGGATTGTTGTGTTGATCCTGCATTCGATTAGAGCAATTCTGGTTTGGTGAAATCACTTGTGCGGTCACATAGCGATTTATAAGCTGCTTTTGATTTCGATGTAAATAAAGTTAACTTGCTGAAACAAGTTAAAGCACCTCAATGGTGTATCGGCAAAAACTAGCTAATTTTAGATAATTAGTTATTCGTGAATATTCTAGACCAAGCAGTGTTTGAAAGTCTTACTTATAAGAAACTCCATATATTGTCAATAATAAGAGTGTGTGTGTGTGTGTGTGTGTGTGTGTGTGTGTGTGTGTGTGTGTGTGTGTATATTAGGGTTTTACTCATTGACAAATAGATAGGTTTTACTATAGAGTAAAATAGTATCATAACAAATGCTATATTTTAGAGTAATGTTTTTCGAAGAAGTAAAAGCCTTGAAGTAAAAATTTTGTGCTCGAACTTTAGAATCGAAATTCTAATTGCCGCCAAAGTATACCTCTCTATTTAAGAAATATTACAGTAAAATAGTTATTATTAAAACCAAAAGCAAATAAAAATAATCAAAACAATACAAACATTTATACTACTATCTTTCTGTAAATCAATATCTCGATCAGTCAAAGATAGTAAATCAATATCTCGGTCAGTCACGAGGGCATAAATCCCATGTTCAATCTTGTATAGTACAAAATAATCGACACATTTACAGTCTTACGGAGTATTTTTTTTTTAAAAAAAACATTTACACTTCCCTCGCGTAGAAATTTTGTTTAGAATGTGACAATAACATCGTATTATCTATATCTCAAATTTAGTACTCGAGTTTACTGTTACCACATTATCTATATTCCAAACTAATTAAATTTAGTCATTAGATTTATCCATTCCAACATATTTTTTAATAAAAAAATTATTATATTCTTTTTTCCAAAAAGAAAATTGGTTTAATATGTAGTAAAGCAGTGCCACTGAAGTTTACTGCAGCCGAGTAAAGTGATCAGGTGAGAGCCACGAGACGACCTGACAGCAATATTAAGTTATTAACCCCCCCCCCTCCGAGCCGCGCAGCGTAAGCCGAGCCATACCTACACTCTCTAGTCTAAAGAGCAGTAAATTGTCCAAAATGCCCCTCCGGCCAGGGTGTGCACCTGGGCTGGGCCCCACACTCCCCGTCACTTCTCACTTCTTTATTATTGCCAATTTATTATATTCAGTATATCTTATTTATTTCTACCCCCTGTGTATTTCACCCGAGGTAACTTAACCCCACCCCCGCCCCCCCCCCCCCCCACTATAAATTATCTCCCCCCCCTTCCCCGGTTCTCTGGCGCTCTCCCTTTTCAAGTTTCCCGAGATAGAGCGAAGAGAGAGAGAGAGAGAGAGAGACAAAGAGAGAGGACGAGAGAAGAGGGGACCGGAGGAGATCTCGAGATCAATGGCGGTGTTGCGATCGGCGACGATCGCCGTCGTCGTCGTCGGCGGCGGCGGTGGAGGTGGCGGAGCGGTGGCGGCGGCGAGGGGAGGTGTCAGCAGCAGGTGTGGCCGGTGGACTACGAGGCGGAGGTGTCGCAGCGGCTGGTGGAGGCGGCGGCGCGCGGCGACGCGAAGGCGGCGGCGGAGTGCCTCGCCGACGCCGCCGCGGACGTGAACTACGCCGGCGCCGTGTGGCTCCGCTCGCGCCGCGTCGAGGTGGCGCTCCGCGAGGAGGCCCCCGACGAGGTCCGCGTCGAGTACGAGGAGATCCGCACCGACGCGTCCCCGCTCTTCCTCGCCGCGCACGCCGGGGACCTCGCCCTCGTCCGCACCTTGCTGGTACGCCACCTCCTCCTCACTACCCACCCCCCTCCCTGTTTATCGCGCTTTCGATCGACTTTGGGTCTCTTCTTCGATCGATAACATCGGTGATTTCGATTTCGATCTCGGTTTTGATAGATTAAGCAAATTTGATTTGAATTTCGATTTCGTAGAATGCTTCATTTCCGGTTTCGCGCTATTTGATCTCAAAATCGTTTGAAATCACCAGGAATTAGGGCTTGTGGGGCTCCGTCCGTACGTTACATCCCGATAGCTTCCCTCCATTTAATTTCGAATTTTCTAGTTATCATATATAATTACTAAGCGTTTACGGCATACATTGTTCCTTTCTAAAAATAGCGAGTCATCATAGCAATACGCAAGCTCAAATTGAGTGTTACCGAGTCCCGTACGTTTCTCAGGATATCCCTGCCGTTACGAAACATCCAAAATTTGTAGGCGCGACTCTACTACGGATTTTGTTAATATAGTGTAATGAGTATTATGATCTTAATACGTGTGTGTATATATATATATATATATATATATAAAATTGACCTCTATCTTTTAAAAGATCTGATCATTTGGTCTTTCGTAAGTTTTTAAATTTGGATTAATAGATGTGCGGTTAGAATGATATGGGCTCTCTTAAGTTAAGTGGGTGGTTGGTTGAATAAGTATAATTTAACGGATAAAAATAATCAAAAGTTATAGATGGTAAAAAAATTACAAGACCGAGAGTCTTGGTGTTTTTCAATCTTATACTCTCTCTCTCTCTCTATATATATATATATATATATATATATACAAAATTTTCGTTTTACACCGTGGATTCGGAGAGATCAATGAGTTGCTCCTTCGTTATCGAGTTGTGAGATCACAGCCGTTGGTTATCCCGATCATCATCCTTTGAACGACCAAGATTCGCTCAAGGCGCTTAAGATTGGGTCGCGAGTAGTGGGGTTTATGTATAGGAAGGTTACTCGATAGTATTACGGTTTAGTTTGATATTAAGTCCTATCAAATATTATTAGATAAAATAAAATTCGAGAAAAAAATACATAGAGATATATTTTTGCGTTTTTCGATAGATTCGTAGAAAATATATCGTAACCAACTGATCGTGACACACGAAATGTAATTACATCTGAAAAAAAAAAAAAGAAAAGAAAAAAACACACCCCATTCTTCCATCCTTTTCTCCTTGTTTTAAGCCGTACTGCTAGCAGCGAGGCCGTACGAGTGATACCTCCCCTTCCCTGCTACAAATGGTCCCCTAATCTCTCTGTAACCTAATAATTTAGACCAACTCGTTTCTTTAACTCTTTCAAATAATTAGCTTTGAAGTGGGTTTTGGTCCTTTTATACTGTTTTGTGAGTGGATGGTCTTAGCGATCCTATCCATAGAGGAAGTAGCTAGGTGCCAAGTGGATTCTTATGTAGTTTTCTATATACATAAAAACCTCTTGAATAAGAATATTAGCCTCATGTTCAATATAAATTACGTTGTATATATATTTTGTCAAAGCATTACAGCAACTTTAGAGCATAAAAAAAAAGAGCTGCAGTTATAAATTAAGTTGTTCTGCACTTGATAATCTAGTCTATCTAGTCGAATGCTTAGTAGATTGTTTAATTAATAGCATAGATTTCTAGCAGTCTAAAAGAATCTTGTCAGCAAGGCCGTCGGCAGCCACAGCGATTCACTAGTGCTCGCTTGGCTCCAACTTGTCACAATAATCACCAGTTTTTTATGTTTCACAATTTTTTATTAAGTTGTATATTTTTTAAAAAAACTAAATATAATAGATAGTATGCTTTTTTTTTTTTTTTTTTTTCTCTTGACAAAATGAAAATGGTGAGTTACAACAGTCAAAGCATCTCAATCAATCGATTTCTCACTTCCACCGGATACTAAGATCATCAGTTACAACCAGGAATCCCAATCAATCAATCCTGCTAGCTAGATACTATGCTCGATCGCTGTTACGGCGGCATCTCAGGTACTAGTGTTGGTTGACGCAATTATCCAATTTGGACTACCACTGTCACAAACACCATTGCCATCGACAATCCTTCCCTATCGCGCTGTAGATTATAGCATCGTCGGCAATTCTCAGTGGCCACCATTGCTAGCCAACGCTGTACATGGGATCGGCCACATTTGTTTGCTAGGATAACTTGATTACCACCATTAGTTGAGGGGGTGTTTGTGAAAAAAAAATTTAGTGTGGAGCTCGTCAACGACAACCCTCTCATGAGTCATAAGAGGCTCTCAATTTACTGTTATGGTCCAAATGTTACAATTTTTATATATATATTTTTTAAAGATTTTAGTATTAAAAAAACTTTAATAAATTTTAGATAAAGACAAAATTAATACATAACAGCAGATTGGAGGTATCTCAATGAGACTTTATCGAAGATCCACCCATTGAAGTTTTATTCAATTTTTTTACTACTTATGCAAGATAGATTTAAGGCTAAAAGGGCTAACTGAAGCATTTTCCCTCTATAAAGATAAGCTAATGGAATAATAAATGGAACCCAGTTTTTCATGTAAGTTCTTTGACCCCCATTTTAATTTTGTCCATTACTTATCCACTGTACACATGGGAGGTGTAAGACCTCGCAAGGACTTGGCGAATATTTGGTTATTTTGTAAAAGCCGTGAGGAGACACTGGAATGGGATCACGCGAATCGCGCCCATATGGAGCTTTAAATGCCCAATTTAATTTTTATGTATTTAGCACTAGGAAGTAAATGCTCTTTTTCTATCACGGTTCTCCGCAGCTGGGACCTCGTACCTCCATTCTTAGTCAAATCTTAACTTATTATTTACAACTTGTAATGCCGCATTCCGCATCTCTTGCCATCTCGGCCGTCCTTTCCCTAAATAAAATGGCCCCCGACCGTCCTTTCTCATCTTATTATTGTAAATTGGTATCTTCCTAGATCTAGTTCCACCCTTTATTGCTTCGTACTAGAAGTTATGTGATTCGAGTGCCTATTCCAAGAGCTTAGGAAAAGAAAAAAAGAAAAAAGAAAAAGGGGCCGGAGAATAAAGCTAAATTAAAAAAAATTAAAGAATGATAAAAAAATTATTATAATTTTCTTTTGCCTTCTCAAGCAATTGGAAATAAGTTGTTTCTAGGAAACTGACTTTTGTCAGTGTTAACGTCAGCGGTTGGTTTTCTACTAAATTTTTTTTTTTTGATAATACAATATCAGAGTTAATTCTAACCTCTTGCATTTTTAGACCTGCATTTATATTTACAATTCAGGCAAGGTGAAGTGTTAAAGCTAATTTTGAGTTGTTTCCTACCACACTGCAGATTGATGTTTTGAGCAATAGCCAGGTCCCTAGTCTAGATTTTTTTTTTCTTCTTTTGAGATAGGCGCACGCTACCGGCTTCGTTTATTTTATTTAAAAATAAACTTAGCTAGAAATATGAATCAACTAGGATTCGAACTTGGATCACGGATATCAACCACCAAACCTTTTGCCATTTGCTCTAGGGACGGTCGGTTCCTAGTCTAGATCTTGAAATTATATTTTTCCATTCCTATCTATTTATTTTCACTCGGACATTCCAGCAGGGCTTTTTGGATGATTAAATTGATGATCATTAGTTGCGTGATATTCTGCTGATGGGACTTGGAAGTACGCGGAACGTGTTTTCAGGACCAGCAGAAATTATTGCTGATTTCCTATTTAATTAATTTGGCCCTAGGTTTCGTATTTCCCATTAATCTTCAAAAACATCTAATCTATATGTTAACCCGAAATTAGAGTTATGAATTCTAAATTTGAGCAAACAAAATTAGCTGCTAGCTGTTTTGGTCGCCAAATAATTCCTGGATATGATAGCTCTAGTTCGAGGATCCGTAAAGATTACTGGGGCCTCCACAGCGCGTCATTGTATCTGGTCAGTGATCTCCTAACATCTCCACATTATATGTTCGCCCAGAGAGTTGTTGCAGATGCAACCCAACCATCCCCCCTGGGTAAATTTGCTTATTCGGGGCTACTGGAACAGAATTAATGCTGCAGAGAGATAACTCCAGTTTCCGAAAATGATCCACTCATGAACTTCATCAAATGGGCACTGATTCATCTTCCTGGGTAGCTAACTGTTGCATGAATAACTCAAGTTTAGGGCTATTGAACCCAACTTGTTTTAGTCATTTCTCATTATAGCAAAATTTTATATTTTATATAACATGATGTTAAAACCGGTCTAGAAGATTTTTTTTTTTTTCTTTTTTGGGAGAGAGATAGATAGTACGCCACCGTTTTATTTATTTCATCTAGAAATAAATTTAGCTGGAAATATGAATCAATTATAATTCGAATTGAAACGCACTAAACATCGTTTTTCACACCGCTACCGCGACGGTCGGCGGTCCAGAAGATTCTGATTCATGAAATATCGGACATAACAGTGACTCCAGTAAATGTGGCTCCATTGAGGAAGAGCCTCTCCTCTTGATCTACTGTTTGTTTTGTGTGGTTTATTAGTTCCTAGCTACCGTCCCAGTGCGGTGTGTAGTGGATCTTTGTTTGTTTCTCTTTAACACTGTGAGTTGTGAAATGCATGAGTGGCACAGGGGGGAGGGGGGGCATGGATGAGGCGGCACAGAACGAATGTCCCAATCCATTGCTACTACTCGGAGGGTTTCCTCCTTTGTTGCGGAACCGTACGTACGACTAATTTGTCGCTCGCCTGCATCTTTCGCCCCGGCGTTCGCCAGCTGTGAATTTTGCTGCACAAATGCAAAGAGCCACAACAAACTTGGCTTTGCTTTTGTGCCAGCTGTTACTTCTGAGCCACAGTTAACTCACCGCCCCTGCCTGAAAAAATCAGGAGAAAATGACAAGGCATAAAAACCGACAAGGACTCGATGCCTTCCAATAGCTCTAATGTAATAAGTAAACAATACTCAATTTTTTTTAAAAAAAAAACTTCAATACCATTCCTATAGTTTATACTTTTTTATTTTAATACTCTATAGTTTAAAATAGGGCAATTGCTTATATACCTCTAAAAAATTTTCGACTTTCCGATTTACTCCTCTTAGAAGGCTATTATTGAAATTACTCTTGCTGCTTTCCAACCTATTTCTAATATACCTCTAGAGTTAAAATTTGTTAATTAACTGTGTTATCTTTGTAAAATTATTATTTTATCTTTTCAAATATACTCTTCTACTATCACTGTTTTTCTTATTTGTCCTTAAAGTTAGGGGCACAAAATATATTTTGATTTTTGGTCTTTTTCAATATATCCCTCTACTGTCATTAATATTTTTTATTTGCTTTTAGGTTAAGGGCAAAATTGGTATTTTAATTTTTTTTTAACTGTGGTAGATATTTAACTCACGTTTAACCCAAGTTAACAGGAGATAACTGCAGGAGTATTTTGCAATAACGGTGGAACATATGAGGGGTATTTTAGAAAAAAAAAAAAAGAGGGATAAATCGGATATTTTCAAACGTAGGAAGGGTATATAGGCAATTATCCCTTTAAAATATATTAATTTAGTGCCTTATGATTTTATTTTTATCCTTTTATTATTGATTCTACTAATTTTTTTATTAAATCAGTGACAAAATTAAAACTAAAGGGTACTAAAATGAATATTCGATAAATCTAGATAGGGTATCTGATGTTTTTTTGTATATAATTTAACGAAATATTAACGGAGAAACTGACGAAAGGATAAAAATATAACTGCAGGTTACTAACGTGATATACTTTAAACTCTATGGTACTAAAGTGAGAAAGTTGGAAATTACAGAAATGGTATTTGAAGTTTACTTCAAATTTAATAAATGTGTACTAATAAGTTTACTAATTATATTCCGTTTCCTCCTGTTTGGTTGGGGGTTAAGGGATGGAATAACCCCTTAACCCCCGATTTATTCCTCTAACCCCGCCCTAAATGGGCTATTCTTTAAATTGGCTATTTCGAAATAGTTCATTTGGGGTGGAGTTAGCTAATCTCACCCCGCCCCACTACTCCAACCAAATAAAATACTATTTTACTCATTATCCTTTTTATCCTACCTACTCCAATTCTCAACCAAACACAAAAATACTCTAACCCCATCTTAATCCTGAATTTAACACTATTTTTGGAATAACTAATTTTTTCTTAATTCCGAACCAAACGGTAGCTTTAGGAATAAAGAGCAGGTTTTTGGAAATATTGGTAGAGTTATTTTTATTTAAACCAAATTTAGAGTAGAGTTAAATCTGGTCACTATATTAAACTGGACAGTCGCATTTAATTCGTAGATAGTGATTAGATTTAGTTAATGTAATTGTGTTTTAAATGAAACGTGGCCAAACATAGGTGACAAAAACTCACGTCGTATATTAGCCACAGCTAGCATGCACTGTGTCATGAGTGCTTCATTATCTAATACACTCCGCTATATCATTGGCTCGAAACCAGTAGAAGTTTTATTAGTTATTTAATATTCTAGCCCTACATTTTTTTTATAAGGTGTAAATTTTACATCATGTAATTCTAAGATTTATAATTTTTTTTTAAAAAAAATAATTACGAAAATAATAAGACAAATGGGGTAATCTGGACAATCGAGATTCTAGCATGGCTCCTTAATTTTAATATCATACAAAAATCTGGATTATGTTTTGCCGTTTGTTAATTTAAATTAATTTGGCGGGGGTGCTGATGGGCTGTGATTTGGTCCACGGTTGCAGGCGCGGGGCGCGGACGTGAACCAGAAGCAGTACCGGGGGTGGGCGGTGACGGCGGCGGTGCGGGAAGGGAGGAGGGAGGTGGTGGAGGCGCTGCTGCGCGCGGGGGCGTCACAGCCGGCGTGCGAGGAGGCCGTGGTGGAGGCCGCCCTGCAGGGCCGCCCCCGCCTCGCCGAGCTCCTCATGTCCTCCGACCTCGTCCGTCCCCCGGCCGCCGCCCACGCCCTCGCCTCCGCCGCCGCCCGCGGATTCGTCGACGTAGTGGACGCCCTCATCAAGGTATGGATGCATTTTTTTTTCCATTGAGGACGTGATTCTACAACTGTTCCATCCAAAGCTCACTTTTTCTTTCCCTGCAGATCTAATTATTCTCTGCCTTTTTTGTTTTGCTTAAGAATACAATAAAATTTAATATACTTTAAAATTTTCGGATGAGGAATAGATATTTGTTGCCCAAAATATTCGATATTTCATATCCAATCCACGATATTTCATATCCGATCCGAATCAGACCCGAAACGAATCCAATAAAAAATGGATACTATACGGGTAAAAAGAAATACATATTAAAGTTTCGGGTATGAGTACGAATACTTTATATTCATATCTGATTTGGATCCAATCCGAATCCGAGCTTCTAATGGGTTAGATTTGGAAGAGTTTTCAAAGCCGAATCTGGATCCGGTAAAATATCGGTAAAATGTCAGATAGTAAATAAAAAGGTTTGAAGTTGAGAGCTCATAGACTTATAAATAAAGGATATGTGTGTATTTGCATTATAGTGAAATCCCAGTCGCTCTAGTACTCTCTTTTTTTTTTTTTTTTTACTTTTATTTTTTGTTTGAATTTTTTTTTTTTTTGAAATAATTTTAGTAGACCGGGCGCGCAATTCATTAGAACGCGAGTTTTCTATAATGAGAAATTTATAATGTCTATAAATTATTTAATAAAGTTTATCAAAAAAATATACATACAGATATTCATATTTGATCTGGACACGATTCTTACCCGACCGGTACCCCATCTTAAGCCGGTAGCGTACGAGTGGTACTATCCAGTATCGCTCAAATAGATCTGCTGAATATATTATGAACTTAAGTACTCAGACCCAGAGGTGGATGTAGGATTCAGTATTTAGTCCCATACCGATTTTTGAGTAGCCAAAAATGTTTTTCTTGTACGCCGCTGAGTATCCGTGAAAGTGTTCGCGGAGAGGAGAGATTGGTTGGCATCTCCCCTGACAGACGAAAATCTCTGTGAGAAACACACGGCTAAGGCTTCTGCCTTGTCGCGGATCTTTACACATTATCTGTAGACGACAACATTATCTGTAGACGATTTTTGGTTCCTTAAATTTCTTGACTCTTCTTTGCAGTGTGGAGTTGATCCCAACGCTACAGACCGCATGCTGCTCCGCTCGTTGAAGCCAGCGCTGCACACCAACGTCGACTGCACCGCCCTCGTCGCCGCCATCGTCAGCCGGCAGGTCGCCGTTGTTCGACGGCTATTGCAGGTGCTGTTTACTGACTATGATTTCATTCAACAAGCAAATAAATCTAGTGTTCTCTGAATTACTCTCCTTATGTTCGATAAAATGCTGCACAGGCCGGCGTAAGAAAAGACATCAAAGTCAGCCTTGGTGCGTGGTCATGGGACATGGCGACTGGCGAGGAGTTCCGCGTGGGTGCCGGGCTCGCCGAACCCTACAACGTTGCGTGGTGCGCCGTGGAATACTATGAGTCTACCGGCACGATACTTCGAATGCTGCTACAGCACCATCCTGTCAATGCTCTACACTTGGGCCGGACGCTCCTCCACCATGCCATCCTCTGTGCTAACCCTCGCGCCGTCCAAACCCTGCTGGCTGCGGGAGCCGATTGCGAATTCCCAGTTAAAACCGTCCGGAAGAACGAGTTCCGCCCGATCCATATGGTTGCTCGCCTCGGACTACCTGCCATCTTGCAACTATTGATTGATAAGGGATGTGAGCTCAATGCGAGAACTGAATCCGGAGACACCGCATTGATGATATCCGCACGGTACAAGTGTGAGGAATGTATAAGAATTCTTGTCTCCGCCGGTGCCGATCTCGGTCTTGTGAAATTTTCCGGTGCCTCTGCGGCTTTGGTAGCTGCTTCTAACCGATGGAGTGTTGGCTTCCAGCGAGCAGTTCTTGGCGCAATTCGTGGAGGGACAATCCCTAAATCGTCTGATCGGTCTGTTTTCTCGCCTCTGATGTTCGCGGCCTGCAGTGGTGATGTGGGAGCACTGGAAGTGCTTTTGATGCAGCCAGAAGTGGACATTGATGAGCAAGACGAAGCTGGGTTCTCGCCTGTCATGGTCGCGGCCAAGGAAGGCCATGTAGATGCCTTCCGCTTCCTTGTGTTCGCGGGCTCAGACGTGGAGCTAAGTAATAAATTAGGGGAGACCGCAATATCGCTTTCCCAATTGAACAAGGATCGGGATCTTTTTGAGCAGGTGATGCTCGAATTCGCGCTCGAGAAGGGGGCGGCTGGAGGGTTCTACGCTCTTCACTGCGCCGCTCGGCGCGGGGACCTGGCTGCCGTCCGTCTCTTGACGAATAAGGGCTGCGACGTTAACATAATGAACGAAGATGGATACACGCCGCTGATGTTGGCAGCAAAGGAAGGCCGCGGAGAAATATGTGAGCACTTGATCCTATCCGGCGCCAAGTGCGATATCAAGAATCATCGGGGTGAGACGGCCCTTTCTCTTGCGAGGACAAACTCCAAGGCATTCACAAGCGAAGCGGAGCGCGTGATAATGGACGAGCTGGCGAGGGTCTTGGTTTTGCGAGGCGGGAGAGTGAGGAAGCACACAAAGTGCGGGAGGGGATCGCCGCACGATAAGATATTGAGGATGGTGGGGGCAGCCGGCGTGCTGCGGTGGGGGAAGTCGACCTGTCGGAATGTGGTGTGCCGAGAGGCGGAGATCGGGGGTAGCTCGGCTTTTCAATGGAACAGGAAGGGAAAGAGGGATGCTTATGATCCCGGGCTTTTTAGGGTGGCGACCGCGAAGGGGAGGGAGGTGCATTTCGCGTGCGACGGCGGGGAGGAGGTGGCGGAGCTCTGGGTTAGAGGGATTAGGCTTGTAACAAAAGCAGCATTTGGTAACTAGGGCAGTTAAGGTGCATTTTTTTTTTTAATTTTCATTTTTAACTTTTGGCCTTGTAGTAATGGTGCTTGTAACTTGTAAGGGGATGGTGATGTAAAGAGGGAAAAGGAAAATATGGTGGTGTTTCGTTGTGAGTGCAGCTGCTGATCTTCATCTCGAAGGCGGGCTTTTGTTTGTGCTCGGGATTATGAGTTTATGACTGCTGTAAAGTTTTGGTTTTTTATGAAAATTTGCTCTGTCAATGGGTTTTTGAGCATTGCTGAGGATGTTTCAACTTTCAAGCTTTAATAACTCTCGCGGGCGAGACTTATAAAATGAACTTCGTGGAAACAGCCTTGCCTATCTACCGACGTTTTTTTCTTAGAAATAGTAGTTAAGTTCATCATAGCCCTTTTTCTTTTATTTACTTAAAAAGCCTAATAATATTTTTAACTTTATCATTGTATGCTCTTTATTTTTGATTTTTCTTTTCAGATTTTTCTGTTCTTTTAAGGTCCAATGCTTCAATTACGATTGCCATTTATTTCATGAATTTAATTAATATAGAATTGCTACTTATTTTTCAAAAAAAATAACTCTCTGAAGCGAGGCTTATGCAGTAGATAATTAATGCGCGTGTTGTTCTCACTTATGCATTGATTTTCTAAGAAAAATTACTGTTAAAATTATATTGGATTATAAAACAGGTAAAAATGCATTAAGCTTAGAAAATTCATGCTTGTTAAAATTTGGGGACCACAATATTCATCGAATATAAATAAAACCCACGTTTAGAAATAATTGCCTGCAACTAGTGTACCATACACGTCAAACACCATATTCTTAAAACTCTACAAAACCAGTTCAATAAGACTGAAATAACCTCTCTATATATATATATATATATATATATATATATATATATATATATATATATATATATATATATATATATATAGTCCGATCTTATCAATAGACGGAGCACTCCTGCTACCAAGTTTTCCGCCGTTAGATCCACCCCTTTGATGATTTTCACCCGTTAAATCATTCTATTCAACCAACCATTCACTTAACCCTGGAGGCCCACATCATCTTAACCGCATATCTCTCAATCCAATGGCTAAAAACTGATAAGACTAACGACTTGGTGCCATTAATAAAATATAATATTCTTCTCTCTCTCTCTCTCTCTCTCTCTCTCTCTCTCTCTATATATATATATATATATATTTATTTTTTAAATTCAATCATCTAAAAAAACTAAAAATAAAATGTTATCCTGTACACCAGGTGCAGGCAATAATTTGTCGCCCCCCGTTCCTATATTCTCATTGGATAATCAGATACTCACGGATGAGCCGAGTTCTGGACTGATGAATATATATATATATATATATATATATATATATATATTATAAATTTTTATATTTTTTTAAATTCAATTATCTAAAAAAACTAAAAATAAAATGTTATCCTGTACACCAGGTGCCGGCAATAATTTGTCGCCCCCCGTTCCTAAATCCTCATTGGATAATCAGATCAACGGCGATGAGCGTCCGACTCGCTCCGCCTCCCCTCGCCGGCGTTCGAACCCCGCCGCCGGAGCCTCCCAACCACCCACTCCTTCTCCCCAAACCCTTCACCGTTTCCAGGTCCAATTCCTTTCTCTCTTTCTTTTTTTTCATCTAAGTTTCATAATAATTCTTGTTATGCGCTGCAAAATTCATCGGTTACGGTAAAAGTTTAAAATATTGGATGTGATGGAGCGAGAATAAGAACTACAAGGAAACACTTTGAAATGTTTGGGATGTTGCTTGGGATGTTAAGCTGATTAAACCAAACAGAAACAGCTAAAATTTTGAACTGCATTTTGAACCTCTCATCAAGTTTAGCTGAGTCGAAATCTGTAGAAACCAAGCAAGCAAGAGAAAACTGCGGCATGGGATTCTGATAAATCGAATGCATTTTTCTCTTGTGATCGATTTTTTGTATTATGGCAAAATCTTATTATGTTTCACAACTCTTTAGCCTGTGATGAGATTCACTAGCATAGTGCATGGCACAAGTAAATCTAGCAAAGGTTGATGGTTTTCGGAAAACCGAATTTTTTTTACCAAACAAAATAAGCTTACTAAGCATGTATGATCGTTTCCGGTTGTTCGTGCAGGCTCCACAATAGCGGATTCCCGCAGCATTTCGTCTGTAAAGCGAGGATGGGTATGTTTTCCTCTGCACCTGCTGTTGTCGTTTCGTTCACCTCGTGTTTGGGATTCTCCCGTAACGATATTTATTATGCAGTTGCAGATGAGTTTGGAGTAGCTCGCGCTCGAGGATTTGCAGCGATACCCTCAAGCTTGTTGGCTGCGGAGAGAGAGGAGGCGAAGGCCGTGCTATCTTTGTTCTTGAGAAAACAGGGTTTGAGCAATGCGGTCGCGGCGAGGACTATCAACAAATCCGATTGCTTCATTGACCACCTCATCTCCACGCTCCACACGAAACATAAATCTCGATATCTAGTAGGTTCGAATTCAGACATACGCACTTTTTCTTTAGAGATACTTGGAATATACACCTCAAAATCATCCAAGCCACACTTCATGATCTAATACCGTCATTGTAAGTTTTATTATGCCTTTGATTTTCAGGAAGAGAGCTTACCACTCTCGAAATCAGAGGCGCACTCGTTCCATACTTAGAAGCCCTTCTCGAAGAACACGGAGACATGCTAGTAGACGTCGTAGAGAACTACCCTAACCCTTCGGGAACCGAAAGATCTATTCCTTCTCCTTCTATAATTATATCCGACCCAACCTCGAGGAAAGAAAGAGCGATTACTCGAGTTAGCCAAAGAAACTCTCAAGGTGTCCTCCCCGCACAAGTGCTCTACCTAATGGACCTCGGCATGGACCTCGACCAGATCAAAACCATCGCCCGCAAGTTCCCGGCATTTGCTTACTACAGTTTGGACCGTAAAATAAAGCCCGTGGTGGAGTTTCTACTCGATCTTGGCGTGCCGCAATCTGATATCCCCACTATCCTCAACAAAAGGCCTCAGCTTTGCGGAATCAGCTTCTCCGAGAATCTGAAGCCTATGATGGCTTATTTAGAGAGCTTGGGTGTGGACAAGAGCCAGTGGGCCAAAGTCATATACCGGTTCCCCGCATTGCTTACCTACAGCAGACAGAAAGTGAAGGCGACTTTGGATTACCTTGCCGAATTGGGTGTTCCGGAGAAGAATATAGGAAAGATTTTAACGCGCTGCCCCCATATTATAAGTTACAGCGTGGATGATAATCTTAAGCCAACGGCCGAATACTTTCGGTCTTTGGGTGTCAATGTAGCCTCTCTTATACAGAAATGCCCGCAAACATTCGGACTAAGTATCGAGGCGAGCTTGAAGCCAATTACCGAGTTTTTCCTCGGGAGGGGGTATAGCATAGAGGAAGTGGGTACTATGGTTCATAGGTATGGAGCTCTTTACACTTTTAGTTTGGCGGATAACTTGAAACCGAAATGGGCGTTCTTCTTGACGATGGAGTATCCGAGGTCGGAGCTCGTTAAATTCCCCCATTATTTTGGATACAGTTTAGCAGAGAGGATAAAGCCCCGATATAGTCGTATGAGAGAGTGCGGGGTGAGGCTGGTGCTGAACCAGGTATTGTCCGTGTCGGATAGTAAGTTCGAGAGCGCATTAGAGAAGAAGATGGATAAACTGTTGAAGAAATGATCGCGAACTCTATTGGATACGGATGTGTGCGTAAAGAAGAGATTTTCATAGCAAGAATCAGGAAGCAGGCCAATGTGGCATTTCGACTAGAACTCGAAAATGTTGTAATTTTGAAGTGCATGTAAAGAAGGTGAAAGCCGAAACGAAGAAGATCAGGAAGATGTTTGTTAATTCTTGCACCAGGCTAGGTTGGAATAGCCCATGTCTATTGTGAAATGTTTATATGGGCTAATAACTTGGCTATTAACTTGTGTAATGGTTAAATTATTCATGTAGAGATGAAAAGAACTAAATCAGTTAATGATCTTCTCTAGTTTGTGGACATCTTCTTGCTCTAGCTTTCTTTGTGCAGCATTCATTTTTAATTTTTAATTTTATTTTTATTTTTCATCGAAATACTTTCTCTGCATCGCAAAGGCTGTATGTTTGTGTATATGCGTTGTAGAGATGTTATAAGAGGTTGCCACTTAGATTTGCTTTCTCAGAAAAAAAAAAAAAACACTGT
Organism: Aechmea fasciata; assembly: GCA_025177825.1. Classification (NCBI taxonomy): domain Eukaryota; kingdom Viridiplantae; phylum Streptophyta; class Magnoliopsida; order Poales; family Bromeliaceae; genus Aechmea; species Aechmea fasciata. Next base: position 21,280,036 of record CM045923.1, read on the forward strand.
ATCTATCGTGAGACTATTTCATCTATTATTCATCATGTTAATGATACGAATTTTTTATAGGTTTGATACCATTTTTGTTGTTTTTTCACTGCTTAAAAGGTTACGAATTGGATTTCTATTTTCTAAGGTACCGTTTGGTTCGGGTATAAGCAAAAATTAGCTATTACAAAAATAGGTACAAGTATCGGGATAAGAAAAATAATGTTTGGATGAAAATTGGGTTGTTCCGAGGATAAGAAAAATATTAGGTAGTTTTATATAAAAAATGGAGGTGTTGGTGGGGATAACCGAGAATTACTATTTTCGGATAAAAAATTAACGTTTTGATATACAGGGAAGGATAAGGGTCTATTCCTATTCCTATTTGTACTAAGCACAATTATTTAATATCAGGGTCTAAGCCACGAGGTATTCTACACTATCCCACTTATACCACACCATCAATAACAAGCCAATCACATTCCTTCTTTTCAAACAAAAGTATAATAAAAATATTTTTTTACAATTCTGATGTAACATATATTTTTAAAAAAAATATTTTGATTGACTTGTTACGCCATGTCAGATATATACCCGTTGCATTCTAGAATTTTTCCTAAGCCACAGGCTTGATGTGTTGTTTTTTGTAATGTTGTAGTCGGTTAGTTTATAATATATTCGGCTAGATTCAAAGACAAGTTGTTTAAAAAAAATTTGAAAGCAAAAAAAAAATTATTTTTTATTTTTTATTTTTTATTTTTTAGGCCCAATATTTTTTGATATTTAAAATTTTTAAATAAACATAAACATGGTATGATGCGAAACGAGGCCAAAACTTTCGGATCTAGCCTTCTCATCTGGATCCAACTTGGACACAACATTCTTTCGGGCCCAATTTTGGACCATCTCGGATCCGGGTCGGTTACATAACTAGTCCATAGTCCAAACCCACAGTGAGCCCCCTTCTCCCGAAGCGCATCCTCGCGGGAACGCAGGGCGAGGGTTCAGCAACAAACACGAAAAACCCCCTAATTCACACTCCATTGAACTCAAACACCTCTCTCTCTCTCTCTCTCTCCGACGACGACGACGACGAGGAGGAGCTTGGCCATGGATTCTTCGGTGGTTCTCCCGATCGTGGCGTTCGAGGGCAAGATAGCGGAGACGGTGGAGGCGAACCCGGTGGTGGTCATCATCGGCGAGACGGGCTCCGGCAAGAGCACTCAGCTCTCTCAGATCTTGCGTCGCCGTGGCTACACCCGCTCCGGCACCATCGCCGTGACCCAGCCCCGCAGGGTCGCCGCCGTCTCCGTCTCTAGGTCAAATCCCCCTCCTCCCCTCTCCTCCTCTCCCCTTCTCTCTCGTTGTGAGCTTAAAAAAATGATGCCTTTTGAGTGTTATGTAGAGCAATTGATTATTCTAAAAGCTTAAAGCTGCTAAATTACGGTGTTCTAATATTAAATGTTCCATATTTCATGTCACGGTTGAGTTTGCGGCAAGACGAGGACTTGAATTAAACCTGAGAAAATTAAATGAAGGTTGCTATAGAATGATATTTTGAATGTATAGGCTCGAGACATTTCAATAAAGCCAAAGATTTTTGTCGAATTGAATGGGAGGAAACTGAAACTAAATGAGGCTGGGAGGCTGAGGCATCCGAAGTCAAGACGTTGTGCTCCGATGTCGTGTGAGACAACCGGTTATACTAAAAGATTAAGCCGCCAAAAAAGACAATGCTTTTAATATTGTATATTCGTCATTTAAGTTTTCTATACTTTGCCAATGCTTATACCACTGATTTCCACTAAACTCTGGCTATATTGTGTATATATAGGCTTGTTAGTTATTGTGGTATGTGGACCTTTAGTTAGTCATGAAGTACTGAAAAGTTAAAAAGACAATCTAAGTTTCTGGGAAAGAATATTGTCTTGCGAAATTAATTATGGCACTTGCTTCACCACGATGATATGCTTATGATTTATTCTATCCATCTTAAAATTTATACAAATATCGGTGAAATTTATAATCTAATCGATCCATTCTTGTTCTTTTGTTAACAGGAGGGTCGCACAGGAACTCGGTGTTGTACTAGGAGAGGAAGTGGGTTATGCCATTCGGTTTGAAGACCGAACTTCGGAGAAAACTTGTATTAAGTAAGCTTTCACTCCTATTTGTCTCTGGAAAGACTTGGATTTCATATTTGCATAATTTTTTTATATATGTAATATGACGGTGTGAATCTAAATGCTCAGGTATCTCACTGATGGTTGTCTTCTTCGTGAAAGTCTGTCAAATCCAGAGCTAAATCAGTACTCGGTCGTCATCTTGGATGAAGCTCATGAGCGTAGTCTAAACACGTAAAGAAATTTGTCTTTTGATATCGATTAGGCTTTCAACTTGTCACTATATATAAACATACAATTCTCTTTCAGTTAAGAAATTCATTTAAACAAGATATCTCGCGAAACTTATAAATACACACATATATGCTTACCAATGCGAATTGGATAATTCTACCTAAATTGTCTATCTGTTAATTAACTTGTATAAATTTTCGTGGCTTTACCTATTAATTTTACGTCAGCAAAATTTTTCCCCCCTAAAAAGTGGTGGTTCATTTATAGTTTTTTTATATATATTTTTCCCTCCTCTCTGTTGCAGTGACATACTGTTGGGTTTGATGAAACGCTTAATAAAGACACACGCTTCAAATTTAAAAGTTCTCATCACTTCTGCAACCCTTGATGGCGTCAAAGTGTCAAAATTTTTCTCAGGTTGTCCTATATTGAACATCCCTGGGACCTTATTTCCTGTGGAAAAGTTTTACAGCACTGAGCGTCCTACAAACTACATTGAATCTGCTCTCAAAACTGCTCTTGGTACGGACTATATTTTGCCCTCTTAAATTGCCTATGTTCAGAACGTCTAACTTTTGCTTCTTCATTTACCACTTTTCTTGCTCTTTGCAGATATACATCTAAAGGAACCACCCGGGGATATTTTAATATTTATGACTGGAAAGGTGCGTTATTTACTTGAGGTGGTATGGTTTCTACATCTGTTTAGGCTAGTTGGTTTGCTACTTCTCTAAACCTGAATTCGCAAATCTTATCTTCATCTTAGCTATGGGTATTTGCTTTAGTTACTTGATCTTTCCTTCTTTGTTTTTTCGGTGCCGTCCAGTGGACTTGCTTATTTTGAACTAAAAAGACGGCCCCCTACTTTCAGGATGACATTGACAAAATGGTGTCAAAATTGGAGGAAAGAATTCAAAATCTTGAAGAAGGTTCTTGTCTGGATGCTCTAGTCCTTTCGCTTCATGGTTCCTTGCCACCTGAAATGCAGGTAATGCATCTTCCTTTTCCCTTTTGTAGTATGTGTCTGTGCTAAGCAATTGTGTGGTTTTGATTCTTGAACTTTTTTACTCTTTTTTTTTTATTTTAATGATGCCGTACATTCACTTCTCATGTACATGATATACTATGAACGTACAAAATCGTATGTTTCCATCTTCCTTTTTCTTTATGTGGATTCCTTTTTATTTGCAGAGAAAGTATTAATCATAGCTATGTTGGCAACAGTCGTTAATATATTCTCTTGTTTCATTAATTCCTTAATTAGTATATATGGAACCAACATTTGTATTGGAAAAATCTTTCTTTCGTGAACTGTCTAAAATGAAGTTTAGTTCGATTAATGCTGTTTTTGAGTGCACTTTAGTTTGTTAAGTTTTTCTTACTCGTATGTCTTCTACAAATTTTTTTTTGTCAGTTTGGGGAATGTTTTGGTAAAACAGTTAAACTGACTGATTTTGTCTTCCACTTGCTTTATTGTATATTTTATGAGCATTGGTGAATTGCTGTCTCATTCTTTTCTTGTTTGTCTAGGTACGCGTATTTGCTCAAGCACCACCTAACTGTCGGCGATTCATTGTTGCAACAAATATAGCTGAAACTTCTTTGACTGTTGATGGTGTTGTGTAAGGAGCAAGTATATGCAATTATCATTGCTTTCTTTTCAGCCATCCCTTTTTTTTTCCTGCTTCTTCTTTATCTATAGCTTCCTTTTTTGGTTTCATGTTATCACAAGATATAGACAAGGGGTTAATCTTGTTTTTTACTATCACTAAATTTTTTGTAAGCTATTTAACTACTTAGGACAAATGAAGGCAGATAATCTTATTTGCTGATCTTGTATGCTAATGTGATCTTGTAACTCATGCATGTCAAAAGTTCTTGCTAAGTATTTATTTAATTATCTTTCAATGTGCTGATTATTTTATTTATACTAGGTATGTAATTGATTCTGGATATGTGAAGCAACGGCAGTACAACCCATCCAGTGGAATGTATTCTCTTGATATTGTGCAAATTAGCAGGTAAATTTTGGTTTTATGATCTGGGAGTCTTGCGTTGCCTTCATTTTTGTCACTTTATAAATTTATGCATGAAAGGTCATTCAATACATCAAATGTCTGTTATGTTGTTTCTATGCACTTGTTTCTTGGACTGGAGGAAATTATGTATACCGAAAGAGAAACACTAAAAGGTTTGAATACTGGAAGCTGATCTATGACAGTGTTGGTCCAGTTAGAAATTGGTCTACATATTTTCTGGTTTTCTTTGAACAGTTTCTTGTTCAAAGTATTAGGTTTCTATTCCAAAATTTAGTATTTTTATTCCTGGTCTTCTTTTCTTTTATTTGCTGACTGCTTTATGCTCATGCTACTTGTCATGAAGTAGATTCTCCTTTTGATTTAATAGACTTTACTGAAAAATTGACAATGAGCAATGCTCTACATTTTTCTTGAGCAATACATTTGTCTTACATTTCATTATTTTTACATCAGTTCATTAATATAATTTAAAGTGAGTATGTTGGCACAAATGGTTACAGAGTGCAAGCTGATCAGCGTGCTGGCCGAGCTGGAAGAACTCGTCCTGGCAAGTGTTACAGGTTATACCCTGCTTCTGTGTATAGTGAAGAATTTCTTGATGCAACAGTGCCTGAGATACAACGGTCATCTCTTGCTGGAACTGTCCTGTACCTGAAATCTCTAGATCTTCCTGACATTGATATCTTAAAGTTTGATTTCCTCGACCCGCCATCTCGTAAGCATGCTTTATTTTTCTCCTGATTCACAAGATTTTTGTGTTTCACGGATTGTTTGTCTCAAATTTCAATAGATGCACTGGATGCCAAGGTTTCTACTTTAGCAGCTATGTAATTGTAGTATAACTAATCTGATGAGACAGATTTTAAAATTTGGTCTTTACCTTAACATTTTGTAAGTTGCAACGTGTTTTCCCTCAGGTGAATCACTTGAAGACGCTTTGCGGCAACTCTACCTCATTGATGCAATTGACGAAAATGGGCAAATAACATCTGTTGGACGAACTATGGCTGGTAATAACTTCATATCACTTCACCATATGAATTGAACAGATGCTGCTGCATTTTTGTGTTTCTTTTTTCTTCTCCCTTTTTCTTTTTGCTGGATTATAATTCAAATTATGTTATATCCAAGCAGCAATATTGTTTAGCTATTTTTTTGAGAGGATGAAGAGGTATGTGGGTGTCGAAGGTACCATGTGTGCAGTTGGCAACTGCATAAGCATTTCGAGGTGCATATGCAGTCCTCGTAGGTGCAATCAAAATATTTAAAGTAAAATTAAAATGTATCAGTAAATATAGACTTAAGGGGAATAGAGGAAATTTTTTTCCAAGAGCAGTATGAAAGGACAGAGTAACATAATGGAGATCAGGTCAAACTTTCCCGTCTTTAAGAAAATTAGGTTGCGTAATTTGGAGTGTTGAATTTTCTGCATCATGTGTTTAACAGGCATAAAATATGTTTAGTGATTGAGATGTGGTCTTACAAATTATTAGTTTTGTGTTACTGGAATGAGAGCAAAGTTACTAAGAAAATAGTCTTGGCTCATCAATTCTTCTATACTTAACATGGAATGTTTTACATGATTATGGAGAGCTTCCCCTGGAACCTTCACTTTCAAGGACCTTAATCGAGGCAAATGATTTGGGATGCTTGTCCCAGGCGTTGACTGTTGCTGCTACTCTATCAGCAGAAATCACATTCCATCAAGCTAGAAGGTGACCTTGCTTTCTTGTAACTATATTTCATTATATGCGTAGTTTATTACCAGGAACTATCTACTTTTATGTAGGCTTTTTGTTATTCTGTGTGTATTATGTTGTCATCTACTTTGAATAGATTTCTTTAACTGTACATTTGTCTTATGCAATATGTGCTATATGCAGTAAGGGCAAGGAGAGGAAAAGGAAACAACTGTCAAGTCTACCCGATGGTTCTGGTTGGGGTGATCATATTCAGTTGCTTCAGATATATGAAAATTGGTATCTTGCTGGCTATGATCCAGATTGGTGCGCAGACAATGACTTGCAGGTGCAACTGTCGAAAATAGTTTCACAAAGCTCAGTATCTTGCAAAGTCTAAATAGATGATGATTTTGTTTCAAGGAAATTTATTGCATGTTACCAATTTGTTTTTCAGGTTAGTACATATTAATTGTCTATATCTATTTAGCTAGTTTAGAATTGAGGGATATCAAATGGAAAGATACAGAAGGAATTAGTAAAAATCTGTTGAACAACCTGCCAAATTGTTACTCTTCTGGTGGCAACTTATTCTAGAAATCATGATGGTGGTTTATCTACCACTTTTTACCCTTTTTTTGGGTCCATCGTCATGCGTTATTGACTCAATCAGGATCCCAAAACTGCTTGATGCGTGACAAAGCTTTAAAGGCTAAAGCCAATAGGATTTGTTTGTTGTGCTTGGTCTGCAGTTGCTATACATCATGATCTCAAGAACAGGTACTACCCTACCTTAGGCTGATCCATCCTACATCAGAATTGCTCTAATAAAACTCTATCAGGGCTCAGTTGAACTTGATCTTTGTTGTCAAGACATGTCACAGTATTTGCTGCCATTACACTTTTGCATAGTAATCTCTCCTTAATTGCAATAATAAATCTTTATTGCTGTTAGATGCATGAGATAGCATATCTAGACTATTCACTCGCCTACGTTGATTCCCAACATGCATATATTTGCCACTTAAGAATTGATAATTTTGTTTACTAGACATTATATTAAGCACATTGCTTGGACCTTTTGCAGAAACGTAGTATGATGTTCAGTAAGGATGTGAGAAAGCAACTATCTCAGATAATACAAAAGATAGCCAAAGGTCAGTAGTGATTACGTTATTATCACCATTCATTTTCGATGAAACCATGTCAATCAGAAATCTCCATTTCACCCACTATTTCATATCGTGATCATTTGCATCATAGCTTTTTTGCCCTTTTTCAAAAGTGTACCTATTTTCAGACTTGTATATTTGACTTACTAAATGTTTGGGTGTGGAGTACACTAGTACCTGCTTGCTGCTACCTTATACATTTATCACTTCTTAGCTGTTAGGTACCAAATTTGATTGGTTTTTTTATCCTGCTATTAGATTAATTTGGATGAGTAGATTTCTTGAATTACAATCTCTTCATTTTATTTGTCCGACGGAACTCCTGTTGTTGTCTTTGTTCATGACCCTTTCTACAATGTACATATGTACAAACAAACAAAAATTTTAGTGCATTGCATGCAGTCCTACGCTGTTCTTACTGGTGAACAAACTATTTTATCACAGATTATCTGCTTGTTGACGTTGCTGGAGTTTGAAAATTCAGGTCCAACGGAGGTACAATCAAGCTCAAGACATAAGAGGAATGAACATGACTATGAGAAGTTGAGGAGAGCTTTATGCGTCGGCTATGGTAATCAGCTGGCTGAAAGAATGCTTCATCACAATGGTTACCGTACACTTGGCTACAGGTCACAGCTTGTGCAGGTACACAATTTTAGATCACACAATTTAAACACATGGATCATTTTAAATAGAAGCCTTGAATCCCTTAGTACGAGGAAGTACTGTTATAACAAATGGTCTATATTATTGTAGAATACTTGGAATGCTATCCAAAAAGTGTAACTTTCGAAATGTTTTATTGCTTGGCCTGTGATGCTTTAGCAATTAGGGACTCCCAGAAACGCCCTAAATGTCTGAAAGGAAAACAAGTATTCCTGGCAAAGTAGACTCTGAATGCTTAAATTTCTGTTATTTTTTATATCAATGGGGGGAAATAAGAAACACAGTACCCAATGTTAGAAAGTAGAAAGACAACCCATTTATCTATAGCTGGTATAGAGTCATGATACGTGTATTGTAGCCGTTATAATTTATTCAACGGTCATGTCTTGCAGGTTCATCCGTCTTCGGTACTGCAAACTGATGAAAATGGGCAGTTACCAGACTATGTTGTGTATCATGAACTGATAAATACCTCTCGCCCTTTCATGAGAAATGTCTGTGCTGTTGAAATGAAATGGGTCCTTCCCATCTTAAAGAAGCTAGAGAAATTGGACATCAACAAATTGAGGTAAAATCTCCATTATCGATGATGAGTCCTGAAGATAGATTTTATTTTTTGTTAGGAGTATTATTTTCTTGCCAGTTCTCCACTGAAGATAGATCAAACTAAAATCTGAAGAGAAGTTTACTCGAACTCTGATGAATGCTTAAATCTGACAGTGGTGGTTCCCCTGGTTCTAATGGATCTGAACCAACCGAGGATAAAACAAGAAGCCCGCCTGCGAGTGACAAAGATGTTAAGCAACCTGTTGATGTGGATAGTAAAATTCAGGCGGCACGTGAGCGCTATCTTGCACGCAAAGGAAAGAGATAACACTACATTGTCAGTGAGAAAAAAAAAAAAAAAAAAAATGTTGTTAGTCTTGAAGAGAGATTGTTAACAGGTAATTTCGCTTCATTCTTATTCTAAGGCACCTAATGAGTTCATTCTCTCTTTTTTTATCTTATTGTAGAAGTACAAAAAAAAAAAAATCCAAGAAAATATCTAGAAACTACTATGAATGAAATTTACAACATGGTACATTGGATATTTTACATCTTTTTTCTCAAACTAGCTTTCAACTTTGATAGATTTCTGCCCAAATGTGCAGGTGACGATCGGATATTCTTTATTTATACATGTCCTCGTTTGTGCTTGTTCTTCGATGGTATCCAACGGGACATTGTTCCAGAATATGACAACCCCTGATAAGGAACATTTGGAAACGGATGAATCCAAGCATCAAAATTATTCTTCTCGCCGATGGTTGAAAAGATGCTGCTACCTATGGTCACTCTTTGTTTATTACCTTTTTACACGGGTACACGAGTAGATAAATGTGCTTAATCTGATTCAACGGAGAATTGCTATTGATCATGAAATCAAAAAGTTAATTTTGTACTGCTTTCTTATTCTTTGTTATAACTTGGAACTTTTTGACATTTGTTAAAGCTTTAACGTGGTGCTTCAATTTTTTTACCTTCACAGTGCTAATCTGATTCTATGAAATGCTTGTGCTGTGAGAATTGTATAGAAATAAAAATTGATGTGCATTGATACATCATATTTTTTTCTACTGTGCCAAGTGTTAGGGCCTGTTTGATTTTTGGTTTCTGATGTTAGAACTCGGTGACATTTGTTTCGAGACTAGTCACGAGATCTCGTCCGAATTTTTACGCACGATTGTAGGGAGATCAACCTTTCGACTTCGGTAAAATGGGGGATGAACTTGGATTCAGGAAACTCTATGAATTCTCTCTGCATTCCAACTCTCCGCTTCCAAATAACCCCTTAACACATTACTACTGCGCATCATAGATGTGAAATGAGAAATCATTCAAAGACTAGTGTGGTAAAGTCTTAGCGATACCTTTGCAAATCAAATTTGGGTTATTTTTCGAAAAGCTTTCGTGATCCCAATGGTCAAATGCGATCCCATGGGTCAAACCACGTTGCTTGGTCTAACTTGTGGATCCAATAACCTGATGAAGTAGTTGTACACCTAAAACACCAACCAACAGAAGCTTCTTCCACCAGACTCTCCAGTCTAGTCCCTACAGTAAACGCTACCAGAATTAGTTGATTAATGCCTTTCGTTGTTGTTGTTGTTGTTGTTGTTTTTTTTTTTTTTTTTTTTTAAGAGATAGATAGTATGTCATTCACTTTGTTTATTTTATTTAAAAATAAATTTAGTTAGAAATGTGAATCAAACTAAAATTCAAATTTGAAACTTCGGGTACCAATCATCAAATTTTTTGCCACTTGGATTAGAGACGGTCGGTTTTTGTTTTTTTTGTTTTTTTTTTTTTTTGTAACTCCAAAATAAGATTACTTGAGCTCCAGTATTAAAAAAACAAAAACTTGCACAGGGCCTGGGCATCCACAAAAAAAAGGAAAATTCCTCCAAAATGGGGTTGATGACTTAATTTCTAGTGTGATTTGAAAAACTAAATCACTAATTAACGCTGCCATTTGAATGAAGTCTATCAAAATGAGACATCAACCCCATTAACGCGTCTCTCTCTCTCTCTCACCTCACCTACGCCCATTTACTACATCTTTTAATCTTTAGTTCCTTTTTCCTGCTTTGTCTCATCCAAATTGTAACCCTTAAACACATTTCTCTCCAAGATGTATTTTCTAAACTATAAATTGTAAATCAAATAATAAATAAAGACTTGAAAAATTGATATTTGATTCTTTATTAGAGAAGTTTTGGGGGATACATGTACAATTGCTCCTAACTAATAAGGGTTCTTTTTTGGCGAGTGATCTCATTTATTTCCTTCGCAGGGTACAGTAGCTAAAGAGCTTTAAATTCATTCACCCATTTCCTGAGACACTTCTCATTTAATCCTCTCTCTCTTCTTCATTCTCTCTGATCTCTCTCTCTTTCTCTAGAACCATCTCTTTCTCACACTCTCCATTTCCTCTATCAAAAGATTCAAAACCGACCCTACTCTCTCACTACCATGGGGATCTAAATCCCCATTTGTTCCCCCATGCAAAGAAAAAGAGAAAAAAAAAAGCTGTGATTTTTATGGACCCGAGGAGTAAGTTGTAAATAAATAGATATTGAGGAGTAAGTAGTAAGAAAGGGAAAATTATTTTCCTTTCTTTTTTTTTTATAGCCTAGTAGGTGTGTGTAGAGAGAGAGACATATAGAGAGAGAGCGAAGTAGAGAGAGAGAGAAAGGAGAGGGAAAATGGCGAATATCGAGGACGTGCCGACGCCGGATCTGATGACGGAGCTGCTCCGCCGCATGAAGTGCGCCTCCAAGCCCGACAAGCGCCTCATCCTCATCGGTACCCTAATCGCTTCACCCGTAGATCCATCGATCGATCGATCGATCGATCGAGCTCCCCTTCTTCTTTTTTTTTCTTTTTTTTTTTGTTTTGGTTTCTCGCCAAAACCCTAGTTTTAGATCCGACATTGACCCATTTTGATGCTGTTTTCTGGTTTCTATATGCGATTTATGCTTTCGATTGATGCTTGAAGTGCGCCGATTGAGATTAGGGCCGTGTAGCTTAGGATCTAAGAGGGATTCGGTTTTGGTATGTTGTTTATCTCTTGTGTTTGGGAAATTTCCTGTTCATTTGCGAAAAATATTTAGTCGTTGTTGATGTTTTATTAGATAGTTTGTTGTGTTAATGGACATTTTTGTGTAACTTTATGTTGTTTCAAGTCTATTATCTGCTGGTTTTAACTACTCTTATGATCATGTTAAATTATCACATATTAGGAATGTAAATAGAGGTGGATAGTTGTTGTCATATATAAGGCAAAATAACTCTTATAGTGTTGGTATGAATCATAAAAATTCAGCCTTTTCTAACTGCACAATTAACACCAACGGTGATGTGATTGAAGTTTGTTTATAGTCCATGTAACTTCGATGATGGTAGATATTCGCCCATCTGGTTGCCCATATGCAAATCGTTATAGTTGTTGGTCGTATTTCTCCGATGCGGTATTCTTTCTTTTGTTTTTCATGTTTGTGGTCGAAAATTCTGTCTTCTGGATTTTCTTTGTAAGTCATTTAGCTTGTTTCATCAATAAATCTGCTTTTCGCATTCTGACACTACTTTCGACGTAAAATAACACATAGAACCATAGATTGAGTATTTATACTCGTATGTTTGGTGCGGAAATATATTATCATTTGTAACTTTGTTTTGTCTGGGTTGGAACAATTTATTATGACTTATGGCATATTTCTCTCTTGCATTTTTCTGAAAGGCAAGAGAGAACCTTTTTCAAGCCTCCTGTTCACTTGAGCCCTTTTTCTAAAATTAATCAGCTTATTGGTGCCATTTTTCAAGTAAGTCAAAATTAGTTACCTTTTTTTTAATCGTAACTTTGATTTTTTCGCTTTATTTTGCAGGTCCGCCGGGATCTGGAAAGGGAACTCAATCGCCTATTATTAAGGACGAATACTGCTTGTGCCATCTGGCTACTGGTGATATGTTGAGAGCTGCTGTTGCTGCTAAGACCCCTCTTGGAATTAAAGCAAAAGAGGCTATGGATAAGGTATTATACTGGAGCTTATTTGACAGAAGGGAAAGGGAAGAGAAAAGGTTAAAACACTTGTTCGCATTTGCTCATTGAAAATTCTGTTCTTGCTTTTTTAGGGAGAGCTTGTCTCTGATGATTTGGTTGTTGGAATTATTGACGAAGCAATGAAAAAGCCGTCCTGTCAAAAGGGTTTCATTCTTGATGGATTTCCTCGGACTGTTGTTCAAGCAGAAAAGGTCAGATGCCTGTACTCTTTGACGAGTAAAATAGACCTGTTGGTTTTGGAATTCATTTTCTAATTTTGTGTGAAAGGTTTATTTTGATCACTACTGAATCAACTGTTGGATGCAGCTTGACGAGATGTTGGCCAAGCAGGGCAGCAAAATTGACAAGGTTCTCAACTTTGCAATCGACGATGTTATATTGGAAGAGAGAATTACTGGCCGTTGGATTCATCCCTCTAGCGGAAGGACCTACCATTCCAAGTTTGCACCTCCAAAGGTTTCAGGAATTGATGATGTAAGTGGAAGAACAAGCAGCTTATTCATTAACTTAATCATGATATTTACTCTATACTATACACATAATATTTCAATTGGTGTGAATAGTATCTGACCATATGATCTATCACTTCATATTGCGTGCTCTTCACCTTGCAATACTTGAACTTTCTGTTTCTAAGCTTAGCTATTATTCACTGTTTTATAAAGCAACGGGCTTGGCAGAATATTTCTCATATCTCAAATTAAAGAAGTGGTGGATGAGTAGACGAGTCCTTTCTCTTTCATGCTACTTTTGTAAGTGCATCAGGGGTTATTTTGCCTAAACATCTTTCGTGCTGTTACGTGACAAATTTCTTCTTGTATGGTTTATTAGCTGTATACATATCTTCAGTCTTTGTGTGACTTAAACTCAGGTGTTACTTTAGTTGTGGAACTTATTCTCTCATGTGCTTATATTACTCTCTTCTTTTTTTTTTTAATCTTTTCTTTTCATTTCAAGGTCTCTGGAGAGCCATTGATTCAAAGGAAAGATGACACTGCTGCAGTCCTCAAGTCAAGGCTTGAAGCTTTCCACAGGCAAACTGAACCTGTACGTCATCTCTTTCGTTCCTTCTTGACTAGTAAAGTGTAGTACTAGACCCTTTTAACAATTTTTAACTGTTAACAAGAAATTAGTGAAATTTTTCTATTTAACAAACCTCCTCTTTATGTTGGTTATGTATGAATAGGATTTTTGACTTGTATGTGAAATTATATATAGATGATTTATAATATTGGTTACACAAGTCTAGCAACAATAACTATAGTAGGCAATCTACTTAATACATTTGATGGATTTCCTGTTTCTGTTAGTAATATCATGTTAAAAAATGGAATCCTTCTGCAAATTCTTTTTGATCGCATTTTCTATTTCCGTCCAGAATTTAATAGGTGCATGGATATGAAATTGATATGTAATAGCTGACGACTGCTTGCAGCTGTCAAGGGAAAACAAAACCTTAAAATAAAAAAATACAGAAAAGGAAAAAAGAAGAAAAATAAAGATGCTTACAACTTTTGGAAAAGGTATGGTTATGGAAAGCACTTCCAAGTAGGGAATTGTTGCAAGGCCTTGTATGAAAATTGGTAAATATGGGCCAACAAATGATGAACCAAGAGAGTAGTCTCATAGTATCTGATCAGCGTCCCACACTGCTGAAAGAATATGCTTAGTTTTGCTGTAATAGTCAGTCCAATCAGGCTATATCCAACCATGAATTGTCAAGTTAGGATTACACACGCGTCTACCTGCCACCCAACAGCCTGTAATTAGAAAGTTGAGTTTTATTTCATTTTTAGTTTTTATCTATATTTTCATTATTTTGATGGTCCTTTTTCTCTTTACTATTTAAATAATTCTTCATGTCATGTTACAATTGAGTTGCATTTTGATGGTACCACATGTCAAATGAGTTATATGCACTTTAATTTTGGGTGATCACACATATCTGCATTAGTATAGTTTTACTGTAAATTCTTCGGATGGCAGATATACAACGATAATATACCTTGCTTCTCTGATGCACGAGAGTGTCGAATCTTGCCCTCCTGCCTCTTTCTTCTTTTTCAAAGACTGTTACATCATTCTACATCCTCTTTTTCTGTTTAACTTACTTTCTTATTTCCTTTTCTTCTTTCTTTTGTATCCTCTCACTTTGAAACTTTTCATTACAAAATGATTCTCTTTTTACATAATACTTTGCTGTTACCCGTTGCGACAACTTTTGCATTACCACTATTTTTGGGGATATTGATTGGGTTCACTCTTGGCCAGAAAACTTTGGTGAAAAGAATTTAATTCAGCTCGACTTTTCCCACATCTGCTGAATTTTCATATATTGCCTGATTGTGTATCCTTTTTTTTAATCTATATTCTTTCTTCTTAGATTGGTATATTAGAGCTTTCCTGGTTCCTTCAATTACTTGCTGTTTTCTATAGTTTGGAAATTTGAATTGTTTCGTATTATTCCCATATTGCAGGTCATTGACTACTACTCTAAGAAGGGATTAGTGGCGCAGCTTCATGCTGAGAAACCCCCCAAAGAAGTCACCACCGAGGTTGAGAAGGCTCTTTCATGAGATGCAGTTAACCATTGTTCGACTAAACCATGATCTATCAAAAACCCCACTTGGGTTCATCTGTTGTCAAATTTGATAAACTATTTGCTAGGGTTTTATACCCCATAGATTATTTATTTTTTTGCCCCGAAATCACTTTGAACCTTTTTTGATCAGCTTTGCTGACTATGAGAGCTTTTCTACCGAATCTAGCGTCAAATAAAGTTTTTGTTTCCTGTCAAACAAGCACCCTGTTCTGAAACCTGTGACACTTCAATGAACAGCTACATTTGGCAAGGTTTAGCCTCTTTAGTTTTACTATCAAACTTTTTACTAGTTTTCTTGCAGGGCATTCAACTGAGTTTTGAAATGATATATTCATGACACATAACTGACGTCAAAGAGACCAATCTGTGTACGTGAAGTTCTATGCCTGTACTAGTTGCATTTTGTTGGGTGATCGTAGAGGGTAAATTGCATGAAACTTACTTAAATTATAGGCCATTTAAATTTAGCTATTCAAATATTTATTTATTTTTTGCTACCTAGAAATTTACCCTCACCAATAATTTCACTATCATTATGTTACTTGTCAGTAAAAAACCAATAATTTTTACCCTCACCAAGTTTAATTTTCAACACAACTTTCAACACAACTTTCCCCCCCCCCCCCCCCCAAAAAAATATTGATGGCATCACGTTTCTCAACTTATCAAATAAATCCTTTTAGATTAATCTGTCACATCATAATTATAAAAAATGTTTTTATTATACTTTAAAAGAAAAAAAAAGAGATGTGATTTACTTGCTATTACTAATGTGGTACAAGTGTGATAAGGTAAAATTCCTCCTGCTCAGGATACCTGTGGGAGGGCACATCCAATCTAACCAACATGCAGTTAACTAACGAGTCACGATAAAATTATTAAGAGCATAACATAAATCTAAGGACAGAAATTATGTCTGCTTTAGCAAGCATTTCCAGTTTAGCTGCATTTATGACGGCCCTGTAGGTTTGCTGTTATAAGATGATGGGTAACACAACACAATATAACCTAAAAAAACCCTACAAATCAACCTTGATTTTGGCATCCAGCTCCGTATATTCGTCGAAATATGCCTTGAAATGCTCATACGAATGCCTCGCATCATCGACTGCACACATTTCCCTTATGCTGTGCATGGACAACTGCGGCGCTCCGACATCGACCGTCCGGATGCCGATGCCGCTAGCGAGTATGGGGCCAATGGTTGAACCGCAAGGCATATCGTTCCGAACAACAAAATCCTGCAAGAGAGAGAGAGCGCACACATTGTAAAAGAAATGCATCATTGCATAATCTTTATACGCCTTCATATTTCGCCTTGATTTGGAAAACATCAGGGATTGAAAGGCTGTTGAAGTTCTTTATCAAGGAAGTTGTAGCTAAAAAGCAACCCATGCTTAGAACACGAAGTTAGGGAGTTGAGAAGCATGGAATGTATAAGAAGTTGCAAAAAAAAAAATCGAATATTGTAGCAAAAACATGATCCTGAGCTTTAGTTTGTGAGTTAACCTGAATAGGTAGTTGGTGCCTCTCTGCAATCTCCCGAAAGATAAATGAAGTGACAGCATTTGTCGCATAACGCTGATTTGCATTATGTTTGATAACAAGACCTCCGTGAAGTTTAGGTTGATGGTTCTCCTCATGTTTATCCTACCAAGACGAGCAAATCAAAATATATGGAAGAGCACATTAATAATAGCGCAATCTGGGAGCATTTGGGAGAGATAATTCTGAATAGTGAGAAGAACATTTGATGTTCAAATCCTATATGCCATTAATTTCGCATACAAAGAAGTGAACCATACCATATAATTCGGGTGTAAAGCGTGGGCCATGTCTGCAGATACCACGAAGCTCTTCTGTATTGCCTTTTCTAGCAACTGAAAAGCAATTGGGTCAGGTCTTACTATTATCTAGCAAAGCGAAGCCAAGAGTACTTTCTAGAACTTAGTGAATATCTTTTCAGAATTCCAAATAGATATTATTATATCTAACAGTAGTCACGTTTTTAAGAGAAAAGCTTTCAAATCAATGCAGCCAAGTATATATCAACAAATATGCCCAACAAATGTAAAATTCGAATGTACTAAATTCTTGAATTTGCTTTATTGTTGAGAAAGAGAATCTGCTTTAGTTAGTTGTTTGTTAGCAGATTGTCAGATAAAAAACAGAACTACATCATCTTAGTTGACGAGTCTTCTGAAACAGTGAACAAGTGCAGCATGAAGGTATTCAAGAATTAGCCCAAAAGGATATATTAGCAAGATCGGACACTAATTTAGAGAATAAATAATGGTGAGGGGAAACAATACACAATGTACGGAAGGACAAAGGGAACCTTAGAATCTGAAGAGCTGAAAAATTGTGTTATTCTCGACAGAGCATCCAACATGGCAGGGGAACCAGCTCCCTGAGCTGAGTCAGATCCAACCTCCTCATGATCAAATAATGCGACCATTCTTACTCCAGATTCCTCATCAAGAGAACTTTCCGGAGACGTTGAGTCTATTAGAGCCTGAAAAAGACCGGTAGATGAGGCTAAGAGAAAAAAGATTGCAACAGTCACTATTTTTAAGGAATGATGTAGCGAAGAAACTCACAGACAAAGTAATTAATGGAGGCAATTCACCCACCCACCCACACACACAAGACAAAAACAAAAGGTCCTACAGTTTCATCCGGCTTTTCCTACTGTATATATAAAGAGTGCAACATAGTGAAAATGGACAGACCTTAAGAGAGCAGAAGGACATGCAGAGGTTGTCAAGCCTTCCAGAGAATATAAATTCCTTCGCAGCACCTCCTATAATGCTTGGTTGAGTGTCACAAAGTTGCAGCTCAAAATCACATATTGCATCAGGTTCGCAGGAAGCCTCATTGGCAATCAACTATTGCAGATGCAAATTAATATCGATAAAATATTTGAATGTAATGTAACATAGATCAGGCAAATAGGCCTAACAAAAATGAAGTTCAAAGTTTACAAAAAAAACCTGCAATAAAAGGGAGTGATGTTTTTTTTCATCTATGTGCTGCTTCGCATTTGATTCAGGGGTACAGTTCTCTCCTACTAATTTCTGCATTTCGGCCTACACCATTGGTCAAGAAAATTAGCAATTGCTTTGTAAATGAAAATACAATCACGCAATATATTGCAGTAAAAGCCTACTTATTCTTTATCCTAATTTATGCACCACAAAAGATAATTATAATAGATTCCAGGAACTTGAGGGCCACTTAAAATAGAAATATTTCAGACAGCCGTCACAGGACACCTTGAAAAGGCAGAAAGAGTAAAAACTCATAGAATAGAATAAGCAGTGGCAGTCCTGTTTTCCTCTAGGATTATAATTAGCATCCTCAGAAAAGAAAACAACTAACTCCACCAGAGGGCACGTTCAACAACAGTGGAGTCTTGGGATAAAGTAAAATACAGAAACTGATTAATATGATGAATTCATAAAGCATAACTTACGTTGTGATTCATATCATGCTTTAATCAGCCAAGAAAATCCACTATGTGTTACTTATTGTCTAGGTGATCTCTAGTCTTGGTTCCATTAGCTAACGAATCTTTAATTCATCCATACAATAAGCAACTCAGAAAATCATGGGTAACTTAATAGCTTTTCATTTAATGTAAAGTTTAACAAATAAGCATTAATTTGCAAGATCAAAATACAGGACCATATAGCATGCAAATCACAAGTGCGTTCCAACAAGCTATATAACTAGTGTGATTTCCCATCACAACGAGCAAAAAAGTTTATAGATTACATAACTAGTATATATGCTGTCAAGTTGAAAGACAAGGGAAAATTGCGGTGGCATGATCTCCTTTAGGCAAGCATTTTCGGCAAATAAAAAGAGGCATATAACAGCACAAGGATGTGCCGCGAAACTAAAACACGAACACAGATAAATTACCTTAATGGCTGTTGCCAGCACAGGGACGAGATGACTGTGGGTATTGAACTTGAATCCTTCATTAACGCTCCTACAAATGTAAAATAAATTCCATCATAACAGATAATCTTCTCTCTTCCCTCTAATTCTTTACTTTCGTATCTTTTATCCATCCTTTAGAAAATACAGCAACGTTGGAAAGTGTATTAATCGCACATGAGAGTGCTAGAATGCTAATAATACCTGTGTACTACGTGGACAGATGCCGCCCCAAATGAACATAAATAAGCAATTAGATACCGCGAAAAATGGAAAATCGCATAATCTAAACCCGAAATAGCTAGCTAATGCAAACTAACCAACCTATCCAAGTGAATCGCCAAGGTGGGAATCCGCAAAATAGGTTCCTGAATCCTCACAAGCTTATGTGAGTAGGAGATTTCACCTCCCTTCTTTTCTCTAATGATCACCCTCCCAGCCAGAGTCAGGTCGCGATCGAACCAGGTGTGCCACAGCCCGCCGCCATAAGTCTGAACACCGACCTCAAGATATCCTCCTTTCGAAACCTAAAGAGAAACTATTATCAAGAACACTTTTTTTTTCTCCAAATCCCTACAAGCAAAGCTGCGAAACTATGTCCAAGCCTTAAAAATGAGTAGAAGATCGATCATCCAATGGTTTCAAGAATACACAAGTCTTCTTTCTGAATTATTGCCAATGTCAGAACAGCATCAAATTAATTATACCTTGGAGATAGGTTTGACTTTGAGGCACGGGCTATCGGTGTGCGCTCCGACGATATGGAATCCGTTTCCGGCAACGTATCTAAACATCCATCATACCCCAGTAACATTAGAAAAGAACAGAAAAGAAGAAAAAAACAAAAAAAAAAAACCATCTTTTTACAGGGATAGAGAGGAGTATGAGATCAGCTCACTTCTTCCCAACGGCGAATGCGACGATGGTCGAATGATTCCTGGTGAAGAAGTACTTGCCTCCGATTTCGAGCTTCCAATCCTCCCTCTCAGACACCCGCTTGAATCCCGCTTTTTCCAAACGCGTTTTCGCCTCCTCTACAACAACAACAACAAACAACAAACAACAACTGTAGATTGTAGGGAAAAGGAAAAGGAAAAAGAAAAGGAGGCATATTTGGTTCAGGGGATTTGGGGAAGGGGTGGTGTTCAGTTTAGGTTACCGACGGCGTGGAAGGCGGTGGGCGAGGCGTTGAGGAAGTCGACAAGGTCGACGGCGACGGGATTGACGGTCGCCGACATCTGCTTGCGTGGTCGGCGGCGGCGGTGCTGCTGCTCCCAGAAACGTTTGATTGGGAGAGCCGACTCCTTTGCTCGTCTCCCTCTCTACTGCTAGCCTACTTCTCTGCAGCGTACAATAGAATTGGACTCGGAGGAGCGAGAATTAATGGGCTCTGAATCTGAATCTGATGCGGAGGAACTGTTGTTTTTTGCTTTGTGATCGGGTTCCTCGTTTCGATTGATTTGACAGAGATGCGCACGTGATCTCACGTGCTGTGCAACCGCCTAAATACGCATTTTGGTTCTGTTTGGGAGCGAATGTTCTACCAATAGGATGCCGCCATGTGGCTCCGATGAAAAAATAATGGCGCTCCTGTAGTAACACGGGCCGGGTGCGTGGGCTACATGGTCCGTAGGAAAGGCCTGCTGAGCTCTCGCCCGTGGGCTTCAAGGCCCATAGATATGCCGCCTGGAGGATCGTGGACTGCCTGGACCACACCGGGGTAGTCTATGGGCCTTATTAGAGGCCTACTGTCTATTACGGCCGGCCCATAGGACGACTTGAGGCCCAATGACTAGAAGGTGTACGGCCCATGAGGTCCAACAACTAGGTGACCAGTGACCACCGAGCCTTGAGGGCCGCGGACATTTTTGCCTTACCAAATTCAGATCCCGGACTTGAGGATGCTGATGGATCCGGGTTGACGGAGCTCCCGCCTAGACCGGACCCAAATGGGTTGGTAACTGGTAAAGTGCCTAATAAGTGGGTTAAAAGATAATCCGTCCCAAGTCCATTTGGATCCGTCAGAAAATGGAGCGGTAGACAAAAAGAGACTCTTCCTCCTATATTCAATTGATCTGCTCTGCTCCACCAAAAGCTCGCTCGCTTCGCCGACTCACTGCGCGCCCTAGGTTCCACGCCAGAGCGCCAATCATGGAGCGGAGACAAATCAACGGCGGGGATGAGAGCATCGCAGCAAAATGGAGATTTGCAGTGGAAAGGTACTGCCGAACAAAACGGCGTACGAGAACTTGCCACGTGGCCGACGCTTGCGCAAGGCTCGCGTCATCCGACCTTCGCCGTATCAACCAGTCCCGCATATAGGAAAGTCAGCGACTTGGGAAAGTCTCTGTTTCTGGCTCCGGCGAAGACCTTCGAACCCGGAAGTGAAGCGTTGTCGACTGTCGAGTTCCAATTCAGGTTGAGTTACGGATCGATTTGTTGATATTACTACCCTCGCGTTCCAAATTCTCTCAACCACTTTTTTCTTTTTTCTTTTTTCTTTTTTTTTTTTTTTTTTTTTTTTTTTCAATATTCGCAACAATATCTACTAGAAGAAGGCTGTTTCTAGAATAAGAAGGAAACTTTCTTCTTTTTTTTCTTTTTTTCTTTTTTGAGATTGTTGGATTATTTACTGATAAATGTTGAGATGAGATGATTTTTGAGATGTCAGTTTGAGGGATGAAGTTGGTGCCGAGAGAGGTCGAGAAGTTGGGGCTGCACAATGCCGGATTTCTCGCGCAGAAGCGCCTCGCCCGCGGCCTCCGACTCAACTACACTGAGGCTGTGGCTCTTATAGCAACTCAGGTTTCTTTTATTCTATTTCCTACAGTTGGATTTAGATGCTAAATTTTTCATTGATAGTTGTTCATATGCATGATTAATTGGGTGCTAAAGTTTTGAAAATGTTGAGATCTATGTTGAATATATATATATATATATATATATAGAGAGAGAGAGAGAGAGAGAGAGAGAGAGAGAGAGAGAGAGAGAGAGAGAGAGAGAGCTAGGCTGGTATACTATCGCACGGAGGCCTCTGTGCTACCAAATTGTTCTCAATTATGTAACTTCCAAATCGACAATCGGTTTCTGTTGGACTTGATTTATACTATTGAAAGTATTTGAAAACAAAATTTCATAATTTTTCGATATCATTTACCTATCAAACGAGTAGTCTAAAAATGAACAGCTGAAAATAAAAATCTCTTAAAAAATTATGATAAAAAACTTGAATTTAAGATCAAAGATACTGATCTTACTCTAAATAGTAAATAGAATTTTTTTCTCCCATTTAATTCAAGTTAACGTCTTGATAATATCAAAATGTCTCGAACTCAGGAGGGGGGAGGAGTATTGAATATAAATATTAAAAACAATGTTCTTTGGCAACTTAAGCTTTTGGAGAATAACGGTTACTTCATATAATCTAGTAAGCATTGTGTATTATGAAAGATGTTTTAGTTAGGCCCTCTTGGCACTGACTGGAGCTTCCACAGAAGTGTTGTTTGAGTAGAGACATTCGAAGAAGCTTTTAGTTATAATCCTCTTTGTAGCTTGACTACCTTCGCTATTCAGCTTGAACCAGAAGTTTCAAATTATTTTTTGGAGCTTCGGCTTTTAGGGCTGCACCTTTCTGATGTGGTGCCCTGCCTTTCTGCTTATTTTATTACATTTCAGTACTCTGAAAAAATGCTTTCATCTCTTTTCTTGATTCGTAGATTCTGGAGTTTGTTCGAGATGGAGACAAAAGTGTTACAGACTTGATGGACATAGGAAAACAACTTTTAGGCAGGTGTGCTATTTTTAGTGAGAAATTTGTCTTGTTTGGTACTAGTGCTGTTGTTTTCGATGAATTAGCAGTAATTGGAATTCTCCATTTTTATCATTCTTGGTTAGCTTGTGGTGCTCCCTGCCTAGATGCTGAATAGCATCTTCCTTTAGAAAAAAAAAAAAAAAAAAAAAAAAAAAAGATGCCACTTGCTTTTGTCCTTTGTTGCCAACACTGGTGCACTCAATCGCATAGAAAGTGCATATTGAAAAGAATAACAATCTGTGAAATTTTTTTGTGCTTACTAGTGCTCAGATTGACTTGTTTTTATGTTTGTTTACTTTTTACTGACTATTCATTCTGGAATTTGGAGGTAATACTATTTTCCGCTGATACACTTTGTTCTTGGCATTTAAATTTTTTCCTTTTTATCAGGCGTCAAGTTCTTCCAGCTGTACCAAACATTTTGGATACTGTTCAGGTGATTTATCTTGCAAAATGTTGCCCTACGTAACCTTACTGTCTTTTCTAATCAATCAGTAAATGAAAGACTTTTAGGATTTACACATATCCTATGTCCTTGTTTTCTTCGACCTGTACAGTTTTTAAGCTAATAGGAAAATCTGATTGGCAACTTATACAGCTGATAGAAGGTCCCTCATGGCAAGTATACCACGCATGTAAACTTTTTCTTGCTATATCTGTTTACATAAAACAAAATCATGATGCTCACACATTGCAAGTAGCCCAGAAAACTAGCTTCCTTGTGCCCTTCTGAAATTCTTTTGGCACCACCAGATGACATGAAACTTATTAATTTTACATTTCAACAAGCCATAATATAACAATATGAGTGCAGGATGAAGTGTTTACATAGGTAGAGTAGTTTTTCTTTGTTCTGAACTTAATGTTTTCTTGAATGCAGTTGACTTGATAGTATGCTAGTTTAATAATGAGAGCTCCGCTGAATACATAAATGGGATGATGTGTTTACTTTTGGTTCTATTACCTGCGCATGCTATCTCAATTGTTAACATCTTCATTTTTAGGTCGAAGGAACCTTCTTGGATGGCACAAAATTAATCACCATCCATGATCCTATTGCGGGTGATGATGGAAATTTGGAACTTGCACTGCATGGTTCTTTTCTTCCAGGTGGAGAATGCTGATTAGCATAATGCATCACAATCCCTTTTTTTTCCCCCCTTTTTTTCCCTCTTTGTTAAAAAAATTAAATTGTCTTCATATCTGTAAACCATAGTCATAGATTTTAGTTGAATCTCCATGTGAAAACTTACAATAAGCATACTAAATGAGTCTCTTGCCTTTGTTAATGCACTTGGGCGTATGTTTTCTAGTTGTGTACAGATCTTATAACTAGCAGTACCTGTTAAACACTATTTAACCAATGCTCTAAAAAGGTGCCTCTTTTCTGGGAAAAAGAGGGAATGATGAAGATAGACAGCTTTTTATACTGCATATTTAACCGATCATTGTTCTTTTCATTAAGTGGCCTTATTATTTCTGCAGTTCCTTCACTTGAAAAATTTTCCGGGGATGAAGATGATTGCTTTCCTGGTAAAGTCATTTTTGAATCTGGAAATATTACTCTTAATGTGGGACGTAGGGCAGTGGTACTGAAAGTTGTTAACAAGGCGGATAGGCCTATTCAGGTGAATCGTCTTTGCCCTTTTTCTTTTATTGGTCTAGTTATATATCTCCTTTCCATTTTAATAAACTTGATTTCAAGAAGTTCTATCATGTGTTAGCTACAACCTGACTCCATTTAGTGAAGGCTGTACATATATTATATATTTCTTTCTGATGCTATATTTATAGTTATTATTGTCTACATCAAAATCATTTCTTGGGTACTTCTCACAATGGGAAACAATGCATTTGAGAGTTCTCAAATTAACTAATAGTTAAAGTAAATTCTGGCAGAAGTTACTGCCTCACCTTCTATGTCTCTACCATTGTCCTTTGATCTAATCATTGCAAAACTGTTTTTGGTATTTGAGTTTTTGATATAACTGTTTCTTTTTGATAATTTAAGTTTTTGATATAACTGTTTCGTCCTGTTAGATAGATACAGATAAATGGAAACTTTTTCAAGTCCTTTCTTAAAACTAATCTTGTCTTCCATTTGTTTCTGAATGTTTCACTATCATTGGTATCACACAGTGTTACCTTGATAATCATAAATATTTCTGTGTGTTCAAGCATCAATATAATTTACATCGAGTCTGATTTGTTGCTGACACTAGCGCAGTATGAGATTTATGTTGGTATTTCTCTTTGACATTAATTTGATTTTCTTCCTTCTACCATTTTTGAGAAACGTTCTTTTCCCCTATATTTGTTATTTGCATCTATTCTATCATGAGAGAATTCTGTGTCTATTGTTCACTTTGTAGATTGGGAGTCATTATCACTTTATAGAGGCGAATCCCTACTTAATTTTTGATAGACGAAGGTCCTACGGCATGAGATTAAACATACCAGCTGGAACAGCTACTCGGTTTGAGGTGATTGTCATTGGTATATACACACGCAAACAAACACACACACACTAAAAACTCATTTTCCTATTGTGGTTCTGTTAAGTGTTGCATTCTACATGGCAAACTTTGACAGCTCAAAGAACATGGCAAAGTGTGCGGTAACTGTTCCTCTCCATTATTTGGCGTTGTCACTTTATCAGCATTATTTATATATGTCATATAAACGTATAGTGTAATGTGCTCTGACTTGATTAGGCATGTCTCCTTAAAGATTTTGCGTAATTGATTAGTGATTCCATGAATTTCTAATTTTCTTTTTTTTTTTTTTTGGGTCTTCTCGGCTAGTTTGTCATTCAGGAAAGTGCATGTTTTTCTAGACTAGTGTACCTTGTTGGTTTATGTCTTTCCCGTTGGAATGATGCATGTACTATACTGTAAAACTTGTTATCTAAATTACTGGTGGTCCAGAGAAAAAGAATTGGTTACAGCTTAATTTTCTCCTTCATTAGCAAGATAACCTAATAAAAATCAGTTCTGGTACATTTTTTTTTAACACATGATGATATTCAGATTTATTTCGAAATATTTCTTCTTGTAAAAATGCTCACGATTTTTATCTGTCTTTAATGCTTTAGAACTGATGTAAGCGATCAGAACAGAACTTTTTAGCACATACATTTTCTTTCTGCCAATAACTCGCAGAATTTGTCACATATTGAATACTTCTCTTGAGAAGAAAAGGTTGTATCTCTTGAAGAAAATTTTTGAAGAATATTTTCATCTTAGTTATTAAATTGCATAAAAGTCTGGCTCATAAGTTTTCATCTATCTTCTATTTTTTCAAACTCCAAATATTTCACTATAACAGAATGTTGATTCTTTGCGCTTTCTGCTAATTTGAGGACGTGGAAATTTAACACCCACAAGCACCATAATGTAGTTGGAGCACCTTAACCTAAGTTTGTTCTTAAGACCATAAAAGTAGATTCTATCTTGCATTGAATCGGACAATCTCATAATAACTTAAAATTTGTCTTTTCCAGCCAGGGGATGCCAAATTTGTAACCCTCGTAAGTATTGGAGGTAGGAATGTTATTAGAGGTGGAAACAACCTTGGAGATGGCCATGCTTCTCAACTTGACAAGGTGATGAAAAATGTTATCACCAATAATTTTGGTAACGAAGACCAGCCAGATGCCAGGTTTGGATCTCTCATGTGCATTGATTATTGGCAGTTTGGCATGTAAACCAACTGAAATTTAGCACATTGGTTACTCAACACTATAGACAAGTTAATTACTTAGTTTCTCTACTTTTATGAACTACCAGTTCGCTTACTCTATTTATTTTATTACTGGCTTATGTAGTGAGTAGGGTTATCCTTCAGCCAAATATTGCTATATTTGGCATAACTTTGTTTTATAATCTTAACAACTGAATATGTTTGTTAGCTTCTGATATTCTTGATCAGCAAAATTGATGATACATTCTTATAAGGTTTAGTTGAAAATGGAACTATTTTGAATGGGGATTTAGTTGGTAAATGGCAACTTGGTAACTTAAGAAGAGTTCAGGGACTATGTACTTATTTGTCTAGAAGGCTACATATTACTTAAATTCTAATGTAAACTAAACTTTCCTTGCAGTGAAGGTGTTATTGGAAATAATTCTAGTTTTAATTGCACAATTTCGCGTGAGGCATATGCGAACATGTATGGCCCTACTACTGGCGATAAAGTACGGCTTGGTGACACGGATTTATATGCAGAAATTGAAAAGGACTTTGCAGTTCATGGCGATGAATGTGTATTTGGAGGTGGAAAAGTTCTACGTGATGGAATGGGACAGGCTACAGGCTATCCATCCTCTGCCTGCTTAGATACAGTTATTACCAATGCTGTTATCATTGACTATACTGGAATTTATAAGGCAGATATTGGTATTAAAGGAGGTTTTGTTATTGCAATAGGGAAAGCAGGGAACCCTGATAGTATGAATGGTCTACATGAAAATATGATTGTGGGGGTAATCTCTTTTTCTTTGGGCGATTCTTACTGCTTGTAGTAACAGGTTGTGTTTTTTAGCTGATAGATATAGTACTGGTGCTAATGATAAAACTTTAATTTTAGGTCAATACAGAAGTTATTGCTGGGGAGGGCATGATTGTAACTGCTGGTGGCATAGATTGTCATGTCCACTTTATATGCCCTCAGTTGGCAGAAGAGGCGATCTCAAGTGGTAAGGCTTCTTTACTTGCTGAAAATGGTAACTGAATATAAGTGGGATTGCCAACATAACCATCATCACTAAAATTCTTTCTCCTCCCAATCTCTGTCCATCTTTATGTATATCAAGGTCATAATTCATTCGTTTCTACTTAAGCAAGAAGTTTAGGTTATTTCTCAGTTATGTGAGTAGAACGAGTCTATGAGAACTTTAACATGAGGGACTACTATAATTAGGTATCACAACAATGGTTGGGGGTGGCACAGGCCCAGCAGATGGAACTCGTGCTACAACTTGTACTCCTGCACCAATTCAAATGCAGTTAATGCTACAATCAACTGATGATTTGCCGATTAATATGGGCTTCACAGGAAAGGTATTGCATGATTTTGATTTGCAATAATAATGCGAATCCTATATTTTAGGCATGATTAATTCATGTAATGTTTGTAATTTAAAGTGTTGTAAAGGATTTTGTTCGTTGGTATGATGAACCTTGTGTTCATGCATAATATTAATCAATGTAGAACTGAATGAACAAAAAGGACTGATGTCTTTAAGCAAAAAGGATACTTGAAATTGGAATTCTTTAAGCAAACATAAGGTTGCCATATCTTTTGATTCATGATGGATAATGCAGGGTAACACTGCAAAACCGGAGGGATTAGTTGAGATCATTAAGGCAGGGGCAATGGGTTTGAAGCTACATGAAGACTGGGGAAGTACCCCTGCTGCAATAGACAATTGTTTATCCGTTGCAGACATTTTTGATATCCAAGTAATTGTCCTGTTCCATCACACTTCTAACTTTTGGTAATGACCAATGCAGCGGATCTTAGTTCTCGATGCTAACTAAATTTGTGCAGGTCAATATTCACACCGACACCTTAAATGAATCAGGATGTGTGGAACATACGATTGCAGCATTTAAAGATAGGACAATACACACTTATCATAGGTAAGCAGTTCTTGGCTAAAGTGCTTATTGTTTTTGTCAGCAGGAGACTTGAATATGGGGCACATTGCCTTACATTTTGACTAGGGTTTTGGCTTTATTTACTTATTTCCATAGGTAATTGCATTTTATGCCTACTTCCTTTACTACCTTAGTTTCCATAGGTAATTACATTTCCACCTAAATTCATTTATGGACGAAACGGGTACCATGCTACCTCTCTCTCCCTCTCTCCAAAAAAAATAAAAAACCATTCACCTACTAATGTATGAAATTATTTTCGAAGAAAAAAAATGTATGAAACTATTGGTTGACTTAATCTCATACTGTTTGAAGGCCCAAATATCTGTCTTTTTTGATGTATCACAAATCAATTTTTTGTACTTGTTGGCCTTTTCATTCTGCATGACTAAAGGGTGCCAGCAACACTGTACTTGATGAAAGGCCACCCGCTTTATGTTCTACTCTTGGAACCTTAGGCCATGCCATGGCATGGGCCACGCTGATTGCAGAATGCAAACACTATGGCAACACAGTATGCATGCCACAGCATACCAAGAGCAAGGTGGAACAACAATGTCTCCATCATACCAATTAAGTTGGAGAAGAGTTACTTCTAGAAAAGTCAAGCTAAATTTTAAAGTTGTAATTTATCCTGATTATATCGTGAACAGCGAAGGTGCAGGTGGTGGTCATGCTCCAGATATCATCAAAGTATGCGGCGTGAAAAATGTCTTGCCGTCATCAACAAACCCTACCCGACCTTTTACTTCAAATACTGTGGATGAGCACCTCGACATGCTAGTAAGGAACAATTTTTTTATGTTTTTCTTAATAAACTTCTGGGAACTGTGTTCTAATAATTGGTTGTATTCACTGTAGTTGGTTTGTCATCATCTTCATAAGGACATTCCGGAAGATGTTGCATTTGCCGAGTCTAGAATCCGTGCAGAAACAATAGCTGCTGAAGACATCTTGCATGATATGGGGGCAATCAGTATCATATCATCTGATTCACAAGCAATGGGGCGCATTGGAGAGGTCAGTTAATTCCACTTCTAGTCTGTTATATATAGGGGGGTTTTTAAGAAATCATTTTGATAAAATGAGTAAAGTAGGTGAATATATAGGCTGCAATGATATATAAAGTAGATTAACTGCAAATGGGCGAAAGATCAAATGGTGATTAAGTTTTTATTCCCCAGCGCATTTGTTGACGCCCTATTATTATCAGGTGATTACCCGGACGTGGCAAACTGCTCATAAGATGAAGACGCAGAGAGGTAGATCAATTGAACCCGGTGAGGCTGACAATGACAATTTTCGAATCAAGAGATATATAGCAAAATATACCATTAATCCAGCCATAGTTAATGGCTTTGCGAACTACATTGGTTCTATTGAGGTATGTTTCCTCTTTAAATTATTGTTGCTAAGACTTTACGGCATTGTTAAAACTATCCTACAGACCTATATAGGTGGACTTTGGTGTGTTAGATATTTGATCCGTGGGGCAGCTAAAAATGGGCTAGCTTATGATCTTATTCTGTAAAAGACCGGTCTTGAGCACTAACAGGATATATCTTCAATGAGCCAGATAAATTTTGTGATCTTACACAAAAAAAAACCTATATTTACTGAACAATGTACTAAAATAATAATAATAATAATTTCTCTGTTAAGATTCTTTTATTGGCATTTTTATTCTCTTGTGATTACTGCAACATTGAAGCAGAATTTTAAAAGGAACAAATTACTACGGAACATTTTCTTTGACAGGTTGGAAAATTTGCAGATCTTGTCATATGGAAACCTTCTTTTTTTGGTGCAAAACCAGAAATGGTGATCAAAGGTGGTGTGATTGCATGGGCCAATATGGGTGATCCAAATGCCAGCATTCCAACGCCAGAGCCAGTATATTTTTCGATCTCATCTGTGCATTATTTTTATTATAGCAATGATATTTCTATTTAAGTTCCAGTGATGCATTTAATATCATTAGTACTACTAGCTTAACTTGTCGTTCGACTGCCGGGATTTAGGATGGTCTTTTTATGTAATTTCAATAGAGATTCATGAACAAAAAATAAAATATCAATGCAATTTTAGCTTTTAATTTTCCAATCTGCATGTTCTTGATTTTTATAGAGCAGTTTGTGACTGTTAGCGCAGGTGATTATGAGGCCAATGTTTGGTGCATTTGGAAAGGCTGCGAGCTCCCACTCCATTGCTTTCGTTAGCAAGGCAAGTTCGAATTCCTGCACAGGACAAATAAGAAAACTATATTCCCCTTCTTTACTTATTTACCAATGAAAGCCTCATTTTTTTTGAAAAAGTACTCCTGATATTAAGCTTTTGAAGATCACTGCAGGAAAGCCCAAAACCTTCGCAATATTTTCTTTTTCCTCTGAAATTCAAGGATTTCCCTCCAACTTACATGGCCGAATAACCAAAGCATGGCTGAGAATGATCTGTTTTTAACCTCACTGATTCTATTGCCAGGCTGCAAAAGAGGCAGGTATTGCGAATCAATACGGGCTCAAAAAGAGGGTGGAAGCTGTGGGTAATGTTCGCGGACTCACAAAGCTTGACATGAAGCTCAATGACTCACTTCCCGAGATAGATGTCGATCCCGAGTCCTATACTGTTACGGCCGACGGTGAGGTTCTGAAATGTGAGCCAGCGTCTTCCCTTCCGTTATCTCGAAATTACTTCCTCTTCTAGGATGCGGAGGCCATGCTGAAGCTCTCCGCCGTCATCCGTCAACAGAACTTCAGTTCATTAGCAAATTGGTGAGTCTGCCATAAATGGAAAGTAATCGATCGATCGCGATTGCGAGGAACACTCGATTATTATCACGCAGAGATGTGCTTCCTCTGTGTTTTGTTCATAAAGAATGGAGAGTTACTCAGAAACAGTTGCGATTCTCTAAAGCTATTCTGGGTAATCAATGTGGAAAGAGTATCAGTTTGATGCTCATAATGTTTCTGCTAAAAGAGCAGGGTGATGTTGAATTTGGAAACTGAAAGAGTGCGCGCAAATAAGAGGTTTTGCACATTGAACAGTTCCTCGAAAACTAATGATAAAAATAATCAGGTAATGTTTTATTGTTTTATTACCTGTAAAAGGGAGCGAACAAACAAACAATCGGAGCAGGAAATGACTATGTCTTCCATTCAACTTTATTTGCAGAGACAAACTGCAAAATATGTCCATTGTTATACGGACATGGCATTGCTTGGATCCATGGATATGGCATTTTTAAGATCCACTCACAGCAAATGTGAATGGTTCCAACATAAATGTTG
This sequence comes from Aechmea fasciata, assembly GCA_025177825.1. NCBI lineage: Eukaryota > Viridiplantae > Streptophyta > Magnoliopsida > Poales > Bromeliaceae > Aechmea > Aechmea fasciata. The sequence goes on from CM045923.1 coordinate 21,311,834, forward strand.
CCAAATTACAAAATGATTTACAAATTCAAGCTTAATCGTGACAATGCAAGTTCCACCAAATCCTTCCTCAAGAGCTTACCTGAAGCATAATCTTACCATCATTAGATCATATTATGAGCGTTTTGATTAATTCACAGGGTGAAGTAGGAGAAAAAAAAAAAATCAGTAGCTGCATAAATAAATTTTCGATAAACATACTTGTCTAGCTATGAATTGTATGATCTCCCTCGCCCCTAAATCGTAGTTAGGCTTTCTAACAACAAATGCAACAGGGACTTGACCTGCTTCCTCATCTGGACATCTGCAACATGAGACAATTTTCTTAAAAAAAACAAAAAGAGAGAAATTATCGCGACTACAAACATTTACATGTTTCAAAGACGAAAAATTCGGTTTATCTTTGCATTTACGGAATCACGGCAGGGGTCAATTATATCTGGATGTGTCTGAAGTAACTGCTCTAGTTCAGCTGGGGGGACCTAACATCAGAAGAATAAGTTGCAGAAGTTGATTCCTCATCACCAATGTATGCAATACAGATGTAGTTAGATTAACATGAACCATTTCACAATTACATAAAAATTTCCTTCGAAAGAAGAAGGCGGTGTGGAATCACCTACCCTGCGTTACTGTCGGCGATCGGACCCGTAGTTCCCCCTGCACACCTGGAGGCAGAGCAAGGCCAGTGACAGGATCTACAATCTTTTGTGACACCCCAACTTCCCAGGGAGTCACCCATCTTATGACTACTCCCATCCTAGCACGCTTAACTCTCTAACGCTTTGGCAAAATGTTTAAGCCGGGTTAAGAGTTTAGTCCTATTATATCTTATATATAGGACTAACTGGGGTCTCACATCTTTGCTTCAAAGCTCCAGACGAGACGCCCGACAGATCACACATATTTACTCGAGCCCGGATCATACGAATTGAAAGCGCTACCCGACGACGATTCGGTCAAGCCATATCCCTTCACAAGCATCAAATTTTTGTAATCTCACGAATTTGCTGCTACCAACGTATTAGTCATCCAATATGTCAGAATTTTATTTTTACTATTTAATATTTGTTTTTTTTTTTTTTTTACGTGAACTAGAGTTTGATTTTAAAATTTAAATATATCATTTATATTTTTACACATTTAATTACGACACACAACAAATTCAAAATTTTAAATCAAAGTAATGATAACTGATTCAAATCAAATAAATTCAAATTTTTGGATAGTTAGAAATTTTGAAAAGTTAGATATATATATGATGCAAAATAGTTCGCTGTGTTGATAAATTCGGTATGTTTTTATCTGTTTTATTTGTTGCTACTTAGTTTGTTAACAACCTCTTCTCTTCTTTTTTTTGTTTGCCACTGAAAACTGTCTGATACTATGAGATTTTTTTAAAAAAAATAATAATAAAGGTTAGGAATGAAACAATAATCCTTTTGTTTTTTTTTGTTTTGTTTTTTTTTTTTTTATGAATTTATGACCTTTGCCATACTACAATATGGCTTTTGATGGCTTCGGAAGCCAAGTAATAACCCAATGGGAAACACCGACTGTCCCTAAAACAAGTGACAAAGATTTGATGGTAGGTATTCGAGATCCAAGTTCGAATCCCAGTTGATTATATTTCCAAATTAAGTTTATTTCTAAATGAAATAAATGAAACGGGTAGCGTGCTACCTATCTCTCTAAAAAAAAAAAAAAAAAAAAAAAAAAAAAAAAAACCCAATGGGAAACTTAGGCACTGAAGCAAAACGGAAATTAACATCAATATAAAATGTAGAAATTATGTATCAAGATAGTAATGTAGACTTCACAATTATTCTCATTAATCACCACACACCAACCATATATACAAGTCATAGTCTAGAAACAGAGCCACAAATTTGGTTTATAATTTCCCTTCTTAATATCTTCCCAGAAGGCGATTTTGGTATTCTGTCAACAAACAGAACCTTGCGTATCTTCTTATACGGCGCGACCTATAAAATAAATAAATAAAAAACATTCATTTCATATATGTTTTTGAGAGATAAATAGCACGCTACCAGTTTCGTTTATTTTATTTAAAAATAAACTTAGCTAGAAATGTGAATCAACTAGGATTCAGACAAGAATCTCGGATACCAACCATCAAATCCTTTGTCACTTGCTCTAGGAACGATCGGTTTCATATATGTTGTACGATGATCCATAATTTTCTACAAAATATTGATATTTGAACAAATTTGGAGCGAAATATATATACCTGCTGAGCAACATAATCCATCACTTCGGTTTCGCTGATATCGCATCCTGGTTGTCTCACCACAAGTGCCACAGGTATTTGACCAGCTTCTTCATGAGGATACCTTAAAGCAATGCGAAAATACGATGATCATAAGTAAGCCTACAAATGTTCTTGACAAAATTTTCGTGCCTATAAAAGTTTATTTTCCGCTTTATTCAACTTCTGATTACGGAGTTTAGAAACTCACGGTATCACGGCAACGTCGAGGATCTTCGGAGAAGATTGGAGCACGTGCTCCAACTCTGCAGGTGGAACCTGCAGTGATAGCAACCAAACAATATTGCCCAGTGAAACTAAATTATGTAATCCAAAGATACTGAAAAATAAAAAAAGGTGTTCTTTTTTGTTACTACTGAGCAAAAACTTTTCATAGAGATAAGAACAAGGACCTGGTACGCCTTGTATTTGATTAGCTCCTTAAGCCTATCAACCACATGAACAAATCCATCTTGATCAATGTAACAAAGATCGCCGGTCTTCAACCACCCTTCACTATCAAAGGCTGAAGCATTCGCTTCGTCGTCCCCGACGTAACCTAAGAAAATAAAATACGCATGTAATTCGGATCAAATTAATGAATATCATCTTGTACTATTTTTGCTTCAGTACTAATAGTAAAACAAATAAACTCAACATCTGAAATGTTACTTACAGAGAAATGATCACTGCATGCCTAACAAGAATGTTTATCTCATGAACAAGGCAAAAAAAAAAATAGTAAGAAGAAGAAATGAGAAAAAAATGGTGTTGCATTTTTTATACTACCTTTCATGAGAGCCGGGCCTCGGACCCAAAGCTCTCCTTTTTGGCCAATTGATAGTATATTACGAGTGACATGGTCTACGATTTTCACTTCGACGTTCTGCGTGAGGCGACCGGCGGATCTCAGATGACAGCATTCTTCGGGGTTGATCATCCTTGATATACCTCCGGCCTCTGTCGAACCATATCCCTAGCGCGCACCCAAAAAAAAATAATGTACGAGTTCCGATAAGACAAAATCAGCTTTACAATAAGACAAAAAAGTAGAAGCTGCAATTCGAACTTTATTTATTGTCCCTAGCTTGGCATGAGGTCATGGGGGGGGGACTCGAATTGAACCGAAGGATCGAGTTTTACTAAATAAATCTTTAAACAGTATAAAATAGCTCTATTTAAACAGTATCAGATCGGGACAAAGGTTGTCATGTCATCACAATACTAACACCACCCAACTTTTTCAGAAAAGAAACAGTTCCAGTCAAAACATAGTTGGCACCTGCCCGTCTTGTTCATGCAACTACTATTTTTTGCAAACTTACTAATATGTGTGACTTGTTGAAAGAAGCTTTGCTGTCCTCTTTTTTTTTTTTCCATTTTTTTTTTTTTTGTTTTTTTTTTTTTTTTGAGAGATAGATATCACATTACCCGCTTCGTTTATTTCGTTAAGAAATAAACTTAGCTAGAAATGTAAATCAACTAGGATTCGAACTCAGGTCTCGAGTACCAACCACCAAACCCTTTGCCACTTACTCTAGGGACGGTCGGTTTTTTTCCATTTTGTTATGCAAAGACAAAATACTAGTGTTTACAAATAGTGGCAATCTCAGTGATTAATGCACAGTACTGGGCCTCCTCATCTTATATGCGTGCTAAGCTGTACACTGATGTATTGCTAATTAAAGCAAGTTGCTGAGGATAACTGTTTGCGACAAAAATTCGATTAAACGCTTCCGATGCGAAACTCGAATAATCGGTAATAGAGTGACTACCGAATTTTTGACAACTGATGCCAGAGCTTGCGGGAGAGCAGTTCCGCAGCCCAGTTGCCCTTGAGTTTACTACTAACTTGCAGGAAAAAGACGAGATTGCAAGGGCAAACTTGGAAAAAGCAGCACGACGGATGAAGAAGTGGGCTGACGAAAAAGGCGGGCGCCGCACGGTCTTTTAGCGAGAAAAAGCTAAGTTACAAATTCTGGTCTCCAAAAAAAGATTTCTACATACACTACAACAAAAACGGTCTATGGCGATATTTTTAAATATTGGTACAAGTAAAAAAAAGTACTGCTGGCTAAATTACTGACACTTGTAAAAAATATTACTATATGTGGGGTCGCTAGGTATATAGTGACAGTCAAAAAGTATCGTTATAATCTAAAAAAAATGCTGCTAATTTGTCAATACTTATTTAAGCATTTAGCAACTGCCGAAATTGTACCTCGTTGGCTGCGGTGGTAGAGGAGGACAAGAGCGAAAGGTTTTTCGTCTAGAATTTCAGTGGAGTGGATTGAGCGATATACAATAACACAGTATTTATTTCATTTTGATGTCACTTAATATTTTAACATATATTCATCCTAGCTATTTGCCAAGGCATCAATTGAGGAATTAGAAATTGAGTATCATTCAATCACTGTTACAATTTTTTCTTTTTTATAAAAAAGTTCTTTTTAGATGTTTTGAAAAATTACTTCTCTCTACTAAACACTCATGCTCAAACCATGCATAAATGAAGTTTTGCTATCAATTTTCCTTTTCAATCAAATGGTTTATTTATGAATTTTTATTTATTTTGAAAGGTATACTAATCCATTAGTCACGGGGATGGGAAAGAGTCACGGTAACACAATCAAAGCAATTGATTATGCAAATCAAACAATAGGAATTTATTTTTTAAAAAAAAATTTAAAAAAAAAATTAAAGGAGCAACAGCTTAATATATTGACATCGGACGTTTTTTGCTATGAAATTAAAAACTTATTAATCATGCGAGAGGCTTGCTTTTATTATCAAATTATAAATCGAGCATCATATGTGAAGTAGGAGGGCAATAAAAAAAAAAAGTTTAGTTGCAACTCAATTACGTCGTAATTAACAACTATCATTATCCAATTTAGTTTATAATTTAACCATTAAAATATTTTTGATTTTGATTTGTTTTGGATCTTCACGTGGACTTTTAATACCCGGGGGACACTTTGATGTGACCCCACTCCCAACCCTAACGCTATTAAAAGTCAGAGGAGTTTTTGTAGCTGTTTTGTAAAGAAAATTAATATTAAAAAAATTAATTTTGATCCGACGTTGTTCTTAGTGCTAGTAATAAAGAATTTGATGATTAATATTCAAAATTTTAAATTTAAATTATAATTGATTTATATTTTTTAACTAAATTTATTTCTATACGAAATAAGCAAGAAAAAAAATACTTTTATCAAGTGTTTTGTTTAACTTTTCTTTACATATTTTCGTTTTGTTTGGTGAAAAAAAATTAATTCGGTAAAAAAGAATTTTTTTTTCATAATAAATTAGTAATGAAATAATATTCTTACCCAACCCTTGATAATTAATGTAGTGGTCGTACTCATCTTAGATTGTACGTATATGTAAATCAATTCATTTGACTATCACTGTCTCACGTCCATATTATGCGGGGTTTTGTGAACAACTCCTGTTGGATGCTTATTGCTAGTTGCTACATATTCCTTAATAAAATGTTATTTATTGCCTATATAGAGTTCGGCTGCTATGCTATCAATAGCACGAAACATTCGGTGCTATTAAGTTTTCCATCGTTAGATCCACCCTTTGATGATTTTCATCCGTTAGATTATCTATTCAACCAACCCCCTAAAAGCTTGTGTAGCGTATGTCAAGATCTTATTAATGGCGTAGTTAATGTGACAGTTCTGCCTATATATATTGTTATTATATTAATAATAATTTATTCGCCTCAATAATTAATGTAGTCCATGTGCCCCCATACGGATACATATTATTATCAATTTTTAAAATTAATTTTTTGGGCGATTCCAAAATATTTTTTTTGTCGAAGCATGCCAGCACATTAATCCCGTAGCAGCAGCGGCGGCAGCAGCACAACATCAACAGTAGTGCCGAAAGTTTCTAAAATAAATAATTAAAAATTTGATGATTGATATTTGAAATTTTAATCTGAATATTAATTAATTTTTTTTTAATTAAATTTATTTTTAAATGAAATAAATAAGACGTATAATTTATCTCTAAATATATATATATAATACTGCTGACGTGTAGCGTACCTGCTGCAGCTCCACGCGTGGGAAGCGTGATTGGAAGCGCTGGGCCGCGGCCACGTGAAGCGGCGCCCCGCCGCACACGACTTGCCGGAGCGCCGGCAGGCCGTAGCGCGACGCCGCATCCCCGGCCTTGGCCATCGCCACCACCACCGGCGGCGCCGCCGTCATCTGCGTCGCCCCGTACCTCTCCGCCGCCAGCAGCATCTCCGCCACCGCACCCCCGCCGCCGACCCTCGACCCCGCCGTCATCACCACCGTCGTCTCCGCCAGCGCCACCCCCTTCAGCGCGAAGAAGAACCCCAGGGAGTGGAACATCGGCGCCCCCAGCAGCGTCACCTGCTGCCGCTAAAATATAAAAATATTAAAACACCGTACACTACATCACCGTAGCATCAGAGTAGGAGATTCTGAAAACTGTTGAATGATTGACGACCTGCAGTCCGTCAGGGCGCAGCGCGTGGAATCCGGCGGCCATGGCGATGAAGCTGCGGTGCGGGAGCGCGGCAGCCTTCACCTGCCCCGTGGTGCCGGACGAGTACTGGATGGCCGCCGTGTCCGACTGCAGGATCTCGACGGCGGGAACGGATGCAGAGTGGGCTTGGAAGAAGGATCGGAATCGGGGGGAGTCGAGGAGGATGGTGGGGAGGTCGGACGGGAGCTTGTGGGCGGTGGAGGAGGTGGCGAAGGCGACGGAGGGTCTGGAGAGGCCGACGAGGCGGGAGATCTCCGGAGGGGTGGAGACAGGGTTGGCGGGGGAGACGACGACGCCGAGGGAGAGGAGAGCCAAGTAGAGGACGGGGACGTCGAGGCGCGGCGGGGAGAGGATGAAGGCGACGTCGCCTTTGGACACGGCGACGGTGGAGCGGAGCGCGGCGGCGAGGGAGCGGATTTGAGAGAGCAGCTCCGGGTAGGAGATGGCGTCGCCATTGGCGGCGTCGACGAGAGCGGGGTGGGAGGGGAGGGGGTGAGAAGGGAGGAGGGAGAAGGCGAAGGAGGGGAAGGAGAGGGGGAGGGAAGGGGGAGGGAGAGGGGAGGCGGGGCGGAGGCTGTGGAAGCTCCTCGTCCCCGCGCAGAAGCCGCTGCGAGGGTCGATGGACGGCGCCGGAGAGGAGGATTCGGCGGCGGTGTCGGCCATGAGGAAAATTATATATGGGGAGTACAGTGGGTGGTTGGACGCTGGGAGGAGGGGAAATGGTATTAGTTTGCGTTTTTGTTAATTTATAATTAACCCTTTAATACTACTTCTGTCTAATTTTTCTTCTTGGCAGCAGCCAGCAGGCTGCAGTTTATGTGTTTAAAACTTAAAAAATTGTGTCTGCACATTAAAAACAAGAGTAATGCTAGATGTACACCCCAAAAGAGATATACATCTTACAACTATCACTGTGACACACGTTATATTCGGTGAATTACAAGGATGGGCGGGTTGTAAAATGTACACCCCTTTTTGGGTGCACATCTAGCATTTTTCTAAAAACAAAAAAAAAACTTCAAATACCTCATATGGTTTCGTATTTTCTCATTTTAACACCTAATAGTTTAAACTTTAAAGTGTATCAAGTGAGTATATTGTGATTTTACACTTTCTCATTTTTAGTATTATTTGATTTAAAGTGTATCAAGTAAATATCTATAATTTCATTTTTGTATCAAGTTAGTACCATATGGTTTCATTTTTTTCTTATTCTTAGTCATTTCACTAATTTTTTTCGTTAAATTAATGACAAAGTTAAAACTAAACGAAAAAAATTAGTGACAAAGTTAAAACTAAATGATACTAAAATGAATATTCGATAAACCTAAGTAGAGTATCTGAAATTTTTTGTATATAATTTAACGAAATATTAACAAAGGAGCCGACGAAAAAAAAAAATTTACAGAGTACTGACTTAATACATTTTAAATCACATGATACTAAAATGAGAAAGTACGAAACTATAGGACACTAACTTGATACACTTTAAACCATAAGGGTACTAAAGTGAGAAAGTATGAAATTACAAGGGGGGTATTTGAAGTTTCCCCTTTTAAAAAAAAAAAAATTGTGTATATTTTACTCTCTTTTTTTTATAGTTTGAATAACTCTTTTTTAATTTTTACTGTTCATTAACTCTTTTTTAATTTTAAAAATATCCAATTACTTTCAGTTGACAGAAATAGTTTAATTAATTTTTAATTTTTTTTAAAAAATATATTCTAATATTAAGATCCACGAATGCAATTTGAGATTTAAAATTTTCTTTAAATATAACGCTTGCATACCATTTAGTAACACGTGAAAAGTGGATCCCACGTGGGGCCCATACATGTCAGTGAGGCTGTCCAACAGACGACGTCACTGAGGGGACCAGTCAACATCCTCGTTGTAAATTTCTTTCTTTTTTTTTTTCTTTTTTTTTTTTACAAATTCGGCGGTAATGTTGGAGAAGAGAAACTTTTTTTTTTTTTTTTTCTTTATTTACCTTGAGTTCTTTTTAAATTTAATAATTTTGTAGCAAGTAAAATTTAAATTGATTAATTTTAGTTCTTTTAAATTTAATAAGTTTGTAGCAAGTAGAGAATTTCAATCAATTAAAAGTTAATAGCTATAGAGTTATTAAATTGGATAAATTATTTTGTCGTAATCGAATATAAAAATTTAAATAAAAGAATTAAATGTTAAAAAATCTCAAAGTGAAAAAAAATGGAAGTTGAGGAGGCTATTTCGGAATTGTCCGAAGATTTAGGAGATTTTTACATAATTTTACTGGAGCAAAGCTATTATGTTATCAAAAGTATAAGCTAGTTGGTGCTTTCGATTTTTTAGCCGTTAATCATTTTTAATTACTGGATTAATATTATTATCCAATAGAGACCACTCAACCCTAACGGAGGGACTACTATCATGCTAAAAAATCGAAAGCACCAACTATCTTATGCTTTCGATAGCATATTTTACTGATGTGAATTAGCGCTGTAGCCTACAAAGGAGTTTCTTTGATTTCGCATTTCACGTTGGAGTTTTTCTAATTTTCAAGTTCATGTTATCGGAAAAATTGTTTTATAATGTGTTAAGCAACCACAAAATAAATGAGAAAACTCAAGTAACCTTTAAATATTTAAGGATAGAAATACGCGATCTAAGATCAAAAATATCTTCATTGTGCTGTTAAAAATTATTAATTTTTAAGTTCATTTGATCATTAGTTAGATGATATTGAAATATCGGGAAATTCTATATCTAATGAATCGGCAGTTTCACATCCTTGTTGGCTTAAAAAAGCAAGCATTCTACCTTGTAGTGAAAAATCAGGTTTGGTTCGAAATGATGGAAAGTCGGATTGGATTGAGTCATGTTCGAAATGACGTGAGGCTAGTTAGATCGAATCACAATTGAAATCTGTGACCACTGTATTTGTACGTTTTAAATGAATTAATTATATCTTTCTAACGACTCAAGTTTTGAAATGAATGATTAATGCCAACTATCACAATCCTATGGTCAAAAAATAATTTAATAGAGTTGAAATCTGAGTACTATTATTGATGATAATTTAGCCCAATTGTGACCTTGAGTTGAGGGCACCCCTAAAATTATTAGGACACAATTTGGCCCAACAATGACATATCTTAATAAGAGATTTTCAACTTCCCGTCTACAAACGCAAAAATCTTTTCTTTTTTTTTTTGAGAGAGATAGATAGCACGTTACCTGCTTCGTTTATTTTATTTAGAAATAAACTTAGCTGAAAGTGTGAATTAACTAGGATTTGAACTTTGGTCTCGGCTACCAACCACAAACCCCTTTGTCACCTGCTCTAGAAACGATCGGTACAAACACAAGAATCTTTTTTTTTGAGAAATAGATAGCGAGCTATCTGCTTCATTCATTAGGAAAATGAATTAGGCTTACATAGTGGAGGCAGCCGGGGCCTCCGAAGAAAGAAAGAGATGAGCAAAACAGGTAATTAGAAAAGCAAAAAAAGAAAAAGGAAAACAAAATTGCGAACAAAACCAAAAAAAAGACACGACGATCGAAATCATGTGGTCCAATATGCCGTTAGGTGTTTAACGCGTTGTAGTGCCCGGGTAGTGTTGGGGAGTTTCGCTCGGAACAGAAAATCGTTCCTCTCTGTCCAAACGACCCACCAAATAGCAGACAGTAGAGTTAGGGCTTCTAGTCTCATCTGGGCGTTTGAAAGGCTGACTGATCGTGTCCAAAGTGCTCTCGCCTGCGTCGAGGGCTCGAGTAGAGATTCTGGTCCTTCCATGCGAATGAGTAGAAATCGAACAAACACGCAAGAGCTCATGAGGTGATCGCAGCTTTCTATAGTGGCGGCACAGAAAACGCAAGATTGTTCCACAAGCCATCCGAATTTGAGTAATCTGTCTGCGGTCAAGATTCTTTTTCGCAGGAGCAACCATAAGAAGACTTTAATCTTGACCGGGATTTTAAGTTTCCAGATGAAAGAACTCGTTACATCTTTTAGACCGCCGTCAGTGAGAAATTGGTAAAGGGATTTGACGGAGAATAGTTGGTTCGAGGGACAAACACAAGAATCTTAACGAGGGATTTCAACTTCTCATATGCAAACATAAGAAAATGTAAAGATTCACTGTCCGGACATAAGAATATTGATATATGATCATAACTGTCGGATCACGTGCAAACGTATACCTATTTTGGACCAAAAAAAAAAAAAAAATTTGGCAAGAGACCAAAAGAGTGGTTGCGTTGAGACATCTATAGTCAAACAATGCATAGTTTTAGTAAGAACAAACAAGTGGAAGCTTATTTAAATTGGCCTTAGTGAGGCATTTCTAAAGTGCTGTTATATAAAGCTGTTTAAAAAAGTTTCAAACCTACCAACGGTTCCTATAGCAAGTGGCAAAGGACTTAATAGTTAGTATCCGAAACCCAAATTTGAATTCTAGTTAATTCACATTTTCAACTAAATTTATTTCGAATTCGCAAGTTCGAATCCAAGTTAATTCATATTTTTCAGCTAAGTTTATTTTAAAATAAAATAGACAAGCTACCTATCTTTCAAAAAAAAAAAAAAAAAAAAAAAAAATTCGACCTTGTGCTTGTTATCCTGTTTGTCAAAGTTCATCTTACTTCTTGCTACGGTAAAAAGCACTAGTTATTTACAAAGCAAAGGTGAAAATATATGGAGATTTTTTCTAGATTGACAAATAGTTGTGGTAGGCCTTTTTTATTGAAGCTCTATCACATAACATACAGGATATTCTAAAGTTCGCCCTCAACTTTTTAAAGCATACAATATACTAAACTACAGATATATTTTTCAGTTTTTAAAATGACCTTTTAACTTTTACTAAACTCTCAATTAAAAATCAAATCTCATAGCAACCTACAATTAACAGCAGTTTAAAACTCAATCTACTGAGCATAGCGAATAACAAAATATTATCCAATTCCTCCATGGATGAATTTAAGTTACCGCCGCACGGAAATAATTAAAGTTCTTAATATGAGCTAAAAATAACAATATCGTATTCTTAAAAATAGAAAAGAAAAAAAATAATACAAATCAAATTAACTTACCTAAACATTACATTCTTTGAATAAAAATCGAAAACAACTGAACAACGTATCCGCATCTTGAAATATTCTTTAAAAATATTTATCTCATTTGAATCATTTGTAAACCCTCAACAGAAACCATCAAATTGAGTGGGTCTCATCTGCACATGCAACTTTTTCACACACCAGAAAAATAAGCTAAAATTTTAGTTCACGCCGAGTTTTTCCCCAATAAACAAATTCATTTTAAGTCAGGTAAATACATTAATCGCACCATAAAATGAAATAATCGTTCCAGTGATATCGCCCTCGATATTACGAAAAGAGTTTATATTCAATGAATAACCGATAACATTTATGAATAACAATTACAACATCAGAAAACAGATACAGCAAAAGTGCAGTTAGAAGTGCACCTGTATCTTTCGGCTAAAGAAACACCTGAAAATGAAGGCACGCATAACAAGCAATGCTGTCAAAACAAACTAATTTCATAGAGATAATCTTAATTAAAACAGCTCAGTTTTGTTTAAAGAACAAAATGAGACTACACATCTTGGTTGCAACCATATCGCTCGCTATGGCACCTCTGTTAAAGAATGATCGTAACTTGGTACTGCAATAACAAGAGATGGGAGTAACATCTGGCAGTTAAAAGAAACTAATAGATACTAGAGACCAAGTAATACATACTGACGCAGTTGCTTTGCTTGGTTACCGGGCCAACGCGACTTGCTGTTGTTTTGTTCAAGTGAACGTGCTGCAAACCACAACAGGCTTTAGAAGTGCCTGGCATTTATTGAGCAGATCACACACATCAGAGAGAATATGTACATGCTGCTTACATCAGAAGGAATTTCAAGAGAGTGGCATCAGCATTATATATCATAACAAATGACAACTTTCTCATTTGAACCATCTAGAATTCCACTGGGTATCAGTTCACCTGCAACTTACAAATGTACTATGGAACATACCTCAGTAGACAGTAGCTATGAATTGTAGTTCTGCCCCTCCCAGCTGTGGGAGTCAGTACATTCTAAGGCAGTTATGTGGGGACAACAGAGCTATCCTTTCCTTTTCTTTACATTTGTTCCCGGCATCACGGTTGCACAAAATCCATCCAATCACTAAAAAAGATCCAAATTTTTTCTCCCAGCTTGGACTCCAAACATGGTATCTTCGAGAAAACCAATAAAAAGTTGTGAATCGATCAACTTATTATGATCACACAGCTACTGAGTGCTTCTTGAAGGTTAGCGGTCTTGGCGAACTTAGTTGTGGCAGATCATATAAACAGTAGTGTCAACAAATCTTTACGGCCCCAACCCTACCCTATGCTTAAGCAGAGTTTCTGTACCAACCTGATCTTTGTACCATTTGTAACAACTTATAGGTCACTGTCCATATGAAAGGATGTCCATATCGTAGTGAATTTGTCCAGTGTGCCTCGTTACGCAAAAAGTGATTTGCATTAAATATCAAACTAAGCAGACCATCGAAGAAACCTTAAATCAAAATGGGCAATTCATATCGCGAGCAACAGGGCGGTTTATGAGCGAAATAACTTCTTGGCAAGGTATGTGTGAACATTGATAGACTCCAAAATATGAACACTATTCATATCGTGAGCAACAGGACAGTTTATGAGCGAAAGAACTTCTTGGCAAGGTATGTGTGAACATTGATAGACTCCAAGATATGAACACTATTCATCCGCATCAAAAGGACCAATTTCGTAAATTAGCATACCTCCATGTAATTGCTTATCAACATCGTGAAAAACAGGGCCAGCTTCATGCTCGCCTACTTGATGAAGCTCCAAGAAATGATATCATGATCCTACCTTCAGTATGATGGACATCTCATTCTGTCATGGAGTGTAGATAGAAGCTGTGATAACCGATAGCTTTGACGGTCAGGCTTTCTATTTATTATGTTGACATAAAAGACTAGAGTTGAAGCTTTATCGCGGTCGCCATCTTTTTCGAATGATTGCAGTTTTCTGGTTTTGTTGCTTTCGAAATCTGCCACCTAGGCGAAGCACTATTCAACCTGTCAATCTTAAAATATCCCTACAGTTGCAGGTTTAGGCATCTAGAAGCTCCTATAGTGATTAGTGCCTCTCCATGGTGATATGGTGCAGAAGAATTCCTAAAAATATCATTGATGAAACTAAAAAAGAAATAAGAAGTGAAATCAGGGGGAAAAGTTTACAATACAATCAGCCATCCTGTTCTCAATATACCTGGTGAACTTTTGACAGACTGAATTCTTCCTCAGTCCTCAAATCCCTGATGACTCCTAGCTGGCTATGACACCAACTGGTAGGAGCTATTACTTGTGGGCAGCTCTCACGAAGAGGTGCCCCTTGATCTCTTCACCTTGATAGAAAGGGCTCCTAATGATGTGTACTAAGAAATTGGAAGAGCTACATTGTCATTCTCTATCTCTTTAACAAAGAAAAAGGATCTTATTTGTAGGCCACACCCTCCAAAGAAACCGATTCTGATATAATTCTTAGACATGGAAACAAGAGCATTAACAACATCAGAACACCTGAGTAGGAAATATAGTTATACTAGACCAGTTAGCTGAACAGGATCCAGAGTCCCACTCAACAGTAACATCAAGTTTAACACCTAAATTGTAGGATGACCGGCCAATCAACCGACCTCATTATTAGAACAGCGAGGCGACTGGCCAATCAAACTCATTCCAAAGAATAAAAAATGGTAGCACTGTACAAGTTAAATTTTTTGTATGATATTTTTAAAGCCTACTCGTTTCTGGTATATTGCTTACAAACAAATGTCTCAATGACTAATAAATACACATTTTCCAGATATATTTGAAAGCAGGAAAAGTGACAATTGAAGAATGAACGTGCTATGTAAATATAAAACATAGTGGACGATGAAAGACATCTTTCTAATCCATAAGATTGTATTTCACAAAAAAAGCAGGTTTTATTAGATATCATAAACAAAAGACAAAATGCATGAAACATGAGCCAAAAAATACCATTCCCCGAAGTCCAGCAAACGGTTGTAAAAACAATATATCAGGCAACAGTATGACTCCGAATACTATCTTGGCCACATTAAAAGATTAGGAGCTACATGCCACACGCTTCATGTGGACAAGGCATACACAAAAATCAGCACTATTCTTTGCACATAGACGATGGGAATATATTAGCAAAGTTTTATAAACCAACTTACACTAAATCCAGAACAGATTTCTCAAGAACATAAGCATTCACCTGGAACATACTCGACTTACCCTGGCAGTATCACCTATCCCATTCGAGTTGCTGTCTATGGAACTGCAGCATCAATTTGCGGCATCAATTTCAATAGTGCCTTCAAGAAGGATTCTACAGCAACAGCAACAGCAACTTGGTGATAGCATTACAGCTATATGAGAATGAAAAAAAGGGGGGGGGGAGAAAAAAAAAGGGAAAAGGACAGAAAATTGCCACCTCGCCTTCATATGTAACTTAACAGGCAAACAACATCGTAGATACTAGAAGAGTATGAAAAATTGAGAAGCGAGCAGACTGAAGCATCAGAACAATGATAAGGCAGGCCAAATTATTTGTCCGCAATAACTTAGCATGACTGGACAAGTAGAAACAAGAGTAGTATACTGACCAATGGGAGTTTCCACGCTTTCAGTGGGGGCTTTTTTTTTTGAGAAAAAGAAAACCTAGGTAGTAGGTTCACCAAGTTCAAGAGCTGTCAAGCTCCAGATTTTGAAGAACCGCAAACTTAAAACTGCATAAGTGTCAAAAATAGTTGTAAGTTTCACTGGCTTTTAAAACAGTTCAGATAATAATCAGCAGATCATCTTAACTCCAAAGTGTTATGCAAGGAAAAGGGTGATAAACAGCTTTTCTCAAAGCTTATACCAGTCATTAGAGAAACCAAGATGAACTAATAGTCCTCTCCAGATTTGAGCAAATGTTAAACTTTAACACATGGGCATGAATAATATGTAAAGCGTACCAAATCTTCTTTGCCAAAACCAAACATGAAGTTGCATTCATCAGACTGCTCATAATTATTTGATAGTCTATCAAATTTCTAGCTTCATTTTACCAAACAGTCTTCCTTTTACCATATCAATCAACTCTTAAAGCCATTTTACATTATTATTACACAAGCATCACACCACTTGGTTCTGTAAATTTGATACCGCGCAAATTTCATTGCATTAAAATATATTGCTATATATGAGGTTTACTAACGATCTGCTCTAGTCCATAATCGAGCAGAATTTGGTAAATTTTAGTTTGGACTAGCTTTGACTTCTAGCAGACTTACATATTACTCAACGACCTTGAAATGATTCTTTGTTCATACCTTAGTTAAAAACCTTTTCAAATGAAAATTGAGACAAGTCCAGACACAAATAGTGATACCAAAAGAGCGGTACTATGACGGTAAATAAAATAAGAGACTGTTTGGATAAATTAGGATTTGCATATAGGGTCGCCAACTCGCTATTGACTTTATATTTATGGCCACAAAGGAGAAGGAAGTTTATGAAATTTCTTGATTGAGTTAGCAAATAAAAAATTGGTTCTTTGAGTTGGGCCTTACTTTCTGTTTATTCTCCTTGTTCTCCTTTGTTTTTCTCCTGATCCTCATCATCTCCAATTCAATTTTCCCACAAAAGCAGCAAGTCTCATGAGCAACATTCTGTTAGCCTCTTTATCCCAACTACCACCAACAACAACCATAATCAATCAAGTACACTTAAGAAACCACATCTCCCAACCGCTACAACAACTCTATGATCGAGGTTGGATCAATATTATAATATTTAATTACGTGAGAACTGTGTTTCTAGCCTTTGTATTGGATAATAACCAAATCTTCACTTATGCATAATATAGAGACTACAACACTATACCTATAAAGAGTGTAAGAGAAGTGTAAACGAAGGCTGAAAGGCTAATTTGTATGAGTTTGACAATTTGAGAGTGTACAACTCTTTTACTTACAAATTACTATTTTTTTATATAGAATTGAAACTTTCGAACTGTTAATCACACATAGCTAACAAATGCCAGCAAAAAAAATAAGTGCAAAGAGTCCCAAAGGTAATTCTTTTCCTCATCGACAAGCATACAATAATTAGCTCAATATGAATCTTTATATTTCACCTATGCAATTATAAAAGAAATTTCACCTTGCAAGAAGGATAATTTCACATGCGCACCAATACTGTCAGAAAAAAGTTACACAGCATACAGAAGACATCGAGCATGAGGTGTTACAGTTATTGTGACATCAAAAGCAAGAAAACACATCATCAATGATGACAGTGTTAACACTTCATTTACAATCACTATAGGTGAGTTACCTTTCTGCTAGAATTCTCCCCTCAATTCCTTCAGAAAAAGAAAAGACCACCTCAGGACAAGCTAAAATGATCTTCCGCTTCACATCATTCGTCTCTTGCAAAATAAATGCAAAGATCAAAGGAAAAGGTACCAACAATGAAGATAAAATATTTATAAACTTCAGATATTTCAAGACCAAGATGTTTGGCATCATTTAAAGATTACAAGTAAGGAATATGTTACATAAATGCATTCAAAAATGATATTGACTTGAGCAACAAATCCAATATGCCACACCTTACGATGTAGGTTTCATTAGAGGATTGCTTTATCTCATGAATAGGCCAAGCACATTTTATCCTGCAACAAAAATTGGTTTTGACGTAGTATAGGAAGAAGAATGTTATCCTCCCAATCACCAAGGGCGCCTGATAAACAAGAGCATCAGTTGTCACTCTCACCTCAGAGAAATCAACCTGCTATGATTACCAGTGTTAGTATTGCATCGATCATCAATAGTTGTGTGCTCCACCAGAACTTTGGTTTCTCTTAACCAAAAAGGTTGTGTGTCCCTAACTCCCCTTTCTGTAACTCTTTTATTCGCTGCTCCGCAAGTGGATCAGGACTCTTCATGGTCCTCCTTAGACGCCTATAATATTTGAAGAAACAAACAAGTGTCACTGTGATGGAAAAATCTTGCAATTAAAAGATATTATTATTCAGCTGACTCTCAGTGCATCCATGTACCTGTCCTGTGCATGTTGCGCAGGGAATGTTGGCATGAAATCCTTTGATTTAGGCAGAGGAACTTCACGAAACCAGTCATGTTTGAGCGCAGCTTCTGCTGTTATACGCTGCAACAAGCAAAATAACACACAATTAGAGAGGGAAAAGGGCTAAAGGCATGATAACAAATATTAGCACCGAATGGCTCTAGCGCATCACCTTCTCAGGGTCATAAGTCAACAGTTTGTTGAGTAAGTCAAATCCAGCTTCCGACAAGGACGGGCGTCCCGAAAATGATGTGGGCGGGAACTTTTCCCGCAGCCTGTTGTATCTGTTGGATCAAATGCAAGGGCTACTTAAGGGAAAATTACAAAGAGCAGCAGTGCTAAGTAGTGCTCGTTAGCGGACAATCAATAACAAAGCAATCAAGTAGAGAAGAAACTTACGGTTGCTTGACAAAGTTGGCTTTCACATGGGGTAATTTAGCAAATCCCGGCCATATCTTCTCGTTTGGTGTGCCAAGTGTTCTAAATATCTTCAAGAAAGAAAGTTAACAATTAGATTGCAACAAGCGAAACAAATGTATTGCATACCGTTAGAGAGGGTACCTTGTCAAGCTGGTCAAACTCAGTTTTCCCATTAAAAAGCGGTTCTTTGGCTAAAAGTTCAGCCATTATACAACCCAATGACCACATGTCAATAGCAGTAGAGTATTCTTTTGCTCCTAGTAGAAGTTCAGGTGCCCTGAAAATGCATAACACATCAAACATTCAGAGAAAAATGAAACGAGAAATATGAAATTACAGATTGTTGGGTACGAACTTACCTATACCACAAAGTCACAACCAACTGAGTATATGGCTTCAATGGGCTGCCATATTGACGAGCCAGTCCAAAATCACATATTTTTAACTCACCACGGTTATTCAATAGTATATTTGAAGTCTTCAGATCCCTAAAAGAAAGACACCATATATTAGAAGATACACTATGTATTTCCAAATACTGCAGAACAAAATATATACAAAGAACTTGCCTGTGCAATACCCAGTTGTCATGAAGATACTTGACACCCTCCAAAAGCTGCAGCATCAAGCACTTAACCTCACTCTGACTAAAGGGTTGCTTCATCGCCTCCATGAGCCCTTTAAGATCATGCTCCATGTACTCCATTACCATGAATATACTATCTAGGCTGCTACCTACAACAACTTCCTTAACATCAACAACGGAAGGGTGATGAAAAGACAACAAAATGTTTATCTCCCTCAGAGAGGTCAACGGGAAGCCCTCTCGTTCCTTCTCCATCTTCACTTTCTTCAGCGCAACAACCTCGCCAGTCTTCTTGTCCCTTGCTCTGTACACAACTCCATAGGTGCCTTCGTCTATCTTGTTGAGCCTCTCAAACTCATCGACGCTTCTGCACCCTTGCAGCATGTTGATACATCTTTGTGGCGGCTGTGCAGGTTCAGGGGTTTTAGCCCCATAATCCTCATCCTCTGACTCTGTCTCAGACATTCGATCAGACACATAGCTGTCGGCCTCATCCCTGTCAATATCCATATAGTCGTCCCGTCCGGAACCAGAAGACCTGGACACAGCCCCTGCAGAACCCTCCCTGACAATCTCTCCAAGCTCAGGGCTTGGAACTTTCTTAACCGATCCTTTTCCCAACGAATCAGCCGGCGACGTACTTCTCTTTTTCTTCGGTACAGCCTCCGCATCTTCATCTTTTTCATCGTCAAGCGCATCGTTCCCATCGGCCCAGCGAGAAGACGAAATGTTCCGTGCAGTAGGGTACTCATAATCGTCCTCTTCCATCTGCTCGGCTTCCGGATAGCCGCCCAACTCGCGATCACGAGGCGAATCAATCGAATTTGGCGAGATGTGCCCGCGAGGCAGGGGAGGAGGAGGCGGGGGGACTTCGACGGGCTCAACCAATTCTTTTCTACTTACAGAAGTAGCAATAGCAATAACACCAGCAATAGCAGTAGCAGTAGCAGTAGCAGCAGCAGCGGCAGTGGCGGACTGCCTCCCGTCATCCCTATCCCACACAATAGGAGAGAACTTCCTCTTCTTGCTCGGAGAGGGTATCGAGCGGCCGTTTTCCCCATCCTGGAATCCGTTATCATTATTAACCTGCGGCTGCGGTGGCTCAGGGCCCTCCGATCCGCTGCCGCCGGACAGCTCCCCAGGCTCCCGATCAGCCGACCGCCCCGAAAGCCCGCTCCTTTTCTGATCATCCTCGCCGCCTCCGGCCGAGCAGCGTCCGTTCTCGACGACGATGCTCTGCCGCTTCTCCTGCTGCTGCTGGTGATGGTGGCGGTGGTAGCCATTCAAAGGCTCCCTCTTCTTGGGGAGCCCCTGCAAATCCCCAACCCTAGCCCCCAAATCGCGGCCGCGGCGGCTCCTTCGATCCGGGCGATGCCCCTTCCTCCTCGACGCCTCCTTATCCAATTCAAGGCCCCTGGATTGGTTGTCTCGCAGACCCCCGTGCCTCCCCGACGCCATCGAAACCACGAGATTCCGATCCAGGGGAACGCCGAACGTACGTTACGAAACCCTAGATATCGCAAACCCAAGCAATTGGAACCCTAGTAGATGATTAGGGAGGAGGGAGGGAGCGGAGAGGATAAAAGAGATGGGGGAATTAGAGAATTTATCGGACCTGGAAGAGAGGCGGCGGCGATGAGACTTCTCCCCCCGACGGCTCTGGAAGAGAAAATGAAGCAGGCAGCGGAGCTTCCGTAAAATATCAATATCAGGACGCTTTGTCCGCCTTCCGGGTGGCCTCTCTCTCTCTCTCTTAATTAGGGCTAGGGCGAATCAAGTAAGCGCGTATTTGGAAACAAGCCTTCAGTTCCGCTCTGTACAGAATATTGTGGGCGTCATTAAACAGAAACTTTGAAAAATGTAACAACTATTCTTATGCGAAAAATAATGACCCCTTATTTGGGATAATTGCCTATATCTTTCATAGCGTCACGAAAATATCAGGATATCTTTCCTCTTTTTCTTTCTAAAATGCCTCATACATTCCAGTTATTGCAAAATACATGATTATCTCGCATTAAGTTAATCTGGGTTAAATGTAAGTTAAATATCTACCACAGTTAAAAAAAATTAAAATATCAATTTTGCCCTTAACTTAAGGGCAAATAAGATAGGTTGGTGACGGTAGAGAGGTATATTGGAAAACCAAAAGTCGAAATACTTTTGTACCCTTGACTTTAAGGGCAAATAAGAAAGACAGTGATGGTAGAAGGGTATATTTGAAAAGGGCAAAATAGTAATTTTATAGAGATAACAGAGTTACTTAACAGATTTTAACTCTAAGGGTATATTAGAAATAGGTTGGAACGTAGGAGGGGTATTTTCAATATTAGTCTTCTAAAAGGGGTAAATCGGAAAATCGGAAACTTTTCAGGGGTATATAAGCAATTGCCCCTTATTTATTTGTGAACATCTTTTCATAGAACTCAGATTTATAAAAATATTTATTTTAGAAACTAATATTATTTTAATAAAATCGACCGTCTCTGGAGTAAATGACAAAGGACTTGATGGTTGATACCCGAGATTCGAATTCGAATCTAGTTGATTCACATATCTAGCTAACTTTATTTCTTAATGAAATAAACGAAACGGATAGCGTGCTATCTATTTCTCAAAAAAAAAAAAAAAATATTTTAATAAATATAAAATGTTGTATTGCTGCTCAATTGTATTTAAAACTGTCGTATATAAACAAATTCTACACCTAAATAAAAATATTACGCGAGTGATACGAAAGCAACTCAAACTTGGTTCAGCATCTTTTTTTAAAAAAAACTTGCTAATTGTCTGATCCCATTTTACAACCTGATTCAACAAAACGGAGTCAGATTGCAACTAATTGAAAATTTCTCCCTTTTACGAACTTCATCGTTGGAATGAAAAACATAAAAAGAAAATAATTAAAAAAAAAAAAAAAAAAACACTTCCGTGCTCTGGCGGAATAGGCACAGCAATTAGAAAAGGCATCAAACGAAGCTGGAAACGAAAAAAAAAAAAAAAAAAAGAAAAGAAAAGAAAGAAATGAAGCAAGATCAAGCTCATTGCTTACCAACAAATGTTTTTTTTTTTTTTTGAGAGATAGTTAGCACGCTACCCGCTTCGTTTATTTCTTTAAGAAATAAACTTAGCTAGAAATGACTTACCAACAAATGTTGTCGGATCGTTGATGCTAACCATTAATCTTAAAAGCTCGAGCAGTTAGAAATATACAACTAATTCATTTAAAGTGCTCGATTGTGACTCGACTCGGTCCAACAAACTTTACGCTACTTCGAATATGACTCGACAGATCCAATCCTACGCCATTTCGAACATAATTCGGTCCAACATATATAACCTTCCGTCACATGACAGAATGCTGGCCTATTTAAGCAAACAAATATTTCTTCATCCAATAAGTTAGTAGAGAAAGCATATACTAAGAAAAATAACAGCACACAATTTGAGTACTTTGGGCCTTCGGCCTTGGGCCTTATGTTTAGTTTTATTCTCCTTCCTCGTACACTTCTTTTTTTTTTATACGATGTCTCCCCGGCCTCATGAGCAACACTACTCGGCAAGCTTCTAATCTGCCTATCACATTCAATAACATGAAAGACTACTAAATCCTTATTCAGACTATTATATGATAAGTGTAAATGAAATCTCCAAGGATGTATGAGTAGGAAAACCCCAGATGATACATCAAGATGGTAGTCTCCCAAGAATAAGAAATGCTGCCCAAATGCCCACAAAGATAACACAACCAAAAACAAAGTGGAACCAACACATCACTATTTGCTAATTCTTAAGCACTTGCAAAAGAGAAACTTAGTCAAATAAATATTGAAATTCCCAGAGAACTTGCAAGAAAAACAATTTCATACGAGCGCTAATACCATTACCATCAGACGAAGATTCAGGAGGCATTACAATTATTGTGACATCGAAAGCAGAATTAATCTTCGCTTACTAGGTGAATTACCTTGCGAGAATTCTTTCCCACAATCCTTCGGGGAAAAACGAGCACCACTTCTTTCAGGAAAAAGGCAATAACCATCCTCCGCCTCCTCACATCGTCTCTCGCAAAATAAATGCAAAAATCAACGCAAAAGGCACGAATAATGTGCACAAATTATTCGTAAACTCGTGATATTAAGAACAAAGGTTCTTAAAATTGTTTACAGCATAGTACTACGCAATATGCTACAGGAATGGTTTCTAATGTGATACTGGTCTTATTGATATGTATACCGGAACTTCAAAACTTGCGGTCGCTGAGCTTCGAGTCCCCCTGGTAGCTAGAATTTCATGAATTCAACTGCATATCTGCAATAGTAAGAGCTTCTGTAGCTATTTCTTTACGCGTAAATCCGATTATTGCACAATTGGATTATGGATATTAGATTAGCTGCGATGTAAATCTATCTCATCGCCCAATTAATGCTTCGATGTTGTCATTTCGTGCTGCTACAATTGTCAGCTATCTTGTACATAAATTGTTTTTTTTTTTTTTTGAGAAAAGGTAGCAAGCTACCCGCTTCATTCATAAAGAAAAATGAACTAGGCGAACAAGTTGGAAGCAGCTAAGGCCTCCTTAAAGAGAAAAGGAAGAAGCAAAAAGGGAGCAAAAAGGAAAGGAAAGACCGAAAGGAACGAGCTAGACACTAAATGAGCAGCTAGGGAGATATAAAGGTATAGCTGTCCAGGCATATAGGAGGGAGGAAACTCGCTCGAGGGCCCTGGGAGCGTTAGACGGGTAGTCGTGGAAGATTGTGTTTTTGCGTTCCGTCCAGATGACTCACCAGATTGCTGCCAAGCTGGAAAGAAGAATCAGCCTGTTTGGAGTGTCAGAAATTGTAGAAGCATTTGCCCATAGACGTTGCAAGTCTCCCGGTCAAGGGAGAGTTGTGTCCAAGATTCCCGTGGCGAAAAGTAGGTATCTGACCAACACACAGCTGCGGAAGAGATGATCACAACTTTCTGCAGAGACAGCGCAGAAGACGCAATACTGGTTCACGAGGCAGCCTCGACGAAGCAGTCTATCAGCAGTAAGTAGTCTTTTGCGTAGCAGAATCCAATACATCTTACTAATGTTTCCTAACTCTTCATTTTTATCACAAAGTCCCGCAATCCCGTTTGCATAAATGTGCAGAACCTTATGAGAAAATTTTGCATCTTGTGGAGAAATGGCAGCGCTGCAGCGGAAAACTATATCGAGGTCAGCATCTTTTGCAGGCTATTCTGACTCCGACAGCAACTTCCACAGAAACTCCAATTGGACCCAGCAGATCCTTAGCAAGTTCAAACAAGTTTCGTTCTGATTAATTACCCCACCGGGTTAAAAATGTTCGAAAGAAAATTAATGTCGTTCAATGGCGACGACTGACGAGTGGCAACAACATTTCGACCGGTCATTGCGGAAGAAAATCGATGGCAGTCAACAACGGAATTTTCAGCTTCCAACAGATTGCGATGGATGGCTTGTTTTGATTCTGCTTCTCTCTTATTGTGATTTTTCGATGATAATGATGATGATTCGGTTTGTTAATCGCAAAATTTAGTGCCAAAAAATGTTGCAAAGTCTCTGTTTCTCTCTGGTTGACTAGTATGGACTCAAATCTCTAGAATAATTTAAAAGCACCGTATGGATTGGGGATAAGAGGTGGAATAATTCCTTATCCCCTTTATATCCAAACGTTAATTTTTTATTCGAGAATAGTAGTTTTAGAGTATCTAAAATAAACTGGTATAACTATCCCCACTAATACCATCATTTTTTATATAAGACTGTCCACTATTTTTCTTATTCTATACTATCTATCCAAAATGTTATTTTTCTTATTCCCGAAAACAATCAAATTTTCATCCAAACTCTATTTTTTTTATCCCTATATTTATACATAATATCTGAGAAAACTTGGTAAGCAATTGTATTTGGGTTGCTTAAGTTATAGCCTCCGTTTGGTTGGGGGTTAAGGGATGGAATAACCTTTTAACTCCCATATTGTCCCCAAACACTCTAAAAAATAGGTGGGGTTAGCTAATCCCACCTCAAATGGGTTATTCCGGCTTAGCTAACCCCACCTAACTCTACCAAATTCCAATCAAACACTATTTTCTATTTATAATAACTCACTATCTTTCTTATCCTACTTATTTTAACCAAACAATATTTTTCACTATCCTGTACTAGCTCCAATCCTCAACCAAACACAAAAATATTCTAATCCCATCTTAATCCTGAACTTAACACTATCCCGTAAATAACTAATTTTTTTTTATCCCCGAACCAAACGGTAGCAATTTGAACATTCCAAGTAGAACATTCCAAGTAGAACACTATATGGAGAAGTGCGGCTTTTTCTGACTATTGACTCTTTTTATCTTTCCCTGTAGAAGGTCTATAATTAATTAAACATCATTGAAACATAAACGCAATACTATTCGCCAGAGTCCTAACGTAGTTAACACTCACCAGCTTACTTAGAGGCTATTCAAAAAATTAAGGGCATGTAGTTTGTGATTAGATTTGGCCCACAACTTTTTTAAGAGGGAAATTATTATTATTATTATTATAATTATTTGGAAAGGTTAATTAAGTGGAATCGAAACTCTAATAACAAATTCTGTCCCACCAATGTACTTTGAGCTCGTGGTTAACCCATAAAGTTGCACTCAACACGTGAATGATCACAATACCTTACAATCAAGGCATCCATCATCATTAAGGACATTCTTTTGTTTTTTTTTTTATATTTGTTTGTGCAGTTATCTTATACAATAATTTATCAAAGATAAGATAAAAATAAAATATTTACAAGATGAATAAATCAAATTTTAGCCCTATAGTCTAATTTAGGCAAAATTTGAATACATTTGAATAAAAGAGTAAACTTCTAATCTAATACCACTCCTCCTGTGGTTTCGCACTTTCTCATTTTGGTATTCTGTGATTTAAAAGTGTATCAAGTTAGTGTCCTATGGATTAATTTTTATTTTTTCGTCAGCTTCTCCGTTAGTATTTTGTTAAATTATATATAAAAAGAACTTTAGATACTCAATCTAAGTTTATCGAATATTTACTTTAGTATTATTTAGTTTTAACTTTCTTACTAATTTAATAAAAAAAATTAGTGTAATCGATAATAAAAAAATAAAAATAAAATTACGGTATACTAAATTAATACTATAATATTAAAATAAGAATGCATAAAATCACATGGGTGGTATTTGAAGTTTTTTCTCAAATAAAACACTTGTCGGAAGACCAACCTCCTGCAGGCTACATTTCAATTATTGCATGCACCAGGTTCATCGTAATATATACATATCGTCGATTTTTTTTTAATATTATATTTAAATGTCGGATCGTTGGGATTAATCTCCGGTACGTAAATGGAGGGTGGATGGGAGGAGTGGTGCACAAAAGTATAGATGAACTGGGTGCATGCATATTTCGAGGGCGCACGCGGAAGGATGCTGGGACACACAAATCCACCGTCCAGTTACAGGGCTAGTGGACGGTGGATCGTTGAGTATCCGCATGCGCCGTTGTCCGTAGTATGGCTCACTGTGCATGTGGGCCCCACGAGGACAGTGCGAAGTGGGCCCACAAATTGTCCAATCATTTCACCAGTCCCTATACACTTTACTTTGCTCAGAGTTTTCCCTAACTCCCGCAACTTTGTTTTTACTGACACCCCGTGTCACGAAAATTACTGCATAGACCTGGTCCACCAATCTCCCTAGAACCGGTTCATAAAATTTAACCCTGTGTAGGTCTTTAAAATGTGACTATAAACTATCAGAAAAGGTTACAACTAAAACAACTATAAAAAAAAAAAAAAGGAAAAAATCTGATTGAATAGGGAAAAAATTTACCTTTTTCTTAATATTTTGAGGATTTTTAAAAACATTTATATCTTTTTTTATCTTTAATTCCTGGTCCGCCGTCGTGTTCTATTGTATAGAATTTGTTTTTGAGACATACAAAATAACAATGTCAAAAAAATATATATATATATTAAATTTTAAATATCTATATTATATATATAGTAAATTAAAGTTTTATTTTAAAATATTCGTAATCATACTTAGAGTGTGCTTATTTCACCCAAAGTGAAGGAGGAGGAAATAGTTTGGACTGTAAATATTTATTTTTGTTATTTTGCTTTATAATATAACTTTTTCTTTAGTAGAAACTCAAAACTCTCCAAACTACGGAAAATAATAATAATATTAATCTATCTATTCCATCTATAATTTTTACGTTATTCACTCTTTGTTAAACGAATAATAAAATTAAAAAATTTTAATTTAACTATAATACAAATAAATAATAAAAAAATAATTTTTATCTTAGCTCTAGTTTCGATAGTCTATTATAAAGTAAATTTTATCAGACCGTACTTAGCGCGACAAAAAATTTGGTGGTTAATGCTCAAAATCCGAAGTTTAAAATTTAGATTTCGTTTGGGATTACGAAAATTGCGTTACGTGCGGTGAAAAATATGATGAAAATAATATCTGTTTGGTTCGTACGTAATATTACGTTACGTACATTACGATGAGTCGATTTACGATATAATTTACGGTCCCACCGAATCATTTTATCTAACAACGTCAAATGAGCTTCAATACCAAACTAAACATGAGTTATTTTATATTTTCAGCTAATTTATTTTTTTAAGAATAAATAAAATAAATAACATGTTATATATATATATATATATATATATATATATATATATATATATATATATATATATATTAAAAAATGTATCTTAATTAAAGAACAAAGAGGCTCTTACCTGAAGACTATGGTCCGGACAATAGTAACTTCTTCCCTTAACTGCAGCCAGCACACTCCAAAATATCCACCAACACCAACTTAAATTCACTCTCTCTCTCTCTCTCTCTGTCTTCTCTACCATCCAGATCTCCCATCTCGAAGCAGTAATAATTAGACTCTCTCGGTGAATTTATATATGGAAGAGGTTGGAGAGTCCCTCAATCATAATAAATTCTGAAACGGCTCCTTGGACTATTTGCATTTTACTTTCTGAAATTAGATTTGAATGAAAATAGACCAAAAAATTGAGGATTTCATTGAGCTTAGTAGTTTTAATAACTAGCTCACGGCAAGTAAGTCTTAATTAGTGGACTTTTATTAGCTAATTAATTAGTGGTTACTTGAATTTAAGAAAAAGAAAAGATTTAAAAAGTTAAAACAGTATAAATAAAAAAAAATAAAATAAAGTCGAGGAAAAGTTTTTTTGGTTTTTCAGAAATGTCTATAGTTGAGGGGGTATTCATACATTTTCAGCTCGAACTACTCTCGTCGCTCTCTCTCTCTCTCTGCTCCATAGCCATTTCACCTTCTCCGCTCAAACACCTCTTCTTCCCTGTCTTTTTTTTTTTTTTTTTCCCCCATTCCGCCTCTTCCCATTTTTCCTTTTTTTCTTAGTCCAAAGTCAAAGCCGCCTCCTTTTTCCCCTTCTCCCTCATCTCCCGTTCTCCCCCAAATCCCCTTCTCTCTCTCTCTCTCTCTACTCTCCTCTCCAATACTCGCGTACAAATGAGGAAACCCTACGCTGTACTCCTCGTCCTCCTGGTCGTCTCGGCGGTGAGGGTGAGGTCGGGGGCGGCGCCGCCGGGGGACGGGGAGGAGGACGACGTGCGGTGCCTGCGGGGGGTGCGGGACGCGCTGGGGGGGCGGCTGTCGGCGTGGGACTTCGCGAACGGGTCGGCGGTGGGGTTCGTGTGCTCGTTCGCGGGGGTGTCGTGCTGGAACCCGCAGGAGAACCGCGTGATCGAGCTGTCGCTCCAGTCCATGTCGCTGTCGGGCACCGTCCCCTCGGCCCTGCGGTTCTGCCGCGCCGCCACCAACCTCGACCTCTCCTCGAACGCCATCTCGGGGCCCATCCCCCCCGACCTCTGCTCCTGGCTCCCCTACCTCGTCACCCTCGACCTCTCCTCCAACGCCCTCTCGGGGCCCATCCCCCCCGACCTCTCCGCCTGCCGCTTCCTCAACTCCCTCCGCCTCGCCTCCAACCGCCTCTCCGGCTCCGTCCCGGCCTCCCTCGCCCGCCTCGACCGCCTCAAGACTCTCGACCTCTCCGCCAACTCCCTCTCCGGCCCCGTCCCCCCGCCCCTCGCCTCCGCATTCGGCGACTCCGCCTTCGCCGGCAACCCCGCCCTCTGCCTCGGCTCCTGCGCCGGCGGCCGCTCCCTCACCCGCACCAGCCTCATCATCATCGTCGCCGCCGGCGTCTTCGGCGCCGCCACCTCCCTCCTCCTCGCCTACGCCGTCTGGCGCTGGTGCTTCTTCCCCTCCAAAAAGTCCAGGAAGAGGGCCGGGGCCGGGGCCCGGGCGTCCGCCGGGGAGGAGGACGGGCGGTGGTGGGCGGAGACGCTGCGGGCGTCGCACAACCGGCTGCTGCCGGTGTCGCTCTTCCAGAAGCCGATCGTGAAGCTGAAGCTGGCGGATCTGATGGCCGCCACCGCCGAATTCCATCCGGACCACATCGTCGCCGCCGGCAGCTCCCGGGTCGGCACCTCCTACAAGGCCGTCCTCCGCGACGGCTCCGCGCTCACCGTGAAGCGCCTCCACTCCTGCCCGCTCCCCGAGAAGCCCTTCCGCGCCGAGATGGGCCGCATCGGCGAGCTCCGCCACCCCAACCTCGTCCCCCTCCTCGGCTTCTGCGTCGTCGAGGACGAGCGCCTCCTCGTCTACAAGCACATGTCAGGCGGCGCCCTCCCGCCCCTCCTCCGCGCCCCGCCCCACGCCGCCCTCGACTGGCCCGCCAGGCTCCGCATCGGCGTCGGCGCCGCCCGCGGCCTCGCCTGGCTCCACCACGGCTTCCAGATCCCCTTCCTGCACCAGAACGTGAGCTCCGGCGCCGTCCTTCTCGACGACGACGGCGAGCCCCGGATCACCGACTTCGGCCTCGCGCGCCTCGTCCGCTCGGCGCCGCCCCACGAAGCCGCCGCCAACACCTCCCCCTTCCTGAGCGGCGACTTCGGGGAGCTCGGGTACGTGGCGCCGGAGTACGCCACCAATCCGATCGCCACCACGAAGGGCGACGTCTACGCGTTCGGGGTCGTGCTGCTCGAGCTGGCCACGGGGCAGAAGCCCGCGCAGGTCAGCAGCGAGGCGGCGGGCGAAGACTTCAAGGGGAATTTGGTCGACTGGATCAACCAGCTGGCAGCTGCCGGCCGGTTGACCGATGCTATCGATGAGTCCCTGCACGGGAAGGGCCACGGCGAGGAGATCCTGGAGTTCTTGAAGATCGCGTGTGGGTGTATCGTAGCCCGCCCCAAAGAGAGGTTTTCCATGTATCGAGTATACCAGTCGCTCAAGGATGTCGGAGACGGCTACGACTTCTCCGAGCAGTTCGATGAGTTCCCGCTGGCTTACGGCAAGGACGATTCCGATACCCAGTAGCTGCTGCTGGTACCGTTCGGGCAGAGGCCTGTCGTCGGATGCTCTACACGGATACCTTATCCCGTGCCGGCATATATCGGCCGCTTCAAGTGATGGACCATCTTGCTAAGTAGTCCGACGGTATGGCTTTTCACACATTTTGTAAGTGATGGTATAGCTTTGGTCGATCCGTTCTTTTACTGTCGAATGATCAGTTATTGGCTTGCGCTTTAGCTTTTTCAGTGCACGAAATTTGTAATGTTAATAGAGGCTGCTCTTGGTAGGGGTAATGGGCTCCCTCGTCGATGTTGTACACGCTCTGTACTGTCATTGCAACGGAATCTAGTTTAGCTATTTTCTGAAGGAGTCAGCACTGAATTCGAACCACTTTGCGCTTGCTTGCTCCACGGTTATGGAACATTGCAGTGCTCGGTCGTAGTGTATTATGTATTTCCATTGATATGCCGACGAATCATAGGTTGGGTTGCGAGATCACTTTTTCATTACATCGATTTCGTGTCGTTGTTTGCATAATAATATGGTAGATATGCGTTAATGTCATGATTGGCAGCTTCTATCTGAAATAGGTGCTTGATGCTCTTAACAGAAGCAGCTAAGGTCAGTTTGGCTTTTATTTTTTATTCTTTATCTTTTTTGTTTATTCTGCGCTTTGGGTGAGTACTGATGAATGTGTTCTTGATCACATATTATTTCTTTGCTTCGGCCTCTTCAGGCTCGTTGTTATGAAATGACTTTGTATTTCATGCTCATGTGCCCCTGCGGCAGTTGAATTCATGTTCAGTGCAACACTTTGAAGTGATTATTATTTGTTTTAGTTGCTTACTTAATTGCTTATATTTTGATGCTCTCTCTGAATTTTGGCTATACAATTT
Organism: Aechmea fasciata; assembly: GCA_025177825.1. NCBI lineage: Eukaryota > Viridiplantae > Streptophyta > Magnoliopsida > Poales > Bromeliaceae > Aechmea > Aechmea fasciata. The sequence goes on from CM045923.1 coordinate 21,343,126, forward strand.
TTCTAAGTTCCTTCGAGCTCACACCATGCTTTAGCCTATTTCCTCCTAGGCTGTATATAAATTTTTATAACTACCATTCGAACACCAAATGCTGGTGAGAGCGAAGATGTCAAACCAATTCCCATTGTTCTTTCATTAGGTCTCCATTCCATATATGTAACTTCTCTAAGTATTTGTCTTATAATTAACTTATTCGAAGGAAGGGTGCATCCTCTTTATTATAGGATTTTGAATTTCCAAACATGCTGTGTTTCAAATTAGTTGCAATTATGGGATCTAGTACAAAATGAGCATCTGATTTTTGTTTTATCCTTTCTTTTAAATGGGATAGTTCAACATTATCATATGTTAAATTAATTTGGATTTTCTTCCTCTACATCTCAGGTGTGATGTTTTTGAACTCTCTCTCTTTTCCTAAGTCACTGATACACCGTGAATCTAACAAAATATGGAGCTCTCAGTCATGTCCATATTGCAGCTGAAACCCTTCTCGACCATGCTATAGGTTGAATAATAGCTACTGCGATCCATATCGGTAGGTTAGAGTACATGGGTTGCTTCTGACACTAAGAAACTTTTAAACTGAAGTTCCGCAACATTACCTTGGTGAATTTCTGTTCTGAGCCTTTTAGCTTTACTTTATGATGGTTAAACTGAATGCAAAAGGTGTTGAGGTTTCTTATTTGAAGTTACACCCGGTTAGCTAAACCTAGTTTTGAAGTAACACTCTGACAGCTGCAAGTACTAGGCTTATCGACAATTATACTATAGCTCAGCAGTGATTTAATGCTCACAAACATCGTTTAGAAAGAATAGATATCATGCACTAAAAAGCTTTTCTGTTTTCAGTGATTTTTTGTCATTTAATGGGAAAGAACCAAGTTGTCCTGCTGCTTTTTTTTTGTATTTGTACACTTTGCCCTTTAGGATGCATCTTTACAGCTTATGCTTCTGTAGACAGATTGATTTATGGTTTAATGGTAACAGAACCAGAACATCCGTATAATGGTCTATTTGTCTTGTTAAATTGGTCCATTGTTGCAAATTTCTTCTTTCTAGAATAAGCACTTCTCTCGCACAAGTCGGAACGATAGCTGCTGCTTTTGAATCTTCGTTGGTTTTTATTTTTCCGCACAGCTTTTTTAATCTTCCGACATATCATTGCCTTCTCCTTCCTGTTCATGCTGCTACTCTCTTTTTTCCTGTATTATTGATTGCAAAGACAATGCGGTGTATCGGTTCAATAACCTGTTTCTAGCTGCATGTTCCTGATCTGTAATTAATCTGCAAATTGCAAGCCCAATGTGATATTGCAATTTCTATTCAGTCCATAGCCAGCAATAACATATGATGCATTAGTATCATACAAACAAACACCCTCCCAGACTTTGTCTAGATGATTTATTTGTTCTCTTAGTATTTTCTCTTTGTTTAGTGATTTCCTCATTGAATTCCCAAACACTCAGATATATATATTTTTTCTGGTTTTTCGATTACGAAACACATGCAATAGTACCAGTTACGTTTCTGAATGCAACTTTAGGTCAACATATCAGTTTATGTGTATTTCTCCTGTTTAGGTAAAATTGCACTAGACTTTGAAATGTCCATTTCATCCACTGCTAATCTTTTTTATTATTATTATTATTATTTTTTATTTGGAACTGTTGGTGCTAGTCCAGGCATGTTGATTTGGACCATTAGTGAAATTGCATCCCTATTTCCAAAAGGGCTTTTTCTCTGAAATTGAACGGCTTTGATCTTTGAACCAACGATGGTCAAAAAGAAAATGGAGAAAAAAAGGGGAATTTAACTTTGAAGAGGAAATGAAACAAAGACATGAAATAAATTGAGTTTGAAAATTCAAATTTAGAATGTGATCATAATTTTAATTTTAATTTAAAATAAAATTTAACTGTAAAAATAAATTTAAAGATTAAAGTTAAAATTAGATATAACCTTTTAGTTAAGCTCTTCATTTTTAGTGACTTTCGAGTTTCTTTTAGTTATAACTTATTTTATCAGCTACTTTTATAAATTAACTTTCATATTTACTTTCGCAAACTAAATAAACCGATAAGACGCCACTTTCGACTAATCAAACATGTCGTAAGAGTCGACCATCAATAGTATGGTCAAAAACTGACTTGTTAGATTTGATTCGGTACATATGGTCCACATATCTGAGGTTCCACTTATTCAATTCACATAGATAGAAATGATGTTGGGGTTAACATTTACACACTCTTTTTTTTTTTTTGAGATAGGTAGCACGCTACCCGCTTTGTTTATTTCTTTAAAAAATAAATTTAGCTAGAAATGTGAATCAACCAGAATTCGAACTCGGGTTTCGGATACCAACTACCAAACCTTTTGCCACTTACTCTAGGGACAGTCGGTAACATTTACACATTCTAGTGGTGGGTTTCGACTAATTCCTGAGCATTAGAACTCATTTTTAAGGGCTAAGCAGTTCCATCCACCAGACATAGCCCATCAAGGCGAGGAGAATCAAGAAGGAGAAACCTGAGGAGAAACCACCCCACAAAGGGCCAAAAGAGGCCGTAAACATGGTAGAAACTGCACGACAAATTCATCGTGAAAGCCGATGCGATGTACGTCTCGAGAGCTATGCCGAAGGATATATAACGCCCCCAATAGTCCCACATCGGATGGAATACTGATTTCGTTCGGTTTATATAAGACCTACACGTTAGTAATAATAATTAGACTTAAGCATTTTGTGTCGGCGGTTTGGCCCAACGAGTTATTGTTCCTAGTGGGTCGGGTCGTCACACTGCTAGCATCAGCTGGAGCTGAATAAGTTCGTTACGCCGGTGGTCGAGTCGGATGTTCATCTAGTCCTCCTCCGTGTCGTCGATATGTTCGCGAATCTGTTGATCCGATAACAAGGAAGCTGCAGGGTTAAGAATTGATTATAAACATGAGTAAGAGCACTTCCGCAGAGAGTGAGTAAAATCAGAGAATGAGTGACTGACTACTCACCGACAGGATCTTGTTGCAGGTTCCATCCAGCTGCATGAAAAAGAAGACCTCAAGCAACATCTCCAGATCCTCCACATCATGATCTAAGTATATACTTGTGATATTAATGCTTGCATTACTCTGGAAATCAAGGTTATGTTTTGCTTCTAGTTGTCAATGCTTCGAATTGCTGATTCTGAATCTGCCTCCTTGTTAAGTACAGATGTGCCATGTCTTCATGATCATCTAAAAGATGCTCAATTTCATCCTTAACCTAGCAATCGAAAATATGCCTGTGTTACACTTGAGGCAAGATAAATGATTTACAAGCACTGTTATGGCACTTCAGGGATAAGCTCATGAAGCGTTTTTAAGTGCATGAACCAAGAAGCACTCCTGGGACAGTACAGGGACTACACATACATTTTACCCATTTTTTTTTTTTTTTTTTTTTTTTTTTTTTTTTGAGAGAGAGAGATAGGTAGCAGGTTAACCGCTTCGTTTATTTCGTTAAAAAATAAACTTAGCTAAAAATATGAATCAACTAGGATTCAAACTCGGATTTCAGGTACTAACCACCAAATCTTTTGCCACTTGTTCTAGGAACGGTCGGTTATATTTTACCCATTTCATCAACACTGTTGCTAGTGAAACATGTTCTATAATAGTTGCATAGAGTGCAATTATTTTGTATCTCAGTGACTATAATTGTAGTTATTTCGAAACACTTGATTTAGTAATTTATAAATGTTTTGTTAAAGTAAGTAAACCTCTTAATTAATGGTCCCGTGCGAGAACGTCACTATACTAAAGGGCTGTAAAAATAGCATTATAGATACTCCTTTTGTCCCTCTTTTTGTAACTTATTATCTCAACCGGTGTTGACTTTTCCAACCAATTAATTTAGGACTGAATATTTGTGAAGAATTATAAAAAAAGTCAAACTATTTCTATTTTTACATTTCTATGTATTTCAAGAGAACAAAGAAATGAACGTAGCATAATAAAAACAAGGAATTAAGCCTTATATTATAGAAACTCTTTTTGTCACTCCTTTCTCCCTTATTATCTCAACAAGTGTTGACTTTTCAAACCAATTAATTCGTAACTAGATATTTGCCAAGAATTTTATTTTATGAAAATGTCAAACTATTTAAACCTATGCACGTTTATCTATTTAAAGAGAACTCAAAAGATAGTGCATCATAATAAAACAATTAAGTCCCAGTTTGAATGCCAGAATAAGTAATGTATATTCTATTTGATATACAAAATTTTCTATTGTGATTAATAGCTCAAAGCGTATTCAAATGTCTAAATTAGAATATCACATTTGACCTTTAAATTAGTTTTTCAAAATAAAATAAATCATTTCAGAAGCATAAATACTATCCTATCAAATTATAAATATCAAGATATTTCAATAAGTAAAATTTAAAACTCCTACACTTTAATTACATTAAAAAAAATTTTAGACAGAATAAATTATTATAGAATGATTTATCCTGACATCCAAACAAAGCCTAAGAATTTCGCGTCGTTGCGACTCATTTACTAAATGTAATTATTATTGACAAAAATGATTCACCGAGATGGTAAATAATATGCCTCTTGGGCTTAGACATTGATACACGTGCCTACTTCGCCGCAGATACCATGAACATATGAGTGAAAACTATACAGAGTTTAATCTAAATTAGGGTGCAGTGGCCCATAGATAACAAGGAGGATCAAAAATCAAAAATGAACTTAACATGGCAATCGTGAAATTTAAAGCTAGTAAAAGCTACATTACAATCAATAGCTGAAGAAATAAGAAAAAGAATTTACAAAAGAATAGCTCAAACTGCACAAGTGTCCTCTGAAACCCAGAAAACCAAAAGAGGAGGGAAAAAAGAGAGCATCAGCAGGTACAATCAAAAGGCAATAGTAACACCTCTCCCCCTAACCATTGATTCCAGTGTTGAAATTCTTAAAAGAAAAGCATTTTGATACTCTCGCCGAAGAAGAAACTCCCTACATTATTGTACAGTTGCATTTTGATTCCAACTTTGGGGGCTTCATACTGTCAACTTTCTTTGGAACTTCACTAGAGAAAGGCGCAGAAGAAACCAAATTCTCGGCATTCTCTTGTAAATTCGAAGATGGTGTTCTCATATCTGTTTCCAACCTTTTCCTTTTCACCACGCAGTTTTTGGGGACACGTTTGGCGGATTCTATGTGTAAATTGTCCTGCGTAAACTTTCCTAGAATAGTAACAGTTGGGCGAGGAGCCTCGAGTGAGGTCAGTTCCTTTTCCATACCGATGGTTGCAGCTTTATACGCGAGATCGTGAATGATAGAACTGCAGAAGAGTACAGTGTCGGTTGCTTCTTCCAATGTGAAGCTTCTCTGGATTTGTCTCCTCGGCCCTTCAACAATAGTAGTTGACTCTTCTGTAAGAGTTGGAAGGGAAAGTTACATACTACAACCATTTCCATATGGGTATAGACAAGAAAGGCAGTGATGAGTAATATGGAAATATATATATGTTTGGAAACTTTTTTCGACAAATTTATAAAGGAACCATGATAAAGAGAAGATCGATCTCAAGATGCATTATATAAATATGTTATAACAGATCATTATCGAAAGAGGTTACTTAGCGAAAACTGAAATTTCAAGAATATGGTTAATCACATTCAATTTAATACATACCATTGATGTTGTGAGGAGCCTTGGAAATGTTAGATTCCTTTGCAGAAAGCAACACATCCTTCTCGGATGTTGTCGAATCACAATTTTCATGCAACATATCCACGGTACTGAAATCCTGTGATTGTTCAAGCTCTGCTTGTGAATTCTCAAGAATGATGTGATTACTTAATTGCTTTAGGACAGCGATGGAAGAGCAGGATGCCTCGTCATGATTCAGTTTTGTGCTTGGTAAACGACATTCCTCAAGGAAAGAAGGTTGCGAGATTATACTTGATTCTTCTTTATCTGGATTCCGAGATCTCGTGTTACATAAAACATCTTGATTAACAATACTGCATGTAGTTTGGTCATCAAAAACCATATTATCTTGTGCTGGTTGACTTAATTGTGAGTCAGACACATTCAGATTCATACAAGTATCCTCAGAAGCAGATGTTTCTTTATCAACAACGAATGTTCCGACAGACGAACGATTTGGAGCACTCAGCTCTGCATTACCAAAAGTGTCATTAAGTTCTTCAGTTGATAACATACTCATTTTTGAGGCCTTTTTTCCTACATCGTCTATATAATCAAAGTCGTCATTGATGTCGCTTTTTGGGAAAATTGGCGCAGAAGAACTGCTAATCGACATATCTGACACTGAACTGGTGCTTTGACCACTTAAATAGTTTCTCTGTTGTGTATGGTGATGAACCCAAACTTCTGTCTGCTTAAATGATCCCAAATCGACAGAAGATGAAGCTGAAGAACTGCCATGCCCTATGCTTAGCTTCATGACAGTCCTGTTATTTCTCACATAGGACTCAGAAAAAGGTAAATTTGTGGCAACAAAAGCGCTTCCTTGAAAACTAGGCCACTTGCTGCTGCTTGAGCGTTGCATTAGAAGTTCCGAGATACCTTTACCACCAATATCAGTTTGGCTCTTCATTAGGTTTTCCAAAAGGTTTTGCTCGTTTGTATGTGTAGTCGGTTCTATCTGTTGGATTCTGCCACCATCTTGAGGTTCGGAACTAGTCAATTTGCTCTGACTTTGTGGTCCAGAACCAAAGTTAATTTGTGGGATTTCATCTACAATCTGCCCATCTAATTGCCCCTCTTTAAATTCAGATGATCTGCTTTTGGATCGAAGTACAGTTGACAATTCATTGTTCCTTTCTCGATGCTCAATAAAAGCATCATTGCTATCTCTTGCTGAGGATTCGAGAACAGGTGGAAGTTGCACTTCACTGGATCTTTCAAGTACAGATGGCAATTCAGATTGAATTATCGTATTCTTATTAATAAGTGAAGTGGCATCAGGTTCCGCAGCAACGACTCCACCCTTTTCAGAACATTCTTGACAAACATTTGTATCTCCATCCATTTCCACAATGCTAAATTTTTTTCTACATATAGAGCAAGTTGCTGTTTTTCCGCAGATATCAACTTCAGTGGCTGTTACTTGATCAACGTCAACTGCAGCATTTTCCTGGTCTTCTAATTTGTCTGTTTCCATGCCGTCTAGAGTCTTTACTGTAGAGACACTGCGATTTGTATGTTCATTATTAAGCTCATCCACCTTGTCAAAGATAAATACTTCCTCTTGGATATCAGGATCTTCTGTCTTTTCCCACCCATGTTCAATATAAGGAGCTACGGCAGGACCATGGTCAGGGCTAGCAGTGCTGCTTGCTGTGAATGACGAGTTCTTTGAGAACAAAGGCTGCTGCATAGTATCTGTTTTCCCAGCACCAAATGTAGTGGCAGGAACACTAGATAAAAGTGGCCTGAACATATTTTGAGGAGCTTTTCTTTGTTCCTAGAGAAACATAATTAGAACATCTACATTAAGGATGTTAAACGGTTTATGAAAAATGACATTAAGAACAAATCTCGTAGAAAGTATATAAAATAATGCAAGAATTGAGTAATTCAAGGAAAGAGGAAAATAGATGAAACATCATAATAAACCCCACCATCAGTCTAAGTACAGAATCGAAAGAACTTTTTGGTGCAGAACTAGCAGAAGAGTTTCTTGTCGCTTTTGATGATAGTACAGCTGCTCTGCTATGCATCTGAACAGCTATTTTTCTTGTGGAATGGTTGCTAGAAATTTCCACAGGAACAGAGTGCAGAGAGTCCACTGCATCATCACCAGAGGATGTGACAGAAGCTCTACTATGCGAACTTAAACGGTCTCGCTCAAGACTATGTGATGAGCTGGCACTTCTAGTTCTGGATGGAGTTGGCGACATTGACTGTCTTCTAAATTTTGAACTCGAACCTGTCCCACTTCCAGATGCAGGGGACAAACCCCTTGAACGTGATACAGGCCGGTCTGGAAGAAAAGTTCGAAGATTTAGTGGTGCATCTGTGGAGAAATGAGGAAGACTTGATTGCCAACTTTGAAATTTTGGTGAAGCAGAATTTCCACGACTAGCTTTTACGGGGGAGGTTCCTCTTTTCCCAGAGGAAAATGCTTGACCAGTTGAACTGGTGCTTGAAATGCGTAAAGTGGGAGTTGAAGACCTTGGTGTCGACGACTTAGTTGGGGGAGTGGAAGGTCTTCGTGATGGTGTCGATGCCCGTACAGAGGGAGACGGGCTAGAGCGAGAAGATGAAGATGGTCTTGTTCCTGGATTTACTACACTACTATTAGAGCATGGAGATGGGCTTAGTCTGCGTGGACTTGCACTGCTCCTACTTGTCCTATGAGCCTTCTCAGTCTGTCAGCACAAAAACATAGAGCACCCATGGTAAAAATCCCAAACAAACAAATCACAGTAGGCTGAAGCGTGAAGAACGGATGATAAAGAAGTGATCATTACTGTAGATGAGCTTGAAAGTGGTATAGGTTGACTTCGTAGCCTGCCCCTAGGGAGCTGGCTAACTGATCGGGGCTCTTCATCATCCAAATAAGGAAAGAGTGGAGTATCAGGGGGAGTCAAAAGCCTGTAACGTAAGAAGAGAGAATCCTTTTACTTCTGTAAAACATCAGTTTATCAAATTGACTCACAGTTTTTCTCTATGCAGTTAACTGAGTTCACTTTAAGGTGAATGTATATAGCGTAGAATCAGTGAAAATTCTGAGTAATTAAAAGCCTGGTAACACTTCACATATTCTAAATATCACCCGAATGGACACGATTTTAATCAAAAAGGGATCATGCATCATATACATCTAAAAAGTACTATAGCAAGAATAATAACTCTCAGAAGCCTGTTCTAGAAGGAACTCACCAGTCATAGTCATTTTTATCACCATCTGCATTAAGCAGATCATTCCTATCTCCTCGAGCTGGAACATTGACGCCAAGCTTGAAATCCGAAAAGTATCTCAGTTTCGCTGATATATAAGAAGCCAGGAAAAAAGGGACAGTAAATATCCAGCAATAAGAAGTGCAATTTGCACTACAGGTGCAGGTCCCCAACCTTTCAGGGAAGTATCGATTTGGTCCCTAACCTCCCAGTTGTCACAATTAGGCTACCCTATCATTTGCATGCCGTTGCAATCTAACCCTTTCAATTTAATTCCTCCACAAAATTGGATAAGAGCCACATACGAAAAGAACAAAGTTACATGCTTGTTAGATGATGATTATGCCGATATTTCAATCCAACTTGAGAGATTACTTTAGCCAGAAGAGTAAGATTGCTAAGAAATCTAAAGATTAGGGCCTCCAATTGTAGCAAATGAAAGATCAGGGGCTAAATTAATAATACAACTAACAGTTTGAGGGGCCCCTGGTGTGTTATACCCAAATAAGATTTGAGCAAGAAAAAAAAAGAATTGAGTTTGTGAATACTGAATGGGTACAGGCGTTACATATGGACTCGTCAAAATCATCTGATGCGTGGAGCAAGAAGTTACTCCTTTCTCGATTCTGCATATCGGTGAACAAGGCAAGATCATCATCTTTTGCCTTAACGGCCAGCCCACTGTCAAAGCTGCGACCCCTCCTATGCGTAGTCGCTGGCCTGCGATCCCTACTGGGGGAGAACTTCAATTGGTGTGATGGTGGCATCTTTCGCAACCACACGAATCAGCCCCCTTTAACGGAAAACTTACTAGTCTCCTCCTCCGTCACAAACCACAAATACCGTGAAGATGTAATCTTGTACCCAGAATGAGCTATCTAGCAATTCCGATGCCATGACCTGTAAAGCATAACCGCGATTATTGCTCCAAGGTAAGGCAAAAGGCATGACAAAAATAACGTAAATATGAAAGAAACATACAATAACCTGCAATATAATTAGGCCTTCAATTTGTTTCCAAACATTCAGTTGTTTTTCGCTCATTTCAACAATTATTTTAAGAATTTGGCCTTTCAAACAGATATTTTCTGATCAAAATTAAAATTTGAAAGGTCTCATCACACCTCAGACAAACTACGGTCCAAATCAACAAACCAAAAGACCAAAACAGTTAAAAATTGGAACTTTTACGGACCCATTAAACAAAACCACTAACCTACGCAACCAGCGACAAAAAACTAACAGTAAATTGTAGTGAATTACAAAAAAAAAAAAAAACCAGTAGCGATTCTGTACCGAATTGCAGTAAAAATGCTCACCAAACAACCAATTCTCTCTCGCAAACACCAAAGAGAGTTCCCAACTCACCATTCCCACACCACAGCAGCTTCCGATCTCCTCCACCGAGCCCCTCCCCCTGCCCCCGTCCCCCCTGCCCGGGGGGGGGTGGGGGGCGCCACTTCCTCCCCAATCCACGAGACCGAGCTCCGCGAGCGCGAATCCCGAGGCACCCCGCTCCGGCAGCGGGGTAACCGCGAAGCGGCAAGGGGATCGGGCGCTCGCGGGTGTGTAAGGGTTACCAAAACCCTAGCTCGTGAGAGTACAATTTGCAGAGGTAGGGTTAGCTTTACGAACAAGAAGACGACGACGATGAGCAAGCGCACTACTAGGGTTTCCCCCCTCTCTCTCTCTCTCTCTCTCTCTCTCTCTCTTCCTTTTCCCCTCTTCGCTATAACTAACGTTTCCTCGAAGGAAAGCGCTCTCACTCACTCTCTCTCTCTCTCTCTCTCTCTCTCAAACACAGCAGAGTTTCGCAGCTTTTTGCTCGCTTCTGCTCTCTTCTCTAGCGGTTTTCGTATTTCTCATTTTATTCATTTATTTATTGGCTAGCTTACACTTTTAGTCCTTAAACTTAGGCTCGTGACATTTTGGTCCTCAAATCTTATTCATTATATTTTTTACATCAAAATTTGTATATTATTATAATCAAATTTCACAATCTAAATTAGTTAACAAAATATTAACGACCAACTGTTCGTGACGTAAATGGCAAAAAAGACTTCGTGGTTGATACCTAAGATCCAAGTTCAAATCCTAGTTGATTCATATTTTAAATTTAAATTTATTTTAAATAAAATAAACGTAAGAACATATTATATCTTTCTAATAATATATTACTAGCGTATGCTTGATATGAAAGCCACGCGATATTTTAATTATTATTCCGTCATTAATTATAATAATAATACTGCTACAGTATTTTTTTTAAAATAATACCTTAATATTTAGTTAATTAAAAAAGATTGTCAAAAGTTCAGTCTAAAATTATAATAAATTAAAGTTTGGAGACCTAAAAGTCACCGCCCTTATAGTTTGAGACAAAGGTGTAATTTAGCCTATTTATTTATTTATTTATTTTATTTATATTTTAATTATTACGGCTATTTGGATAGATGACGCTGATTTTACTGAAATACCCTCTGATGGGCAGGGAAATTACGTGGGAGATTAACTGATTTAGCGGGGGATCTGTGGATCCACCGTGTCCGAGCCTCTTGTCTCACACGTGGTGGTTCGCAATTGGATGATTAATGAACGAAATCAAAATTTCTTTGTTTTTTTTTTCCTGCATTTTATACTGTAGAGACTGTAGTCAACTATACTTTTGAGTTAATTTATTCGGTTTAAATTTCATATATATATTGTTTGGTATTTAAAATTATGTTGTATCGAATAAGATAAAAGAGTAAAATTTTTAGCCGATTTAAATATTTTACTAGAAATTTCATAAATCCTAAATTTCAATATAAGGTTCAGAGTTTTCAACTGGTGAGGTTTACTGGGCTTAGGAATACCTACGGACTTCGTGGATGAGAAAATACAAAACATAAAAAAGAACCGAGGAAAGAGATAGACCTCGTGTTATAAGAGTATATGACAAGATTTGTGAATTTTAATTCTGTGCAATGTCAATCTCTTGAAAATAGTTTCTTCGTTGAATGGCAATTGATAAGCGTCATTCGCTTCTGTTGCGTGTTAGTCTCAACCCTAATTTTCAAGCATGTCGATTTGATGACGGACACTTGGATCCAATTCTCAGAAGTTATGATGCTGAACCGAGCACACCATTGCTTCAATTTTGTGGTTGACATAAACATCTTCCAATTCCAACCAGATCCAAAACCTAAAATCCCGGAGGTTAGCGGTTTCTATATTCATGAAAAGATTGGATTGCATTTGCAGTTATGGTTGCAGCATCACACTCCGCCCCACGAGTGGCTTTTTTTCTTTTTCTCCGCTAAGACCGGTTTGTAAGGATTCAATCAATTTAGATTTCTAAAACTTTTAAAAGAGCATCGCACTTGAATCTTTAAGCTTAGTCAATAAGTTTCGCAATAATATTTTTTTGGTTTTTCATATAGAGATCCTTTAATGATCAATTCCTTCGTAACAAATGTATGTAAGTTAGTCTACGTACGTCAGTGCCATATATAATATAGTGAAGAAGAATCTACTCAACGTATACTTTTTTTCGTGTTGATGTTTATTTTGTTTTCGTGCTTTAAAATTGAAGAATTCCTTGAATTGATATATAATTCGATCGGTAGTCGTGTGACCGTGTCTTCGGCGTCTTCTCCCCTACTCTTCACTGGAAATGCAAAACTTGTTCTACACACATATTATGACCAAACTTTAGAGACGGTTAGATTTGACTCGAAATTGTTAATCGACTTAAGTTCGGATTTTTCGACGCGCCGACAGTTTTGCGGTGCGATCAAATTAGAAAAATAAAACCGTGAAGAAAAATAAATGTCTGTGGTGGGTAGCGGAGGGCTCGGGCCGCGCTCTTTTGTAAATCCAAACCTACCTTTCATGCCCGAAACAAATCTAAATCAATTTTGTGCCAACCTCATGAAAACGAGGCTGATACAGTTATGTCACCTCCCGAATACGTACAATCAAAAAAGGATCATTCCTCATTTAAAGGATCATTATAGTAAAAGTTCGGAGTGAATTTTCAAAAATCTGAATCAGAACTCGAATTCGAATTCGACAGATTTTAAAACTCCGAATCCGAATCTGAACCCAAACCCATATCCATATTTCTCTTTATAATATTTCAAAATATATTACATTAAATCTAAAATTTATTCAAATACACACACACACACACACACAGAGAGTTTTTGATATTCATATTCGAAATTATATCCATTTAGTATTAGATAAATCCATTTCATTCAGATTCAAATTTGAATAAAATTTCGGATGACCGTTATCCATCGACATCCCTAGAAAAGAATAACGCAATGCATGGAAGGTATAAATTTCCAATCATTCCTTGTTTGTTTATGAACCTCTTTCCCTTGTAAGCATTATCTTATAACCAGTAGGGGAGAGCTTTCATTTGAGGTCAAATCCTCTCACTCAAAACATTCAATTTGAACCACCATTTGTCCGTCCACAAGTCGATCGATATAAATTCATGGTAGTGATTGATGCATAAATACGTGCTCAAAGATGTTAATTAAACACTACATGCACCGCATGTAATCCTGGTGAAAGTAAGCGAAAGGAAATTAAGTGATGTTAAGTAATTAGGTCCATTTTACTATACGCAGATCAGATATATTAAATCCAATCAAAATTCGCTGGCCAAAAACAGATATGCTATAATTAAAAAAGTGTTATGACGGCCAATTGAGCTAAAAGCTTGTTTTGTCCCTACCATGTTTATTTATTTAGAACTCCTATGCACAGATGTTTGACATGATCGCGTAGAGGGCAACGATCGAACACGTGTTTTAGTTATTGATCCTTTTTTTTTTTTGTTTTGTGAGGGCATTCAAACTATGTTTGTTAGAGAATAATTGGTTGCATAAATACTATCAAATAAGAGCTTAATTAATTTCTACCACAAAGGATAAGAGAAGGAAAATTAGGATAAGGAAGGAGAAGAGGAGGAGGTGAAGTGTAGCCATCTTTCATAGTCCCCTTTCCCCTACACAAATCCAAAATTAATTGGTACATGCTTCTCCATTATATATCTTGTGATTTAGGAAAATGTATTCTACTCAAACATCATGCATCTTCATGTAGCTTAGGCCATGAAATTCTCCATTAATTTGTTATGGAAGCGACTAAATAATCTGTTTTGAGCACTTCTAATTAATGTTTTTTCCAAAAAGAATCGACTTGTAATTTTAGCTATGGTTTGAATAAAAAACTCCTTGTAGGGGTTGATCAGAAGCCTATTTTGTGACCATTTTCTAGGAATAAAATTACTTTTTTTTGCGACCATTTTTTGTGGTTGATGAGTAGTACTTTAAATGGCCTACATGTATATATCTTTCTACCCTATCAAGAGGAGAATAACACTATATATACTCTTTCCATTGACCGTCTCTAGAGCAAGTGACAAAGAATTTGGCAGTTGGTATTCGAGATCCTAATTTGAATTCTAGTTGATTCATATTTCTAGCTAAGTTTATTTCTAAATTAAATAAACGAAGCGGGTAGCGTGTTACCTATCTCTCTAAAAAAAAAAAACACTATACTCTTTCCACTCAAAAACAAAGAAAAAGTGTAGATTATAAGTATGCAAATAAATAAATATGAATCATCATAAAAACTCCCTCATGGTGAATAGATATGTTTGCATGTTTTTTGGAACAATATTTAATCTGAAAAGCAAAAGGTTAAGATAAAACTAACAAATAGAAGTACCAAAGTTTTCCACTATGTACGAGCTCAACAAAAATTGACCTCTAAACCCTAAAATAAACATTTTGAATTAGACTTCTACTATACTTTTTTTTTTTGACATTATCGCAAAATTTAAAGAAAAAAGTTGTTAGAACTTTTTTTCGACAATTCTATTCAAACTACTACTTTTAATGTTCAAACAAACCAAACACACGTACGCCCCATTATTATACATGAAAGAAGGGTAACAACTATGATCATTACATAATTATCAGTTTCTAAATAAAATAAACGAATCCTAGTTGATTCGCATTTCTAGCTAAGTTTATTTCTAAATGAAATAAACGAAGTGGGTAGCGTGCTACTTATCTCTCTCAAAAAAAAGAAGAAAAAAATTATCAGTACATAATTATTTTATTTCATATTCATTTACTTTTGTTTCACATATTATAACATGGAGTGTACAATCCAACCCCTTGAAAGCTAGCAAATCACATTAGATAAAAAGAAAAGTAAAAAAAGAAGAAGAAGAACTTATCAATCCATTATCAAAAAAAAAAAGAATGAGCTTTCTTTGTTAATTGTTTCTTGTTTCTTCTTTTCACTTTTTCCTTTTCCTTTTTTTAAGGTGGGACTAGTTTGGAAATTTCCTATGATATGAGGGGGAATCCTTTTAGGACTCAAAAGAATAGCATAATGAAGAATCTGTTTTTTTTTTTCAGAGATAGGTAGCATGCTACCCGCTTCGTTTATTTTATTTAGAAATAAACTTAACCAGAAATGTGAATCAACTGGGATTTGAACTACGGTCACGGGTACCAACCACCAAGTCCTTTGCCACTTGCTCTAGGGACGGTCGGTAATGAAGAATCTGTTAGATGAAACAAAAAGAATTGTGGTTTAATTAAACCACGCTTAATTAACAACCACTTTAGCTTAAACAATATCTAAAGTCTCTATTAGCTAGATTCTTCAACACCCATAAAATAATCACACATAATTGGCATGGTCAACAATACTTGCAACATTTTTTTTCTTTAATGTTGGTACCATTTACTTGTTCCTTATATTTATATTCATCCATATCTTAAAAGAGGTTAAGAGAATAATTAAATATAGAAATAAATTATTATTGGGAGATGACCCATGTACTTTTTAAGCAACTACCATTTTGCTAGTTGAGGTTCTATTTTAAGATAAAGCAATAATGATTCGGCATTTATTAGTCTCTTAGATTGCTTAATTTGTTGATTAGCCTTCTACTTAAAAGAGTCATATAATTAAGTCTCTTCGGTAATCAATAATTCTCAGATTAATTATACCATTGCAAAATAAAAAAGCTACTTCAAAAGTTGAACCAAGCGCACGTTGATGTACTAAAAGTGAAAAAGCTAATTTTCACATAAAAACACCACCTGTGTTTAAATATTTAATATTTTATGATAAATAAAGAGTTAAAAATTTTATTTTACAAAAAAAAAAAAGAGGCTATTTTTAAGGAAAAGCATAGGACCGCCGCGCAATATTATTATAGTACAGGGACTAAGTTGTAACGTTGGGCCTTGTTGGGCTTTATCCTTCTTCGTTTAACCCAAACCGGCCCGGGCCGGCCCGGATGGACCGCTTTGGACCGGAGTTTGCAAAAGGACCTAAACGACTCGTTTAGGCCCAAATTTGGCCGGACCGGCCCAAATAGGCCCATTATTAGTGTTTTAGCGGCTTAGCTCGAACACCACTGAACCGCTCGAAGCGATCAAACGAAGCGTCCGCAACCATGTTCTCCACCGTGCGATCGCGAGCTCTCTCGTCGCTCTCATGGAAGCACCCGCTAGGGTTTCTCCGCTCCTCGTCCTCTTCCGCCTCCTCCTCTGCGTCGAATCTAGGGCTTCTTGAGCTCGGCGAGGTGGAGAAGGTGCTCGGCGACGTCAAAGCCGAAGACGTGCGGGTGATCCCCGTGCGCGACCAGTGCGATTGGACCGATTACATGGTCATCGCCACGGGGCGATCCACGTGGCACGTGCGCAACATCGCCCAAGCCCTAATCCACAAGGCAGGTTCGATTTCCTCATCCCTTGTGTGTCGATCGATTCTCGGTGATCCGGAAAACCCTAGCTCTTCAATCTTTTTGTGTTGTGGGTGTGATTTGTGGTGATAAACATGATGATATAGTAGGTGCAATTTAGTGGAACAGAGTGTAAAAAAGTTCAGATTTTTGCGGAGAATTCTTTCTAGTTTGAGATTTGAATGAATGAGACCTGATGCTACCGTAAAATGCACCAAGAGGAGGCCATTTTTTTAGAGAAGGATGATGACATGTGTGACAAATTTGAAGGATAAAGATCACGGCTATACTAGCTCACTGGGTTAACTGGGTTCTCCTTTCCAGCTAGAGTTGAAGTGTAACCTTAAGTTCATCTAGCTGGTAATTACATAGATTGCCATATGTATCCGGGATTTTGGATTACTAAGCTTCTTTCGTAGTTTTTTCTTTTTCGTGATTGTTTTACCATTGCATTATAGATTTCTACTTTCTCCATCTGGTCGATCACATATCAGAAAGTTGTCTAATTGTCGATATTCACATGTATAAACAATTTTAATCATTGTGGTCTTACTGTTTTTGGTCAATTGGTAATTATCAGGTAAAACAGAAGCAGCAGGGGTCTGAACGATTACTGCTTCCTAGCGTAGAGGGTCATGCAGGTGGAAAGTGGATTGTCGTAGATTCTGGTCAGTATCTTATTCACGAAGTTGCTAATGGATCGTCGGCTTTAGTAGTAATTGGCTGTTAACAGAATATATATTTGCCTTAAGAACTGGAGATCTTACTTGAACATGGTATTCTGGTTTGTGAGCAATGTGGTTCACCGGAGCAAGATGCTATTTTTTTTTTTAGAAAATTCACTTTCTTCTGTATTCGATGCTTTAATTTGTATCTCCTTCTAATCTTCCAGGTACAGTGATTGTTCATGCGCTTGATGAGAAGGCAAGGGCATACTATAATTTAGAAAGTCTATGGACAAAAGAGATGTCTCCCAAGAGTCAGAACCAGGTTTTTTTTCGAAAGCATAGATTTTAATTGACGATGATGTACACATGTTGAATTGCTTTTGTTATGACATTTGTTCAGTTTAAGGTGTTCTTCTTCTATTTGAGTTGCCTAACGTTTTTATAAAATTGTCAAATCGTTTGAAAGGTTTCCTAAGATCACTTCTTGTAAGGAAACAAGGAAAGTATTCGTACTTCTTTGTAGAGATTTTGAAGAGGAATTTGGGGTGGTGGTATTGTGCTATCTGCAACATGTATATGATGCGTTTGCGTTACAGCTGTATGTACATAGCCTCGCGCACTGGGTTTTAGGATATTAAAATAATCAATCCATCTTAATTTGCTTAGACGCAAATTAGTGTAGGGATCTTGGTGCATTTTATAGTAGGCTGGGTGTTTAATTTTCACAAGACAAGCAATTTAAGGGATTTGGTTGAATACTATTTTAGTGGACACTGGACATATTGCTTGCACTCTATTTTGATGTATCCTTCTTGTCCACAAGCCACAGATTTCTTGAACGGCCTTGACCAGCTTTGGATCTAAAAGCACACTATTCGTATCTTTCTCCAATTTTCAAACTGTTTCCTTATTGTTCTCTTACCGCCTTAACTACAGCTGACGGTAGAACCAGACAACGTTTTAATCGGACTACATTTATTGCTACATCATTTACCTAATTTCCTGGTTCTCAACCTACTTAAATGGTAAACCTAAGAGCATCATTAATTTCGTTTGCAGGATCTAGAGAAATCGATTGTTAAGACTCGGCGAAGGGACAAATCAGAGAAACCCATGAAGAGTGTCTAAACAAAAGTGCGTGATCGAATTCCGCACTTTGACGTGCCTGTTTGAAAACAGTTCAGCAGCACTCTCTGATTTGTATTGTTGTGGTTTCTCAACTGTTGGAACTTTCGTTGTACTTTCCTCTGTCTGATTAGTGTAGAGGATGGTGAATTTATGATTTGCCTGTGTTCAGTACATGTCACTGCATATATTCAGCTGAAGCTTGACCTCTTGAATTCCTCCGCCTTTTTTCTTTCTTGATGTACACACCAATAGACTGGATAAAATCGAAATGTGGTTGAATTCAAATTCTCGTTTCTCAAGGGGTTACTGCGAAACTCTCGTTGGCACTTTTGGTGATGATTTGGTGTACTAGCGGTCGGATTGAAATTTCTAACTCAAAACTTCAATCTATGACTCAAAGCTTAGAAGATGAATAATTTACGTAATTTTTAGCAGTTGATTATGAGAGCAGATGTTGATTTTATGCGTTGTGTTGTTCGTCTCATCTACTACTGGATAAGGATACTCTGCATTTCCAACTGTCTATAAGAGGCATAGAATGCAAGGAGACCCGAGAGAGAAAGAGAATGGTGATGATAAGGTGGTTGAAGTGTACACACTTCACTATTATAGACTTGCTGGCCTTTTGGAAATTGGAAAAGTAAAAGATGCAAGTATGGGTTTCAGTAGGGGAGCATGTCATTCTTCATGAAAGGGACAATGCAACAGAATCTGTCGTACGTCTAGTATTTTATGTTTTCTTTTTTCTTTCTTCTTTTTTCGATTGCGTGGCACGCGGGCATCCAGAATTTGATTGAATAGGATATCAAAGAGCGCAATGTTGGTGTGGGGTATATTGAGTGTTTAGCGATTCGTAGGGTAGGTACACGGAGTCATGGAGAGGTTGGAACTGTCATTCCTAAAGATTGAGATTGAACATGATTGGATTTGAAAATTTTCCTAGTGTCTCTATCCCTCTCTGTTCGTGAGCATCGCTCTCTCACTTTATTCTATCCACTTCAACTCCATAATATGCCAGGTAGGGTGTAAATGAGGGGACGCAAAGTTGTGTGACTTTGTTCACTCAATTTAGCCGCCCTTTACTACTTTATTCTATCCAATTCAATTCCAGACGCCAAGAAGGGCATTAAATTTGTAAAAGATAAAGTTGCGTGGCTAGTCGCTCTTCACTTACTCATATCCAAACTCAACTCCAAATACCACGGAGGGCGTAAATGTAGAGAGGTAAAGTTGCGTGGCTTCATCAACTCAACCCGGTCGCACCGGAGAATGCAAAATTTCAAGTTCCGCTGAAGCCCAGAAATAGTCCACAAGGGCAAAAGGCCCCCAATATAGGACTAGCTGAGATGTTAATGCGCAATTAGACCCACAAAGAATGGGAGAAGCCCATATCAGATGAATCCAACTGACCACAGTGACATTCTACGCACTCCGCCTGCCCGACTGGCAGCTGCCGGCATTTTCCCGGCCGTCAGAAGCTGCCGCCATTCATCCCACTGCGTGTCGAGGTTCGCCGAACCGTATCGATGTCTAATGTCGAATAATATTGCATAAGATATCGGCGCAGCAGCGTATAATTAAGCATGTTTAGACAAAACAAAAGATAAGGAGGTAACACACCAGTACTCCATGGGAAGTAGTTGTTCTATCTGGCTTATTTTAACCTTCTCTTTAATGGGTGTACAAGTACAGCTGCTCCTTAAACATAACACTTGGGAGTCGAATCAAAATTTGCAACTAATTAGATTATTAGATTAAATGGATCTTTTGACCCAACCATTAAAGATCCATGCACGTGCCAGAGAAAACTTTATTCGTTAGATTTAAATATAAGAAACATCTTCTAGAGATTTCCATACGTACACTATTGGCACGAGTTAGGTGGCCAATGAACACGTAGTTAACATGTTTTTAGCACCACACAAATCAAAAGGCTTTGATTATTACCTAAAGTATCAATACACTGTTAGAAAAATGGATTAAGAACCAGGTTAATTAATTAGCATCATTGATGTAAAAATGAGGTAAAAAGTTAAAAGGTGCAGTATATATATATATCTAACGAAGCCCTATATATATGTATAATTTGTGCAAACATTATTAATAATGTCCCTACCATACACTTATCAAAAAAAAAAAAAATCTCCTTGTCACGATCATGCTCCAGTTGTGGGGCATTTTGTACTAACGGAACTTTCCACACTTGTCTGATCCATAATTTAAGAGGACTACATGCTTCCAATGGAATAATTCTCAGATAAAAAAATATGGCATATTAGACTCTTCTAGACACTGGTGATTAACTGTACTATATATAGATCTTTCCTCAATTGTTCCTGTACTGCTGTTTGCTAAAATCTAATGAATAAGCGAGGTCAAAATATTATCCAAAGTTTTACTCTAAAGAGTATTTATATGTTAGTCGCAAAAGTAAATACAGATATAGGCACGCACTTTCGAACAATCATCTAATTAATGGATGCCTTATTCCACCGCGCGCATAAGTGCCAAATTTCATACGCGGCGCCACTTGATTGGACAACAGAATGCGCATAATTTCGAGAGACATCTATCTGCGTTGGAACGCCGGTAAATAATAAGGCACGCCGTTACGCATTATTATTTGTTTTGATTGGACATAGTGGAATGTTCACTGTCACTGCTTGACTGGATGTTCCAGAATGTTCAGAGTTACTAGTTAATTGGACAGAACATAATTTTTGCAATTTCGCGAATCAATTACTCACCACGGGCGGTGTGCTCCCACACAGGCACAGATAGCATGTATTTAAGTTTTTATGAGGCTTATAACAACAAAATTAATGACTAGGTATTAAGGAGCCAATATTTAAACATGTTATTGAAAATTAAAATAAAGAACTACGTACGTACAAGCTTGCATGTCTTAATTAGATTAATTCTCACAATTAGCAATGATCTGATCTCGCTTTATATAGTTAATTTCTCTCCAATTACATAAAGCTAGCGTATGTATCTGAATTTATCCCCAATCTAAATAAAGTTCACAAAATGTCATCATTCCATGTAGTATACGAGTAAGCACGGTTGGCGATTTTTAACTATTATTAATTTGCACAACAAAGCAAAGCTACAAAGCAAGAGGACCACCCTCTTTTTGCGTAGTCGCTGTTGCACTACGTACGTACGTAGAAAATACGTTAAAAAAAAAAAAAAAAAACCCCTCGCGTACGACGAATATTTACAACTACGTCCCTCCGACGAGTCTCTTTATCCCCGCCCCCCGAGTAAGTAACCCTTCGCGTTTCGTACGACGCCTCTCTCTCTCTCTCTCTCTAGTTTCTCTCTCTACTTTTTTTGGGGGTGGGGGGGTGCGGGGAGGGGGTGTTTTCTCTCTCTAGAGACAGAGGCTGAGGCTGAGAGCGGCTTTAACGTCGAGGCGCCACGTGTAGCAGCCATCGTCCGTGCGCCACACGTCGCACGGGGCCGCGAGCGAGCCCCGACCCTTCCGGCGACACGCGTAGCGCACGCGCACGCGGCACGTGAACGCCCCGCACGTGCCCCACTCCGGCACGTGCCCCTTCGTCACCAGCCCCACACGCACCTCCTCCTCCTCCTCGTCCTCCTCGGCGGCGTCGTTATTGTCGGCGCCCGCGCTCTTTGCGGGGCCCACGACCATCCTGCGGTAGGCCTCGTTGGTCCACGTCACCCGCTCAAACCGGTCCGACACGAACACCGGCGCCTCCTCGTCGTCCAGGGCGGGCCGCACCAGCTCCCGCGCGGCTCCCGCCTCCCCGTCGCGCCACGTGTCCACCACGCTCTCCACAGTCACCCACGACCCCGCCGGCCGCACCGGCCGCGGCACCACCACCTCCGCCGGCCGCGCCGCAGCAGCAGCAGCAGCCGCCGCCGCGGCTCGCAGCAGCCACGCGGGGATCCCCTCCGGCGCCGGATCCGGCGCCGCGGGGCCCCCGCCTTCGTCGTCTCCGGCGACTCCGGCATCAGCGGGAGCGTCACGATCGCCGAGGTGTGCTCCGCCGAGGACGACGACGACGACGACCTCTCCTCCTTCTCCTCCACCGTCGCCCTCCTCGGCCTCCGCCCCTCCTCCCCCTCCCTCCCTCCGCCGCCGCTCGCGGCCTTCCTCTTCCCCTTCCTCCGCTGCCGCCGCCGCTCCCCTCCGGCGCCGCCGGGGGCGGAGGCGGCGCCGCCCCCACCTGCCGTGGGCTTCGGCGCGATGGGCCGGAACCGCAGCATTATCCGGCCCACCCTCCACGCCACGTCAGCGTCCCCTCCGTACCTCGCGATGCAACAACCCCCTCCTCGCCTATCCATATCTCTCTCTCTCTCTCTCTTGCCCTCTTTACTTCTCTTTATCCTTTTTCCCTCTCCCTCTCTCTCTTTCTCTCTCTCTCTCTCTCTCTCTCTCTCGTTCGCCGCGGAGAACGAAGGGGGGGGTTGCGTAGTGGGGTTTAAATACAAGGGGTGGTGGTGGACACGTGTCGGCTCCAGCACGTGTCGGGCGTGTCTGCTCCGCGGAGATTGGCCAATAGGGACGCGTGGCGCCCATCTGATGCGGCAGCACGTGAAGGGCAGAGATGGGATTACGATTAGGTAAGGGGGTGGGGAAAAGAAGAAGGCGCCGTTGTCGGGGGGGAGGGGAGGGAGAGAGAGAGAGAGAGAGAGAGAGAGAGAGAGCGAGCGCTGGCCAATAAGGGAGCGCGGAGTGTACCCACTTTTGGCGCCAGGAGAGAACACGTAGTCAGGGCCGCTCGAGCCTCGGAGAGCGCGACCGTGGGGACCACTTTTTAAACACCAACCATGCTTGCGCCCGGTGTACTTGTGGACCCCATGCACCGCTCCTCCGGTTTGACCATTGATTTCAATTCATTCCATAATACAAATAAAATTTTTTTTATTTACAAAAGTTAATTATATAAAATTATTTCATGGTTATAATTTTATATGAGTCCGAGACATGTATAAGACATTTAAATAAAAGTTAATTTACCGATATAATCATAGCTACCGTTTGGTTTGGGATTAAGAAAAAATTAGTTATATCAGAGATAGAGATAGAGTTAACTTAAAAGAGTTAAGATAGAGTTAAAGTATTTTTATATTTGATTGGGAGTTAGAGTTAGGTCAGAATAGTGAAAAATAATGTTTGGTTAAAATAAGTAGGATAAGAAAGATAGTAAATTATTATAAATAAAAAATAATATTTGGTTGGGATTAGATGGGATTAGCTAATTTCGTCCCAAATGGACTATTCCGAAATAATCCATTTATAGATGGAGTTAGCAAATCTCAACTCTCAAATTGAGTGTTTGAAAATAAATTCGGAGTTAAGAAATTATTCCACCCCTTAATCCGGAACCAAAAGGAGGCATAAGGGTTAAGAGGTGTGACTCATCGCTAAATTTATACACCCGGTGCATGCTATTGTTTTCGCATTGGGAGGTGGAGATGTGGGGCCCACCTAAGATGAGGGTTTTTTTGTTTTTTTTTTTTTTTTGCTATATACGGTAAAGAGGGCGTCCAACGAGGGGAACCGGTCCGGGACGGGAAGTGACACGTGGACCAATGGGAGAGGGGGAAGGCGGCGTGGGTTGCTATTATTAGTGTCGAGGAGCAGGGGACGCGTGGACGCTGGGCGATGGCGACGTGGATCTCCGTGGAGATTCGTGACGTCACCCCTCGTAACGGTCCCCGGGAGATTGGCTTTTTCCTTCGGACGAAAATGCCCTTGCGTACTTCTAAATTTTCAAACGTACTAGGCGCTATGAGTGGCTGATTGGTTTATTAAAAGAAATAAAAAAAAACATTAAAACTATTTTTTGTAAGTTTAAAAATCTATTTACTAAAATAAATGTTTAAGCGCCTCTTTAAAAAAGAGCTAAAGTTCAAAGGAAACAACTTTTGTATGCTTCATTTATAACTTATTTCGCCGTATTTAAAAAATAAAAAATAAAAAATTATCTTAGATTTTTATATTGAAATATTTTTCGAAGTTACTAGAAGCCAAAATCTATGTGCTGGTAGGCATATCAGCATTTTTTTTTTATATTATACATTTTCTTTTGACATCTGCATCAAACCAAAATAATATTTATATAAGGTGATAGTTTTTCCTTTTTTCTGTTTGTTTTGAAAGGTAAAATGGTAGGTAATAGTTAGTTTAAAAACTTAATATGATTCAAACAGATTAAAAATTCTTTTGAAAATTGTCTTAGATCAAGAAATAAAGATCTGATTTTCAATTTAAAAAAACCATATACTATGCTTAAGAAAATTAGTAAATTCAGAGTATTTATTTTTCACTCCACTTAATTACAGGTAAAATTTATCAGAATTTTGTGAATTTTATTTTTCACTAACAGCACGAATCCTCGATCCAAATGTCCTAACATCGATTTTTGAGGGGAAAGAATTTTGGGCCAAAATTTATTTGTTTCTCGTGTGCGCGCATGCACATTTTTTCCATTGCAACTATTTTAAGGTCCTAGATCGAGAATTTGTTACACACATTATTTATTTTAGGAAAAACTTTAAATAGAGTTAAAGTGGTTTTATCTTTCTCGTTTTAAGTCTTCTGTGGTTTAAAGTCTGTATTTGTGGTTTTGCACTTTCTTACTTAAGTACTATGTGGTTTAAAGTGTATCAAATTAGTACTTTATGATTTTATTTTTGTATCAAGTTAGTACCCTATGGTTTCAATTTTTTTCTTTTATTATTTATTTATAGATATATAATTTAATAAAATATTAAACCATATGGTATTAAAGTGAGAAAATGTAAAAACACATGCATGTACTAATTTGAAATTTTCCCTTTATTTTACTGAGTTAGGCATGCACAATCAATTATATGCCTACCTTAGTTTTGTTTTTTCTTTTTCCTTTTTTTTTTTTTTGTGACTAGCCTAACCCCTAGGACCTACATAGTTATGAGGCAAATTGAGTGAATGAGGTGTTAGTATATATAGGTAATAATAGTGGAAGTGAGAAAATAACTTGAAGAATTAAATTAGTCAATGATCGTGTCGCTTTAATAAAATAGTTATGCTTATGAAAAGATGTCCTTTTATTTTATGTAAAGATATGTTTTTTTACGAAGATATATATGTTTTTATAAAGAGATGAAATTTTTGTGAAAGAATATGTCTTCTCACTCTTATGAATGGACGTGTTCTTTTATAAAAAAAAAAATACAACTTTAAAAATTATGTCATTTCATTGTAAATATTCATCTTCTATAAATAGAAAATGTTTGAAGGCTTCGAGTATAATATAATTAATCTTTTCTCCTTCCTAATTTTTCACACCAATTCTTAAGAAAGACGTTTTTGAGGAAATTTTTTTAAAAATATTGTTTGTAGTCTTTCAACGGTCTTATTGCATCATGGAGGTGATTTGCTGGTTACCCTACAGCATATATTCGAATGGAGGCAAATATTACCTTAAAAACCTAATCTTAATATCTCCCTCAAAATCATAATTTACTTGGTGGGAGGGCTTTGGGAGTTTAGTAACCTCAAAGGTGGTGCCGTTGGGAGCTCGGAACTATCAGTCATCGCCTCCACTTGGTGGACTATTTGGTTGGAACGGAATTTGAGAATTTTCCAGCGGAAGAAACGGAATTTGAGCTTTTTGTTGGCGCAATCTCGCGATTTTAGACACATGTGGAAGGCTAGTTGTATTGCACGGTAACCGTTTCTAGCTAAGGGTTTTTTTTTTTTTTTTTTTTTTTTCGGTCCGTTACGAGGCCCAACTATCTCAGTAATTTGCTTAGTTCACTATCTTTATGAATGAAGCGGTAGCATGCTACCTTTTCTCAACAAAAAAAATCATAATTTACTTGATCTTCATTCATTTTCCCCAACATTAGACATTAAGGATTGAAAATGCTATCCGTACGATCTTAATTAGCAAGAAGACTAAAAAAAAACAACAAAAATGATAATCTCTCCCACAATAGCACATCTCAAATTATCCAATGGCATAATAATCTTGCTGCTTAGCAACAAAAAATTTGAATAGTGTGAAAGTTCCTTTTCCTTCAAGGAAAGGAAAACTCCATGTGGGTGGAGGTTCTAGTTCTTTCTATTTTTTTACAATTCCACATAACTTTTTATTACATCTTTCACTGTACATTTGGCATCTAGTCGCCAGAATAATACATATGTGCTAGAATTACAACCAAAGTTGATTTCTACTATTGGTTAAAAATACTAACCATATGAATTTTTGATGCATCGACATATATATGATATAAAGACTCTTAATTAGCTGATCATACATATAGCCTAATAGAAAAGTTTTCTTTATACGTAACAGATACTCCAGACGAAAACTTTGATGCTCAACTAATCTCGTCGAGCCAAATGGAGCAGTAGTAGAAATCTCTTCATTTCAGTGTAAAAATGTTAAATATAAAAATGTTAAATGACCGTTCTCTAACAGCTTAAGCTTTTAGAGTACAACGGTTATTTCAAATGGTATCAGAGCAGGAGGTCCTGAGTTCGAGTCACGCCAGACTCCTAGCATATTAATTTCCTCCCATTTAATTCAAGCCCACGTCATGGACGGACTAAAAAGTCTCGAGCACAGACGTGAGGGGGAGTGTTAAATATAAAATGTTAAATCACCGTTCTCTAACAGCTTAAAAGCGCTTAAGCTTTTAGAGTACAACGGTTGTTTCACAAAAAAAGATACAAAAATAATAATTTATAAACTTTTATAAGCTAAGATGATCATAATATTTAGGCTTAGTTTGGTATTGAGGCTTATCTAACGTTATTAGATAAAATGAAGTTGTAAAAAAAGCATATAGGGATATGCTTCTGCGTTCTCCGATGGGAGCGCAGAAAATATATCGTAACCGACTCATCGCGATATGCGAAACGCAATATTATACAACGGTTGTTTCACAAAAAAAGATACAAAAATAATAATTTATAAACTTTTATAAGCTAAGATGATTATAATATTTAGGCTTAGTTTGGTATTGAGGCTTATCTAACGTTATTAGATAAAATGAAGTTGTAAAAAAAGCATATAGGGATATGCTTCTGCGTTCTCCGATGGGAGCGCAGAAAATATATCGTAACCGACTCATCGCGATATGCGAAACGCAATATTATACAACGGTTGTTTCACAAAAAAAGATACAAAAATAATAATTTATAAACTTTTATAAGCTAAGATGATCATAATATTTAAGCTTAGTTTGGTATTGAGGCTTATCTAACGTTATTAGATAAAATGAAGTTGTAAAAAAAGCATATAGGGATATCTTGCGTTCTCCGATGGGAAGCGCGAGAAAATATATCGTAATACTATCGCGATATGCGAAACGCATGATATTTAAACGGAAACAAACGGGGTATTTTTTCAACGTACTTTCTCATGTAGCATGTATGATCTCGCAAATCTAAAAGAGGATATGCCACTATTCTTATATCTAACGACGTTTATATATGGAAAAACTAATTTTCTGCGGTGCAAGATAATTAAGATAGCTGATTAGGTACACTGTCATGCAATGATCTCCTGTACATGCTCGAACAGATTTCGCTGCTTATTAGAACACATTTGAGTTATCCAAAATAATTATTAATTAATTCGTGCGCCGTACGTAAGGATTTTATGTACACAAATTTATAGAGAGAAAATAAATAATGCCCCTCCAAAAATGATACATGGATTTACAACCAAACATTTCGCATCAAAGTTTTAGCTTTCATGGAAAACATTGATGGGTTGGTATCTATCACTCCATCAATGATAATTGCTCTTTAGTTGTCCAAGGAGCCCTTTATAGTGTGCCACGTTTGTACTATATCATTGGGATAGGACTCAGGGAGATAGTGTCCTGAGGGGTATTTTGGTAATTTCACAGCTGTGGATTTATATGGAACACGATGTGTCCCCCTTTGAGGGGGCCCCATCCCCTTGGCAAGGACTGGAACAGCTGGAATATTACTTCTCATTGGAGGGTTGGGTCCAATGTGGTTCGGCCAAGTAGTGTGGGTTTAATTGGCTAAGAGATTGGGTTAGGGCCCACCACATTGGTCAAAATTTACTTTTCTTTTTTTTTTCTTTTTTCTTTTTTTTTTTTAATTTATGGATGCCAAAAGTAGGTTGCGTTAGCCCTCCCTTTTGAGTTCCCCACTGGGATGGATAAATCTCGAATGTCTGGGTGCTTTTACCTATTTATCCTTTTTATTTTTATTTTTTTTCGTATAAATTATAGGTTAAATTATATAAAATTTTTCTGTCAAAATTTGATTTTTTATTTTTTTTCTTCTGTTATTTAAAAATCTACACTTTGGTTTTTTGTAAAATAAAAAATATTCACTTCGCTCCCTGCTGTTAGTAATATGTTAGGGTTCTGTTTATAAAATATTATTATATATTTTTTTATGTTAAAAATGTCGTCAGCCTTCTCTTCTGTGAATATGGTGAAGGACAAAATGGTGAAAGACAAAATGATCATTTTATCAAAACAGTTCACACCGTATTTTTCTGTAAATATTTTTTATTTTACGAGGGAACAAAGTGTAGGTTTTTAAATGACGGAAGAAAAAGTAAAAAATCGAATTTTGACATTAAAATTTACTGTAATTTAGCCTAAATTATATTGGCGGTCACTGTTCCACTTTGGCCTTTTCTAATTTGCTGCAATAAGGGCTCGAAGCGTCGACTAACTATAATTCTAGTTTAAATTTTATGTTAGATATCCGATTCTTCCGGTAAGAATAAAACAATTTAATAGCTTATTTAGAGTTTATATTATAACTTAAAAGTATTTTGCTATTATTGCTACAGTAGCTTGGTACTAGAACAAAAATTCTTCTTTTTGAAGCATTATATAAGGAGGGCATTGGTGCTCAATAAAATGATGCTTACTCGTGACAAATTAGTGTTGAGAGGGGTGACAGATGATCCTACCTGTGTATTTTGTGGGGCGGATGTGGAAATCGCGGATCATCTGTTCAGTGGATGCGTATTTACTAAGTTCATCATAATTTCAGGGGTGGACAATATCCAGGCCCAAGACCTAAGGGACGATGTGAAATTCGTCTGGAAAAAGTGGTCGGATAGAAAGGATCAGCACATGAAGAGAACCAGACTTACGGAACTGGTAGGCTGTTGGTGGATTATTTGGAAGGTGAGGAACGATTGGATATTCAGGAATTGCCAACCAAATCCAGGGTTAGCCGTCCAGAGGCTTAAACTATTAGTGACCGAGTGGGATTCTCTTCTTTCTCCTTAGTATCTTTTTTTTTTTTTTTTTTTCTTTTTTCTTTGCGCCTTCGCATGGGGCCAGCTGCCCTACCCTTGTAGCCTAATTCATCTTTCTGTTGAATGAAGCGGGTAGCGTGCTACCTTTCTCTCTCTCAAAAAAAAAACATTAAATGATGTCCCTAACGCACCGTGTCGTGATTCTCGTGAATCACAATTTTTTTGTTATTTCCTTTTCATTTTACAGTTTAACTTTTAATAATAATAAATAATAATTAAGTTGGATGGTTGGTTGGACAGTAGGATTTTTAAGGGAGGGACATTTGTCACTGTATTAGGGACTCCTCATATGATACTCTAGATTGGGAGTATCTTAAATTATCTGTACTTAATTAATCCTTGTCCTGTCCATCTTTACATATATACCCTCTGCTAATAAACTATTTAAAATCAGCTTTTGGAACAGCTATAAAGAGAGATACTTCTATTAAGGTTACAGCTGAACCAAATTAACTCCTCCTTTAATGCAAAAATTGAAATAGATATGCTAACTACATTGTGAGAGTGAACAGAGCTGGTTACAACATCAAACTCATTTTCAGAGTTACTGTTCTTCGAAGGTGAATTATGCGTGTCTAAAACAAATTTGAGGGTGAGAGACGAGTATTCGAGAGAAATCGTCGGTTTCTGTATTCTTGTTTCGAGTTTGGTGTTTTCAAATTGGTGTGAGGTGCTTCCGTCGCGGTGTTTACAAGTTAGGGTTTGGTGTTAAATCTCGAAACCATTCGATTACCTCGCGAAGCGGTTTACCATTTATCTAGGTGTCAAGCCCCAGAAAAGTTGCAGTTTGATAGGCCATCCTGCTAAAGATCTTTTACGAGGATGATGCCACATAAAATTTTAAGTACTGGGGGAAGAAGCTTAAGAACAAGCCAAAGTGTGGCATCTAATTGAGGTTTTCAAAAGCAAAAGAGTTGTATTAAAAAAATATTGTACGAAATTCCACCTGTCGCGATTATCTCGAAAGTTCCCCTTGTCGACCACGATTATCTCTAGGTTAATCTACACTTTGCGGACTAATCCAGTAGGTTATACATCATGCAATCCAATCATGTCTTTTACCAAAAGAAGTTTTTCAAGTAAAGGGCACATCCCCTTTTTGTTTAAGATTAGTTTATGAAAGATGTGGGCATGCGTCCACATTTCTTGCATCGAACTCATCCTAAACTCTTCCACTAAAATCCATGGAGCTGGAAAGGCCGCCGCGATTCGCTCTTTGCTTTAATAGGCCCACTAATTGTGGGTCAAAAAGAGGTAATCAACTCACTTAAATTGCACCAAATCTGGAAAGAGGAGTACTACCAAAATATTTACCCCACAGGCGCAACAATGATGAAATCACATTGTTCTCTACATTAATTTAGTGAAACCAGTGTACAGCTTTCTTGTTCGCGAGTATTCAAAGATTCATTTTGCGTGAATAAACTTTTCTATGAGAACCCGAACGACATAACTACTGTGACCAGAGGTTGGTGAGCGGCTTCCCACGTTGACAAGTTAGTATGTGATGCGTCGCGAGCTCTTTTAGCTGTCGCTCCACCGACTCGATTGATTGGGAGCCATCAACAATCTGAAACAAAGCATATAAAAGAGGAGAATCAGAGGTTGCTGGAGAGAAAAAGATTACCTAATGGTACAGTTGTAAAAATGATAGTGAAAAAGAAAACGACAATGAAAGAAATATACGTGTAGACATGAATCATCTTCCATGGAGCAAGTATAAAATACCGCCAGTACAATATACGTGTAAGTACATATATGCGTACGTAATAGATAAAGAAGAGTTGGGCAACTTAGTCACTGGGTGCCCAAAGGAATCAAAGTCTAAAGGATAGTGGAGAGCTGTAAATAATCTGGTTCGTTTGGACTAATGTGGTTGCTGTGCAGGACAGCGCATTTGAAAGTAACTTGGATGGCAGAGCAAGTAAATTCACATTTCTCAAGAATATACTAATATATCAGCTATAGGTCAAGAGCCAAACAACACGTGGCAAATCATGGTCGGAATGAAAATTAAAAGAGTAGAGAGTACATAATATACTATTGAGCCTAAATCGAAAGGTTTGGGTTAAATGGGTTCCGATAACTGTGTCATATCCTTGGCTTATGTGGGCTTGAACTTTCGCATTGTTTCCTAAACACGTCACCAAACTGCACTATACAAGTTCGGTGAAGGCACACTGTCTCATCCAGTTCCAATTGCGGCCATAAATAGTTACTTTGCCAAACTGCTGTTAAGTGAAAATGTTGGATATGCGGTGGAACCCAAGCACTAACCATAATCAGTACCAGATATGGAACAGTGCTGCACAAGCAAATGTCAGATGCAACTTTACACATTCAAATATTTAAGTAGACGACTTATGCAATTAATGACCCAACTATTGGGCCACAAAACTGAAAACTCCGGTTCCTCGGGCATGACATTCTTCTTTCACAGACCATTATGAGGAAGATCCTTACAAGCGACCTAGATGGCACTTCTATTGAGAAAAGAAACACAAAATGCTGAGAGAAGATAAAACTGGAAAAGATCAATAGTTGCTTAGTGATAAAAAAAGGTAATAATTTTCATAAATATATTTCACTATTTCAGTATCCTCCCTTTGTCCTGACAAAATTAATTTGAAGATAAACACCTCTTAAGTAATACCAAGTAAATAAAAGAATTGGCTTCTCTGCTTGTGGTGTTATCGTTGTTTAGCAGCTGTAGCTTTCCTAATTTCTTAATAATGAAAGTGTCTTGAACAATAGACGGGCGAAAATTAATGATAATACGTCATATTGCCAATACCAGACAACAAGGAGAACTCCTAGGAAAATATCAGTACTCCACAACTATACTACTGCACAACTAAGTCTCGAGATATTGGCCCAGCATATCCACAGACAAAATTAAGAACTATTGATACCAGTAAAAGAACAGTTTTACGTCTTTATCAAATGCCATGCCACTCGCACAAGTGTAGGGTATCTAATGCATCACAGCAACATTACAGTGTCATTACTCATACAAACAGACACATAATTTAAAGCCAAAATTCATAGATGCAGGAGAGTAATCAAGAACTGAATGAAAGAATAGGGCGCCTCAACCCACTTATTACCTCCCAAGAAGAATCGAGGAGATTATGATAGTGCTCGGCAACTTTTCCTTGGAAATCTAGTTGTTCGTATTTCTCATGGCCATAACCTCCTCTTTCAGCTGCTTTCTGAAATAATACTTCTTTAGTGGGATCTCATCATAGGTTTGAGCTAGAATACTCTCAAAAGCACCAATGAGGTGGTACTTTTGAGTTTTTAACCATTGGATGGATAGATGTGGGGTTGAGATAATGGTGGTAGGTGATGGTAGGTAGAATAGTGTTTGATCCAAGGGGTATTAGTAATTGGGATGTAGATCCAAGGGCTAGAAACTTAGAAGCACCAAGAGCTTGGTGCTTCTAAAAGTATTCTAGCTCTACTCCTCATCATAAATGACAAATCAGAAAATGTGATATGTTGAATAATCATGAGATGAACTGAAGACATGAATTTTCATGGTCATGATTTGGAGAACTCTAACAACAGCATATAAATAGGTAGCGCCCTCATACTGAAAATATTAAGCAAGTTGCCTAAGTGAATGTTATTTGAGAGAGAGAGATCTAATATAAAATTTGCTTCTCCTAACTTGCATATACTACATATGAAGCAGGAAAAGCAAAAACTGCTCATTGCTAATTATTGCTAATGTTTTCAGATCCAACTCGGCTCTTACAACAAGCCAAGCTTGAATCTCTCCAGCTCATGCTTACTTGCCTCAAGTTGTTACATGGACAAACACCTAATTTTATATTTGCTGATTATTCTCTTTCATTGCAGCTTCAAGCTGTATTTGACCCTCAGTCATCTTACTGATAAGCAAACTATGTAATTATATATACACATTTAAAAATATTTAAAAAGTCAATTAATGTTTTCTACAAGTTGTCTTTGGCTTTCTGCGCCCAATAAGAAAGGCTTATTAAGTAATTGAAATAATTTCAGAATCAAAATCCGAGACTATGATAGAATACAATCTCTCCTTTAATTCAAGCCTCTAGGAATTGCTTCATTCGGAACAGCTAATTAACGACACAGCAAAAGGCAAGTATACTTGTATAACATTAAGGATAAGAAGACATCCTGGATGAGGAAAAAAGATATTAATATACAGGATCCTAGAAACTACCTCTGGAGGTACATCAAGATATACAACTACATCTGGTGCTATTAACCCCACTTCTGGAGCCTGCAACAAGGAAACAATATTTTCCCCACATGCATCTGGAAGCTTAGAAGATAAACAAATCTCTCAAGTTTCTGATGCAACTCACCTTACACCACTCAATATCGAGTCCTTTGGCAGCAGAAAAAGCTACCCCAGAGTAAGAATAGCGATCAACAATAAGGGTTGTTCCACTCTTTAGCTTGTTTTCCATCAAAGCTCTGCAAACCAAGAAAAAACTTAATTGGCTCTCTTATTGGCACTAAACATTTACTCTTATCTTGATTGGTAAAGTACCATTGCACCAATATGGTGCTTAAACAGCACATGCACATGTTCAGATGTTTACAAGAAAATCCTGAATATGCTGTATATATTGCACGGCATTTAGCATCAAACCTTTTCTCCCACCGATTAGCACTGAAAAGTAAGTGGATTGTTCTATCATCTAACTGCGACTCATTTGCGAGATATGCAGAAATCATTTTGCCAACACTGGTGCTTCGGTCTGGAAATTGCCACGCCTCAACGGAAAACCCTTTTCCTTGCAAGTACGCAAGCAGATTACCACATTGTGAAGTTTTTCCACTCCGATCTAGTCCTTCTAGGACTATAAGAGAACCTCGTGAGCATCCACGGATACCATTATCCATTTCTATAGCACAAAAAGATCTCATAATGTGCCGACACGAGAGTTTTACATGACCTGAAGTTCCCAGTGATCCAGCATTCCTGCAACAATAATCAAATTGTTAACAGGAAAAGCTAGTATTCGTGTTTAATTCATTGCAAAACATTTCACAAGTAGCAAGAGTTCGTTAAAGGTTGAAATAGAGTGCTTAGGTCCTGCTCTATTGATTTAGATCTTCCGACTACTTAGAAGAAAAGCTCTTTTCTTCTTCAGAGGAAGCAAATCGATACTTAAATGGACTAATAAGCAAACCGAAAACATTTAGTTCCAGCAATAAACAGAATAAATTTGTCAGAAAAAAGATCACTATTCTATGTAAAGAGTGGACCGATAGGCACAAGTCAATTAAACTTCAAATGCACTTAAGCAGAAAAGGAAATTTTCAACAACAATGACGACCAACAGCAATCACAAGAAACTACAAAATTCATGCTTATTCACTGTTCAAAATAAAAGTCTTTTCAGAGGAGGAGTGGAGGACCGGCAATAATGATAAATCAAAAGACGTACATTGCGTAAACAATTTGCTTGCATGCACAAATAAGTGAAGAACGATGAGGGGCCCAGGGAAGTATTCGCAGACATGAAAGAACGGCCATTGACTTATCCGATCCTAGCCAAGTTGAAAGAGAGAAGCAAGAGAAGGAAAATACATCTACATAAGTTAGATGTTCACGGTAAGGCGTACACACATAACTAAATCTCTAGCAGAATAACAAAGAGTCGGATCACGAAGTATACGACATCTCCATTTCATTTTCTCTACATTAGGAGGACAAGGAGTTCGATTGAGCGCACGAACTCCACAAGTTATTGGTCTTGCTATCCAGTGTAGCTCTATATCTTTAAAGATCACAAATAGTCGACGATATTTCATATTAAGAGGTGCTTTCTTCAGCAGTCTATTCGGAGAAAAGACAACAAAAAGATAAGACCAATCAATGCAACTCTTGCCTGAAGAGGACGGAAATTGACACTAAAATTTGAAAAGAAGCCAGTCTAAAGAATAATTCAACACTATTTATTACACAATATAATTATCCCGATTTCCGTAATTTTACTTCTTCATTATTATTACTTTACATGCTTGATTTATTTCAAACTTCAAAATAAGTTGAAAGTTTCCAAATTGGAAATTCAAAACTCGAACTTGGAAAAATTTTAAAAAAAATTACATTTTTTCTTAATCCTTTTTGTAAGTACAGTGCGTAAAATAGTGGATTAGCCATAATCAAACAGATATGCATCATATCACTTCAGATCATAAAGCAGTTTCGTGTTTTTGCTGGATCCTAGAGCATTCGTAGATCAATCAACTTCGTTCTACAAATTTTATCAACTAAATCTATGAGGAGAGAATAGCATTAACATAGTGTGATTACCCTCTCGTTGCGTTGAGCGTATCGTAGATAGATCGAGAGGGTGCGAGAGAAATGGATGCGACGTCGATCGAATCGTGGGCCCGAAGAAGCGTTAGGGTTAGGGCGCTCCAACGCGAGATTCGGGAGGGAAAGGACGAAAAAGGTTTTTTTGTTTTTGTTTTTTTTGTGACTATTTAATTAACCTTTTAATTCGTTAATGTAGTTCGGGTATAAGCAAAGAAGCTAGTTATTTACAAAATATGGGGATAAGAAAAATATTGGAGTTTGGATGAAAATTGGATTTTAGGGATATTAGAAAAATATTAGGTAGTTTTATATAAAAAATGGAGGTGTTGGTGGGGATAACCGAGAACTACTATTCTCGAGTAAAAAATTAACGTTTGGATATAAATTAAATATTCTCGTAAAAAATTAACGCCTACCAAACAAAGTAACCTTTTAAGTTAAGTAATTTGATAACTTTTTATGTAATTTAAGCTAATTATTTAATTATTTAATTTAATAAATTTATAGTTATGGGCCCAAATCAAATAGATTGGAAGGTTAGATAGTAAAATAAAATTTAGCAGAAGTGTATTACAATAAAAAAACCCTCTCGCACGCTTGCCCTTCGGGAGGCGAAGCACCGGACTCCAACGCCTTGTGGGTGTGTGTATATATATATATATAGAGAGAGAGAGATCGAAGAGCGTGGTACCATTTCCCTTTCTCAAACCTAGAGCGAGCAAATAACCCTCCCTCCGAGCTGCTTCGGCCTTCTCCAATGGCGGATCCGAACGTCCCGTCACATATAATGAACTGGGTTCTGGAAGTTGTCTCGACCGACGAATATGATCTATACTCTCAGGTGGTGATCCTTCTTGCTCCATCGAATTAATCTTTTGGATATGATATTGTAGTACTGTTTTGCCTCTTTCTTTGTGTGTGCATGAATTTTCTTTAAGGAAATGGATCTTGATCGGTTCTCTTTTCTTGGATTTCTTGTGCATTTATTTACGCATTAGATCGGATTGCTCGATCTCTGTAGATTGACTCTTTCATGTTCGTTTTGGAGTGGTTCCTTAAGAAATGCTTCATAATCGGTTATCGGACAAGACGTACAGAGATCCTATTAGTTCTCTGAATTTTATACCATGATTTGAGTAGATCCTCACCCTTATACTCTACTGGTAGCAACAAAATCAGTTATATATATTCACCAAATTTTACCCAAATAGGGTTTATCCCTGTTTGCTCAAAAAAAATATATATATATATATATATATATATATATATATATATATATATATATATATATATATATATATATATATATATATAGACCTAAGTATACTATCAATAAGCACCAAGTTGGTGCTATTGATTTTTTACCCTTGGATTAAGAAATGAATGGTTAGGATGATGTGGGCCCCTAGGGTTGAGTAAGTGGTTGGTTGAATAGTATAATCTAACGGGTAAAAATAATCTAAGTGTTAAATCTAACGGTGGAAAACTTGATAGCACCAAATCCTTGGTGCTATCGATAAATACCCGGACTCTATATATATATATATATATATATATATATATATATATATATATATATATATATATATATATATATATATATATATATATATATATATTCACCAAATTTTTAATTCACATGCAGTTGGATTCAACATATACTTCTAAGATCGAGCAGACCTTTATCTTTGTATGGTTCAAATTGTTGCAATTACTCCATTACCCTCCAACTTTTGATTCACACGGAATTGGATTGTTCATCAACCTTGATTTTTAAATAGTCTAAAACCATTCGTACTATTTGTATTTTCGTATGTTGTGTAGAACAAATCATGATGTACACTACTTTAATATAGATCGAAGGTAATATTATAATGTATAACACTGTTAATTAATATCATAATGTATAATAGTTTTCCTCTTAGAAAAATTAAAAATAGTTTAATATGGATCTAACGGCAGGACTGCTAATATCGTAAAGATTTAAAGTGAAACTATCGTCATCGATATCCAGTTAAGTTAGTTTAAGAAATTTGAGAGAAATTACATCGTTGATCAGTGTGGTTATTCTTCCTAGAAAACATATCTATACTCAGTAAGAAACAGGGATAAGAAATTACAAATGGAAGGATCTAATTGCAAATAAATAAAAATTTGATGGTAAAATTTTTTACAGGGATCTATTTGAATATGATTTAAGTCGGGGGTTCTATTTGTCATTTTCCCTAGATTTTTCTGCTGTTTCCAAAATATAAATCTCTGCACTGTTATAATCCTCGTATCTCTTCTTGTATAATTCTTTTATTTGAGAAGGGAGAGCACGCAGATGAAGCATAATCCTCTTTGTTCTCTCTCATCCTCCTTCGATGAGTGTTACATACAGTTCAGTGTATTTGACTCCTAATTGATGTAGGTCCTTACACTGTAGGTCCTTATACTTTCAAATTGCAGTAGTTCTGTTCTCAGACTTTTAACTCACATGAAGTCGAATTCTTACATCTACTTTTAAAATTTAATTTTCATGCTGTTTTCATATATTTCGCAAAATTGATCTTATATAATATCAGGGATCCAATCAAACTGGGCTTAGAAGCCCAATTAGTCCTGACCATTTGAACAGAGCCAATACTTCGGCTTGAACTGAAATCAGTTCCTGAAACTATTCAATTTAATTTAGTTCTAAAAAATTGAGAAATATACAATTCATCATATTGTGTTAGTTTTTCATAGAAATCATCTGAATGACCTCAATGCATATAAACAAGCATTAAGGCAAATTTCTGTTTCACTTCGTATTTTACACGACAGATATTAACTGGGCAAATTGGGTCGGTAGTCCCTGTGGTTCATTATGCTTCTAAGTTTGATTTCTGACAATCTAAGCTCCTGAAATTATTTTATTTTAGCCATTGACCATTATGCTTATGTCCTGTTAAAGGAAAAAATCACTGCCTAGAGTTCACGCATTATCTATACGGCCCACGTTTGTGATTACATTATTGTTATATAGGGCCAAGAGCTTGCGGCGGTATTGCTATCTCTTTTTCGAAACGGTGGCGTTCTTTCAGCTGCAGATGGAAATGCCTCATGATGACCATGAAACGAGTGCGGTCACTTAACTCCTTTCTAAGTTGGTCCTTTTTCAAGTCTTTTATGTCTACTAACCAAAATTCATTTGCATCGGCTGAGTTCTGTTTCAGATGCTGCATAGAGGTTCTTGTAAACGGAAGTATGACAGCTCAAAACAAAATTCTCTTCTTTTATCAAGCTTGTCACTCATGTAAGTTTTTTGTTATCTTTACTGTATATTTTTTTATTATATCTTGCTTAACTTTTCTTTTTCGTTTATTTTGTAGCTAATGTAGTGTGTTCTAGTGCCACTGATGCAATACAACATGGTGTTCAAAAGATTTTTTCCGAGATGAATGAAAATACTTATGAAGGGATAGGTTTTCTAATTCTAACTGAGGTAAAATTTTTAATTATTTTTTCACAGTTTTTTCTTTTCAGTAATGATTTGTATCTATATATATTCTTAATTTAGAAATTATGCTCGTACTGCGGTGTCACTGAGTTCAAGAAAAAGTTTGATATTGTATTTGATGGAAAAGAACGTAACATACAAGAGGCCCTAAATGAAGAGTTCAAAGTCTCTTTCGGTCCATGCAATGAAACTGCATGTACTTCTGATTGTATCTATAAATGAGTTCTGTTTCAGATGTCTAAATCGCATCAGCTGAGTTCTGTTTCAGATGCTACATAGAGGTTCTTGTAAACGGAAGTATGACAGCTCAAAACAAAATTCTCTTCTTTTATCAAACTTGTCACACATGTAAGTTATTTGTTATCTTTACTGTATATTTTTTTATTATATCTTGCTTAACTTTTCTTTTTCGTTTATTTTGTAGCTAATGTAGTGTGTGCTAGTGCCACTGATGCAATACAACATGTTGTTCAAAAAAAAATTTTCGAGATGAATGAAAATACTTATGAAGAGATAGGTTTTCTAATTCTAACTGAGGTAAAATTTTTAATTATTTATTTTTAATTATTTTTTCACAGTTTTTTTCTTTTCAGTAATTATTTGTATCTATATATATTTTTAATCTAGAAATTATGCTCGTCTTGCGGTGTCAACGATTCGAAGAAAAAGTTTGACATTGTATTTGATGGAAAAGAACGTAACATACAAGAGGCCCTAAATAAAGAATTCAAAGTCTGTTTCGGTCCATGCAATGAAACTGCATGTACTTCTTCTGGTTACACTAAAAAAACGATAAAAATGTTAGTTGGTTTACCTTAGTGCGTGATTATTAAAAATGTCGGTACCTATCCTCTGTAGTTGGATATTGCACAGGTAAATTTTCTAGAACAAATACCGCAATGAAGATCTGATTGTAATTGAAATCTAACTAATTTTGTGATAAAAATAAAATTAAACTTACAGATAAATGCAAATATCCAAATAAAAATATGATCTTATCCGAAAGCGTGCGAGGCACTTCCTTGCGGTATTTGTTCCAGAAAATTTACTTGTGCAATATCCAACTGCAGAGGATAGGTACCGACATTTTTAATAATCACAAAGTAAGGTAAACCAACTAACATTTTTATTGTTTTTTTAGTGTAGCCAGAAGAAGTACATGCAGTTTCATTGCATGGATCGAAAGAGACTTTGAATTCTTCATTTAGGGCCGCTTGTATGTTACGTTCTTTTCCATCAAATACAACGTCAAACTTTTTCTTCGACTCAGTGACACCGCAGTACGAGCATAATTTCTAGATTAAAAATATATATAGATACAAATCATTACTGAAAAGAAAAAATTGTAAAAAAATAATTAAAAATAAATAATTAAAAATTTTACCTCAGTTAGAATTAGAAAACCTATCCCTTCATAAGTATTTTCATTCATCTCGGAAAAAATCTTTTGAACAACATGTTGTATTGCATCAGTGGCACTAGCACACACTACATTAACTACAAAATAAACGAAAAAGAAAAGTTAAGCAAGATATGATAAAAAAATATACGAAAAGATAACAAATAACTTACATGAGTGACAAGCTTGATAAAAGAAGAGAATTTTGTTTTGAGCTGTCATACTTCCGTTTACAAAACCTCTATGTAGCATCTGAAACATAACTCAGTTGATGCGATTTAGGCATCTGAAACAAAACTCATTTATAGATACAATCAGAAGTACATGCAGTTTCATTGCATGGACCGAAAGAGACTTTGAACTCTTCGTTTAGGGCCTCTTGTATGTTACGTTTTTTTCCATCAAATACAATGTCAAATTTTTTCTTCGACTCAGTGACACCGCAGTACGAGCATAATTTTTAGATTAAAAATATATATAGATACAAATCATTACTAAAAAGAAAAAATTGTAAAAAAACAATTAAAAATAAATAATTAAAAAATTTATGTCAGTTAGAATTAGAAAACCTATCTCTTCATAAGTATTTGATTCGGACCATGCTTTGGGCCTCTCAAATCTCAGCAATTGATTCGGACCGAAGTTGAGCAACAAAAAACTACTAAAGTAAGCTTTCGAAAAAAAAAAAAAAAAAAACTGCTGAAGTAAGACAGTTTACTAGATGGAGTACTGCACGTAAAGAAAGTATGCAGTATGGGAAAGCATACATTGGTGAAAGGCAATGTGATCCGGCGATGGTTGGAGTAGTCGTGGGTGATTGACTTAAGATGGATCTTCATCGGATGTGAGCTTCTATATTTGAGTAGGATTCTTCGACCGTTGCTGTTTAAAATTTGAATTTTAAACGTGCTCTATGACTTAATTACCTTCTCCGAACGTGGTGAAGCTTTTTTTTCAGCAAGCTTTATCGAGGCAAAAGTTTTTTTGGCCGAGGCATCCATTTGAGATCGATTTCCATTTGTATAATTGTCTACCGAAGCACGAATCTGATGCCAAAAATCTTTTTTATACTACATATTTCTGTCTACTGGAATCATTCTTAAGTCATCGGACATCTTTTTATTCGTAGTAATTTTCATAGCGCGAACCAAACACGCCAGTACAATAATTTCACATACTACTATACTAGGCATTCCATTGATATTAGTTCAGCTACAGCATAAGAAACGTTTCTCCAACTACGGCAGCAATGTAACAAACTCAGACAAATCCTGGAACCAGACCTTTAAGCGAAGAATAAAATTGAGCGAACAACTGGATATGCAACTTTCAACCACTATTAAAGAACTCGGCGAATAGCTATATTTCGAATGATGCAATTTACAAGTATGTTGCATTATGTATCTAATGCCTCACTATACTGAAGCTAGATGCGGATGATGGAGGCGTTGGTGTTGTCGACGTCTTTGCGGTAGTAGAGCTCCACAAAAGTGCCCCCTCCAATACCCTTCGCGAGTCTCCCTGGGTTGACGCACATACACCTTTTCTCCTCTTCATTTCCTTCTCTGACGGACAACAACTGCGTAACCAAAAAGTGCCTTTAGCAAAGTATTTTAAGAGAGAAGTTTCAAGCAATTTGATCACTGATTTTGCAGGACAGTATAAGCTGTTGAACTTTTGGATGGAGTCGGTCTCATGAAGTTAATTTAGCCTCAATAAAGTAACTTAGCCCCTGAAACATTTGAACACTTTACTCCTTGAACTTTCTCATAAATTGCAATTCCATTCCTAGATGCCAAGAGAATCTGATATCACAGAATCTTTTACTGTAAAATAACATTCCTGACCCAATTTCAAGTGGCACTGACACAAGAAAGCCTTTTTACAAGAACAGTGCGGTCATTTCATAGGAAAAACTTGTAACCTTGCTTTTAATGGTGAAGGACGGAATTGCAATATGTGAAAAAGTTTACACGCTAAAGTTCAAAGGGCCAAGAAGCAATATTAGGATGGTGAAGGGACTATCAAAAGATTTTACCAAAGAAAAAGGAGAAAAAAAAAATCAGAATGCAAACTATGCAACTACAGCAAATGTTTTTGCGAGAGGAAGGATTATATCATGTTGACTACATACAAGCAAGATTTAACCATTAATACCTTGATGAAGGGAGCAAGATCAGAAGGAAGCAGAAGAACATCTGGAGAAGGTAGGATCTCAAGTGCTTCCGGTGCAAGTGAGAAATCCAAAGGAACACCAACAGCAGGCGGATATAAAGGATAGTAGCTAGCGATTCGTGAAGTAGTAAGCGAGTCAGAATACTAACACAAAAAATGAACAATCATTTGACAAAATTTCATTATTAAAATTACCTGCGTTGCCTCAATAGGTGTGTCGCCAGTCGCCCCATCCTGTCAGTGGACTGCATATCAGGTGGATTACGAGAGATCTCTTCACTGCTTAGCTGTTTCAGGATATCCACGGTACAACAGCTAAACATGACCTGGAACAGAACATTAAATCAGCACTATGACAAAAGAGGATGCCGAGTCCAAATAATGACAATAAATCAAAACGCAGTGCATAAACATATGGGGAGATCAGAATCTAAAATTGGATTTGCTGCAGCTATATATTGCTTTGTTTGTGAGAATAGCATAATAGAATTTCTTGGAATAATTTGATAAACATGTCATTTGTATAGCTACCTGTGTAAATAAACTATGATTCAGTCATCAAACAAATATATTCTTTCTGATATACCTAAAAGAAAGATCAATTAGGGACAACATTGATTGATGGGATTTTGATTGCTTTTTCATGTCACGAGTATATAATGAATTCTGCTCAAATGAATA
Organism: Aechmea fasciata; assembly: GCA_025177825.1. NCBI lineage: Eukaryota > Viridiplantae > Streptophyta > Magnoliopsida > Poales > Bromeliaceae > Aechmea > Aechmea fasciata. The sequence continues at coordinate 21,386,967 of CM045923.1, forward strand.
TCTAGCACATGTAGATAAAAATAATAATCACTTGCGTAGTTACAAAATTTTGTACCTCGTTAGAGCTGAAGAGGCTTGGATTTGCAACACAAGTTATCTGCATATGAAACATGATAAAAGTAAGACTCTAAAAAGAGTAGTTGGAAGAGCAAAGGACAATATTTTATGCACTGATCTAATAGTACGCTCAGATATAGCAATAAGCAAGGAAGGGTACCTGCTGTGTGCTATCTTCTGGCAGGTTAATATCAAATGCAGGCTGCAAAAAAGAATTTGAATACAAATAAATCATAGATAGATTACAAAAACTTAAGAATGAAAAAAAAAGAGGAACTGCTTGACTACGCGAAGCTGTAGCATGCTGGTGATATGCAACATCTATATCATATTCTGACTAAACTCACTTGGCTAAGAACTCCAGCCTACCTAATTTGCAACTTAGGTAACCAAGGGACCACACACATCCATCTATTTGACCAATTGCACGAGGGGTGCACATAGCATATGCTGTGCAGCCTATTGATTTTTACAACATATATATATATATCCCTACATACATAGCAACATAACAACTATAAAAGTGATTTATGGTACGCTAAGATTGATCGTCATCTTCCATGTTGTTTCCAGAAATGGAAGGATTTGGGCCTTTGGCTCATTCAGTAGAACTTGAATTGAATTCCAGTTTAATTCCAAAGATTCTTGCATTGACTAGAAAACAAGATTCAATGAGAGAAATTAGGGAATTTATCATCATGTGGCCATTGCTACTTGGGCAAGAATTTTGGCAACAGAATGAAATTTGATGAAATTATGATAGTAAAGATAAACCGCATTTGCACTACATGCCTCAAAGTCCACTAAACAGCAAAGGGACTTGAGCTGCCAGGCGTATACCTGAGGGAAAACGAAGTCATGGTTAGCATCGCGTATAGATGGAACAAGGATCACACGGACACCAGGGCCCATATACTCATTGTAGTCTTGCAACTGCATCAAAGAATATAGAATTATAGAAATTTCTTAATCATATTAAATTGCAAGCATGACCGATATACTGTGACCAACCCGTCGAAGAATTTCAAGATGGAAAATGTCACCGAAGCTCTGGTCAGCAGTTCCTTTTTTAATATCCGGATGATCAGAGTCAACAAACGGTCCCATCTGCCAAACCAATTGAAACAATACAAAGAACCATTGAAGCTTTCTTAGTATATAACACATGATGAGGTTTCAGAAATTCCAAAAGTATACTCGAGCTCACCAAGATAAGCAGCTGAGGCTGTCTCCTACGAGCGTATGCTAGCAGCTCTTGTAGTGGCTCGAACAACAAGTTATCATTTGTAGTGAATGGGCCTGCTGCAATAACCTATAAAAAATCCAAGGTTCCCGGATTAAAAGAAATGAGCAGCTAACAAACTAAAAGTTAAACTAGGCTTCATGCGGACACAATACTGTCGACAATTTAGACAAGAAGGATAGCTGAAAAATGCTGACATTAAGAATAAGAAATACATACTACTGATAGCACTTTCGACTCAGAGGAAGAACTCAGTCGAGCTTCCTGATTCACCGCAGGCTTCTTTGCAGGAGGCAAATCGGCATCACAGGAGCTGGTTAAATAATCAACCACTTTTGATGCAATCAAACAATGTCCACTTGGATTATTTCCTTCAATACCAATCACCTGGTATTCCACAAATGCGCATTAAATCAAGAATAAGACAAATATACAAGCATTCATGTCATGAACATTTAATTCATATGGTGTACCTGACCAGGAAACAAGGAAAAATGGGTCAGATTACTGACATCAAGACGAACACGCTGTCCCCCAGAATGCTCGATACTATCAGCAAAACATCCGCAGTTAAATAAAAGTTCAAGCGATTAGTAAAGAACAGATATAAAAATTAACTGAACAGAAACTTTACTACAAATAATAGGCGTGAGAGAAGTATTTCTACCTGCCTTGCAGCAAGATGGACTTCTCGTTTAAATGACCTTCTCCATCACAAATGATCAGACCAACGGCAAATATGTTTTTCTGAACAGGAGTGTCATTTAAGCCTTTATTTTTTTACGTAGTTGAAAAGCATAGTCCTAATCACACATTATGTTAATTTCCTAGATCAACTATCTACAAGCACCAAGTAGGAACGAATTCTAAATGCATAACAAGCAATTACCTGTGAAGCCAATGTAGCATCTGCAAGTTCTCCATAAAGTCCAGATGCGGCAAACAAGTTCGAAAACTTTCTAATCCGATTTTCTAGTGAAATAAACTAAAAAAAGAGGAAATTTTTTAACACAAATCAACATATATCAAACATCAAGAAATGTAATGCAGGGCAATGCTGCTTACTCTATCTTCTATTCTGTCGTACATGAACCTACAACCTGGTTCTGGCTGCGAACGATGGACTTGAAAAGAGCATCTTGGGCCAGGCTGAACTCTTCTAATTAAATCATCTTCGATATCTTCTACCTCATGCCGACTTGATCCATTAACCATATTATGAGCATTGAAAACAAATTGTGAGGTAAATTTGTTAATTCGCTGCCCAAAAGGGGTTATGCGAGTGCTATTGGCTTTTGACTCTTTGCTTGATGAAGGTTTTTCATCCACCCTAGGTGTTGATGCTGAATTCTCCACATATGGCCTTTCGTACTTACTTGGGGTGTCAAGAAAGCTCTCTTCGCGATCATCAGGTTCACTATTTAAAAGCCTGCAAAAGTTAATTTGCAGGAGAATATTATGGCCACTGAAATTACATATCATGCCTGGATTATGAATTATTCATCATTAACTCACATTTCAACATCGTTGCTGGAGTAAATATGCAGGTGGGGTTCCTCTTTGATAAGTTTCTCCTTCACCTCATTTTGAAGATGTGATAAGAACCCATCCATGTGACTATTTTCTACCTTCAATCCATTTAATTGCCTGAATAAAGTGCACTGTATCAACTACCAAACCAACCAACATCTAAAAAGGCTCGAAAGATATACTAGGTACAAAAAAAAAAGAGACATTTCAGAGTGATCTAGGATAATAAAGGAATTCTTCAGAGTAACCACTTCTATATGTTTTGAAATTACCTGATTTTAGTCAAATATATAGAACATTTTAAATTCAGCAATAATTCCATAGAATATAGTGATTTTATCACTTTTTAGCAAATAAACTGACACGATGAACGATTATAGCTAATAGAACATTTAAATTCAACAAAAATTTCAACTTAACGAACTAAAGTTGACGAGAGTCGATACATATTACCAAAAAAAAAAAATTTTTTAAATAAAAGCTCATGAGTGCTTCCATCTTACTGGTTGAGGTAGTAAATTTCCCAGTTGGAAACGAGATCCGAAGGGGTGAGCTTGTAATTGATGCAATAGGTCAACACTGATAGAGAAAAAGACATGGATCGAAGGGTTAGGGTTTCGTTGATGAGAAACGGGGGCATAGAGAAAGAGAGAAAAAAAAAGGGGCATACATCGATCGAGGATGTGATCATCTTGGTCGATGGAGAAGCCGCTCTTCTCGAACTCGGCTTTGATGGCCTCTTCCATGGCGATGGATTAGGGTTTTGGAGGGACACGTAGGGGGCGACCGAGGGAGAGAGAGGAGAAGAGAGGAGCGAGGAGACGGGGAGAGGAGGACGAGGAAGAGAAGGGCGGCGCGAACATGAAAAATGGCGGGAAAGTTGTCGACGAGCTCGGGACGCTTCGCGCCATCTTTCCACCACGCAACTTTTGCCTCGAGATTCGTGTCGGCACATATATATCATAAATACCAGGTACTGGGCACCCTTTTTTTAAAAAAAATAAAATTTTTATTTAAAACAGTGCAAAAGCCCACAATAAATTGCTATCAATCAGGTTATTCAAAATATTTATTTAACAATTAAAAATAAATAAAATAAATTTTCTTGTTATCATTTAGTTAGCATAATGTATAGCAAACTAATTAATGGTGATAAAAAAATAATTCCTATCGATATAATTTATACTAGAGATGATGCCAAATGGTGTCTTAGCTTTTGTTATATTTTTAAAAACAAAATTATTGCTTCATCACTAATATTTTGTTCTTCACCCATCTCGTAATTTAACGTACCCGTCAAAATTTGTAATTAATAAAAAATTGTAACTAATTCAGTTAGTAAAATGTAAATTATAGAAAATGAGAGTGAGAGTCGATGAATACATGGTGCATCTGGCCCTTTTCAGAGTAGAGCCCTGTGGTGAGTGACGGCCCATCCTATAAGCACAAAGCCCATTTCATTACTGGGCCTAATTTGAATGAGGGCGGTGATGGGCCGGAGGGTTGGTTCGCTCTGGCCCATCCGGTCCGGCCTGGATTTGAATCCGGGCCGGACTCACCATTTCGGCCCGGGTAGCCCAGCACGGCTACGGACCACGTTCCAGAACCTTCCCATTTCGTCGTCCTCATAAAACCCCTACCCTCCCCTTATCTTTTCTCTTCGCATCCGCTCCTTCGACACCCTCCATTTCGCCTCCGCCTCCTCCTCCTCTTCTCCCTCCCAATCCATTCTAGGGTTTTGAGGAAGGTGTGCGTACTACGAATGGCGTCTTCGTCCGCCCAAATCCACGCCCTCGGCTCCTCCGCCGCCCCTTCCTTCCCCTCCTCTTCGAGGGCGAAGCGCGTCTCCTCCTCGAGCTCCCTCTTCTTCGGCTCCCGCCGCGCCCATGGCGTCATCGGAGCTCCGCTCCGCCTTAGGGCCGCGGCGGGGAGGGGATCCCGGCGCTCCGCCGCCGCGGCCCCCCTCCGCGTGGTGTGCGAGAAGGTGGTGGGGATCGACCTCGGCACCACCAACTCTGCGGTGGCGGCGATGGAGGGGGGGAAGCCGACGATCGTGACGAACGCCGAGGGGCAGCGGACGACGCCCTCCGTCGTGGCGTACACGAAGAACGGCGACCGCCTCGTGGGCCAGATCGCGAAGCGCCAGGCGGTGGTGAACCCGGAGAACACCTTCTTCTCCGTGAAGCGCTTCATCGGGAGGAAGATGTCGGAGGTCGACGAGGAGTCGAAGCAGGTTTCCTACAAGGTCGTCAGGGACGAGAACGGGAACGTGAAGCTCGAGTGCCCCGCCATCGGGAAGCAGTTCGCCGCTGAAGAGATCTCGGCGCAGGTCTTTTCCTTGAATCTTTGATGGCTCTTTCATTATATTGTGTTTATCTACCAGTGCACTTGTAAAGTAGCTCATCTACTTCTCAAAAGCATAGTAGCTACGAATGAGACTTCGATGCTAACCGGAATCGCTACTTGATGTTTTAGTATTTTCGTATTGCTATCTGTCGTTCTTGCTTTCATGGATCGACTTCTCTCTTCCCAGATGTATACTCAAAATTTACTAGTTCTCCCCTCATTAGAGTAGTAAATCGGAAGGCATAATCCAATTCTCATTAGTTCTTCGCTATCTTTGTTTAGTCTGGTAGTATTTGTTTGCCTGAGTGAATTTAATGTTAGTTTCCACTCGAAAGTGAGCAAACCATCCTTGAAAACTTCTTTTCTTTATATTTGTTGTTCTGTTGCTTCTAAAGTTGCATTCTTTTGCTTCTTAGAACAGATTTTGGTAGGGCATTTCTATCGATAATATTAACCAGCCTTCTCTGGTTGCTGCGTTACTTCAACATGATTTTGGTTTATATTTCCCTTTAAAGTACAAGATGCAGTAGCTTCAGCACTTAACAACATTTAATGTTTAACTTTGTTCTATAATGTATAAATTTTCACCGGGGAAGCTTTAAATGTAAATGTGCAAGTTTGAATTGCATCACTGTATCCTTCATCCTTCGTTCTTACACAACTTCAATTGAGATCAGAAACTATTTGTCCAAAATTCGCTGAGACGAAAACATTTAAATTGTTCCACTTTGATTAGTCACTTGCAAAAATTTAACTATGGTCTTGGCTGATTATTATTAAAGATCTAATATGGTAAATTACTAGTCGATTGACAAGTTGGAAAATTACTATGGAAATATTTTTCTGAATATTAAGTATTGCTTACGTAAAGGATTTTGAGCATTTAACCACGTCTTTATTTTTCCAGGTTCTGAGGAAACTTGTTGATGATGCTTCCAAGTTCTTAAATGACAAGGTTACCAAAGCAGTAGTCACAGTTCCTGCCTATTTCAATGACTCTCAGAGGACAGCAACAAAAGATGCTGGTCGTATTGCTGGATTGGAAGTTCTTCGTATCATAAACGAGCCAACTGCAGCATCATTGGCTTATGGATTTGAAAAGAAGAACAATGAAACGATTTTAGTGTTCGACTTGGGAGGTGGCACCTTTGATGTCTCAGGTATAGAAGCTTGTCTAAGTTTAAATACTGCCTAATCCCTCACTTAGAAGATCCTTTTTAAGTCTATCTGAAAAATGGATTGCCTGCTAATGAAGGATAGCAAAATTGTGATCACAATACACAATCTTTCTTGTGCAAATCAAACAGTTTTCGTTGCTTTCAACTAGTAAAGTTCGTAAAAACTAAAAAGTTAGAGATTGATTGCTGCAATAGTCAAATGACTTGATTGAAGAGGTGCCTTATTGGTTGGATATCTATTTGAGTTACAAATTTAAACTTAAATTTGAAGCTAATCTACACTTGAATCGGTTAATCTCATTATCTTTCTGTGTGTGTTGTCCACAATCCCATGTTAAGGTCCTCCAAGTATCAAGAGCCTCTTTGCGGGCAAATGAACTATCTGCTTGCGTGGATGCCACATATATGTCTATTTATAAGTGAATTTTCAAGTAGATTCACCATTTGTTCCATTAGATTGGAATTTAAGAAAATTCTTATCTCAGATTTGGGTTTATTAGAGACTTATCTTTGGCAATTATACTAACCCATCATATGATTTCTTGAGCATCAACTTTACATTATCATATGTAGTAGAATGCTGCAGCAAAAATAATGCAGGCAGCATGCTTGCTTCAGCAAAGGAGCTCATGATTGTGGTCTACCTTTATGTATGTAATATTAGCATTTGTTTGTAACTATAGTAATAACCATGATATTATGCTGTAGTTCTTGAGGTTGGAGATGGTGTGTTTGAGGTGCTCTCTACATCAGGTGACACTCATCTTGGTGGTGATGACTTTGACAAGGTTGGTCACTTCTTTTTCTCTATGACACTAGCATGGCATATGCTGAAGTATTTGTTTGGTTTAATGCTTTATGACCATCTTGTTCATTTATGGAGGATATATGAATGGCTATGTGACATTTCTGCCATTGCAAAATGGAAGTTACTTGTTGCGATGCATGCGAATATGAAATATGGCCGTGAATCGATGATCTAGCTAGCTCGCTTGGCGGGCTTAAACAAGTTGTACAGGTTTTACTTTCAATAATCAATTCCTGCAACTCGATGACCATTGACATCCAGCTTGTGTTGCTACATGATCAGAATCATTCTGAAATATGACGCTTGATGCCTATCTAGTGTTTTCTTTTTCTTTTTCCTAGGTGCTTTATGCCACATACCTGAGGACATTCTTTGAACGCAGATATGCATACACTGCGTAGATGTTGTGCCTAACGAAATGAACCTGCATGAGCCTAACTGCCCAAGCGCATGCTTTGGGCACACATATACACTCTGGGCACACATATACACTCATATGCTCCAGTATCAAGTACAAAATCATAATTAATTTTTCTCCATCTTGAGCAGAGAGTTGTTGACTGGCTTGCTGCCGACTTTAAGAGGGATGAGGGCATTGATCTTTTGAAAGATAAGCAAGCCCTCCAGCGACTCACTGAGACCGCAGAGAAGGCCAAAATGGAGTTGTCATCGTTGACTCAGACTAACATTAGGTTAGCTTCTTCAGTTTTCATGTTTCAATTCGCTTTTAATGTTCTTTCTATATTTCCTTTTCTAAATCCCTTCTAATTGCTCTTCAACAGCTTACCATTTATTACTGCCACTGCTGATGGGCCAAAACATATTGAGACAACCCTCACGAGGGCCAAATTCGAGGAGTTGTGTTCGGACCTCCTTGATAGGTATTTTCTAATATTTTGTAGTAATTCTGCTGTATGAATGGTAGAGAACCTTTTTTTTTATTTTTTAATCCCAACAATTGCTCTCTGTTACCTTCTGGTATTCATTTTTGGTGCTAGTTTTATTTCAACCAAATTGCATGCAAGTCTTACATGATGCCTCCCAAACAATATCTATTCTGGTTAGTGGCATGCTTGTTATTTCGATGTCTCCGTTGCTCATTTGCTGCCATCATCAATTAGGCTGAAGACGCCTGTGGACAATTCTCTGAAAGATGCAAAGCTGTCATTCAAGGATTTAGATGAGGTAATTCTTGTTGGTGGCTCAACTCGAATTCCAGCAGTACAGGCGCTTGTGAGAAAAATGACGGGAAAGGAGCCTAACGTTACTGTGAACCCCGATGAGGTTGTTGCTCTTGGGGCAGCTGTTCAGGTCAGTGGTTGAGGTGTTCCCGTCTCATCTCTCATATTTTGCTCACTGTATTGAGGTCATTTCTTCATCGCTGACCTTTTCTTTTATTTGTTTCTCTACTCACCTTCAGGCAGGAGTTTTGGGTGGAGAGGTGAGCGACATTGTCCTTCTCGACGTCTCCCCACTCTCTCTCGGTCTGGAGACGCTAGGTGGGGTTATGACGAAGATCATCCCTAGGAATACAACACTGCCCACTTCGAAATCGGAAGTATTCTCCACCGCAGCTGATGGGCAGACGAGTGTGGAGATCAACGTCCTTCAGGGCGAGAGAGAGTTTGTGAGGGACAACAAATCTATTGGAAGCTTCCGGCTTGATGGGATCCCTCCGGCGCCACGTGGCGTCCCACAGATTGAAGTCAAGTTTGATATTGATGCCAATGGTATTCTCTCTGTCACTGCTGTGGATAAGGGCACCGGGAAGAAGCAGGACATTACTATTACCGGCGCCAGCACCTTGCCCACCGATGAGGTACATCACCTGAATACACTATTGCTCGAAATCAAAGCTCTTTTGCGTCTCTATATTAGTATTAGCTGTATCGCTAGCATATCGCATCTGCACCTTATAGCTCATTAGATCTGTTTGATCATCATATTTTAGTCTGTGAAGAAATATCTTTGCTGATCTTGCATTTCCAAAATTGTCTCCAAGCATTTATTCTAACTTATTATAAATGTTCAGGTGGAAAGGATGGTGAAAGAAGCCGAGAAGTTTGCCAAGGAGGACAAGGAGAAGCGAGATGCCATCGACACGAAGAACCAAGCAGAATCGGTTGTTTACCAAACCGAGAAGCAATTGAAGGAGCTCGGAGACAAAGTCCCCGCTGCGGTGAAAGAGAAGGTGGAGGCGAAGCTCAACGAGCTCAAGGACGTCATCGCAGGCGGATCGACGCAAGGAATGAAGGACGCGATGGCCGCTCTGAACCAGGAGGTCATGCAGCTGGGCCAATCCCTATACAATCAGCCCGGCAGTGGACCCACGGCCGGAGCCGGGCCCGCCTCTGGGGGTGGGGCAGATGCTGGGCCTACGGGCTCCGCAGGCAAGGGGCCTGACAACGGGGATGTTATCGACGCTGATTTTTCCGACAGCAAATGATGATAATCGGCGTCAGGGGGAGTCATAATAAGATTTTGAGTTAGGGTAGGAAGTAAATTCTTTTTTCCCCTCACATTTAATATATTAGGACATGGATGGGTAAGCTAGGGATTTCACATGAGTGATATTTAATAGAAAGGATAGCTCTTTACTATATCTAAGCTTTCACAAAGAAATTTCTTCTATTTGAAAAAATTTTCTGGATTGAATCTATGTTGAGATGTAATAGAAGTTTTCTTTCCTACGTGAAAGGGCCTCTTTTAGGATGTTTAAGACTCATTTCCATTTGAAGTCGTATTTACATTATAGTAACCTAGTTGGTAAACTAGGCATAGTCACTTTTCCCTACGTATAAATCGGAATTTTGATTGGGATAGCTCATTTACTATCGTGCACGATGCATCTGAAAGGGCTAATATCGATTTCAGAGCATCAAATTAAACTAAGTTAACGGAAAAAAAAAAAAAAAAATTCTTACGCGTTCTTTGTATTAAAAATCATGAGCTCTGAAAGACAATGGTAAAATAATTATTTTATTCATGATATAAGTTTAATATCTCTTAGTACATGGATTTTTTAAATATTGTAAAATATGCTTAGTCGCATTTTAATTATGAAGCTTTCTGTAATTGACTTTTACGGGTGCAGTGTATGAATGCTCATACACTGATGATGAATCAGAGAGAGTTCCAAACGTAAAATCTCTCAATTTAATTCAATTCGCCCAAAACTAAAAATATTCTGCCCGCTTTTAAAATTGCAATACCAACCGCACATCCTATACAAAACCAAAAGAGAAAAAGAGAAGTGCACATTAAGATTTGGCAAAGGTGAAGGAATAGTTTGGGATGATTTCCCAAAGACACAAGAATACATGGCAATCAAAGTATATTGACATTAATTATATAGAGTCGGACTGGGCTACTATTAGTAGCAAAATTCCATTGTTGCTACCAGTTTTTTAACCTTTGGATCAATTTTTATTATTATTTCTAACCATTGGATTAAATACTATAACCCATTGGGGACCACTCAATCCTACGGGTACCACTCAACGCTAACTACTTAATATCATCCTGACCCTACAAATTTTCATCCGAGGGTTAAAAACTTGGTAGTAAAAAAGACGTTTTACTACTAATAGTATTCCAGCCTAATTCAATTATATATATGCCCCTAACTCAAATCCATATTACTGATGGCAGAAATAGTTTAAACAGCTACAGGAAAAGCTCCCAGATCACATTATTCTCTCTTAGCATACAGCATGCAAATAAAATTCCAGAGACCTCTGACATCTTTAATCGACAAATTCCATAGCATGATTCAAAGAGAGGATTCAAAGAGAGGGAAGGAGAAAAAAAAAGGAAAAGAGGCCCAAAATGCAGTTACTCCTGCTTCAGAATCAGTTCTTGGCCCTGACGGCATTATTTTCCTTTATCCGTGCGCGGTTATCCAGCTTCACGAAGCGCTTAAGGTCTTCGAAAGGGAGGGTCTCTGTATCTTTTCTCCGCAGTTCACTTAAGAGAGGGCGCTTATCCAGTAAATGCCACAGCCAATCAGGGTAGTCGGAATCGGGCGATATCTTGGGATCCGCACCATCCTTGAGGATATTTGCTCCGAACACCGTAGTGCTCTTAAGCTCTTTGCTGAGAGCTGAAGCTTTGGGGGCATCGGCCGCACCACCTTTACCGCCCTTCTTTGCCTTACCGCCACCGCCAGCTGCTGCATAACCTTTGGTTATCGCCAATTGAGCTGCCTCCTTTCTGATAGAGGCAAGCCTCAGTTTTCTTATGCCAATTGTTGCCATAACTAGACACCTAATACTGGATTTAAAATCCAAGAGAAAGAACGAAATTATCATAAAAAAGAGGAAACACCAATAGAATACATATGTTCCAGCAAGACAGAGCAACAGCTGCTACCAATGCTTGGATTCCATGACAGAAGCTAAAAATTCCACCAATGTTGCTAAAAAGCTAATCACATAGAAGGCACAAGATATCCTACTAAGGGCCTGTTTAGTTCACAGTTTGTAATATTCTGATAGGAATCATTAGCAGTCCATTAGTAAGAATATACTAGTTCTTAACAGCCTCCCAACTCAAATGGCTTGGCAAATTGGTAACAAATTTGTCATTCCAAATATAAAATACATCCCAAATATTACAAACATTGAACCAAACGGTCTCTAAAGGAATTCATCTTTAACATAGAAACACTAAATTTTAGTTGTAATCTACCAAGGATTATTACATTGTCAGTAAAATAAGCTTTCCAAAGAAAAGCTAACTACGATACTGAAGAATAACCCTAGTATAAAGATGATAAGTCCCATTCTCCAGACAAGGATTCCCAAATAGGAGATCTACGGTGAAGCAATACAAAGCATTCGACTTAAAACGATCGCCTTAAATTGGATATTGAGAATATCAGCCTCTTTTCCACTACAAAGTTATCAGCTGAAGATATATTCTCTCTGAAATAACTGTAAAACAGTTAGGCAGTCGTTTGGTTGTTCAAGTCGTGCTTTGCTTTTAAGAAAATACATAGCGTACACAGGAAAGGGCAAATTAGAGTATGATAGTAAGCCTCAATAGTATCAAAATAGAAACAACTGATCTCTTTAGAAAATACATACCTTACAAAGGACAGGACAAATAGAGTACGATAGTAATCCTCAACAGTATCAAAATGGAAATGAATGATCACTGATTTACTTACACTCCACTCTATGATTTCAATGCCTGGAAAACCGTGCACTTGCACGTAGTGGGACAAAACCTCAAAAATAATAAAACCCAAGGAAAATCCAAATCAAAGTATTGCCCTTCCCACATTATAATCCGCTATCTCACTCTTCCATGAATTGGAGCTCATTACCACATATATCATGTTCTCATGGGTTCGTTCCCAATAATCAATGAAGCAGACCAAGCTGTTAATAGCCCCCAAAACTTCGAAGCCCATGACCAAAATGTAATGATGACAGCCCCTTCAATAGGAGGCAAACCACACATTGTTCGCATATGCATGAAAAGTTGTACAGAGAGATAGAAGTTAAAAGATTAGGGCAAGTTGGCCCTAACATTGCACTACAAGTACAAAATTTCAAATAGGATTTTAGGGTTTTGGGTTTAGGGCTTACGGCGCTGAATAGCCCTTAAAAAAGGTGTATAATAACGAGATTGTACATAAAACTTCAAAATTACAATTTTCGTGATCTTGTAGTAGTCTCTGCAATCTTGATAGCCCAAACGCATATAAAATAGAAAGAAAGAATTTAGGAGGAACCTAAATCCATTCTTATTCCCATTACAAGCTGCAAAAGATTCATGTAGTAAGACATCACACAATCTTATTAAGGGCATGGTCTATTAGCATAACTGATGCAATTGAAGCTTCGCCATCTCCGAAGCTCCAGCTCATATGAGATTTACATTGTCAAAACAAGTTTAAAAGCTAATTTTGATGCGATTCCAAGCGGAAGATGTAGTAATGATCACGATCAAATACCATTTCAATACAATCAAATCTAGTACGCAACCACACGAGTAAAAATTTAGAACAAATAGCATAAACCCCTTCAAAAATATGCGCGATTTCCATAAAACACGAGAGAATAAGGAGAATCCAAACACTATTAAGAAGATCGCAAAGTAATTACCAATCCAAGCTCAAAAATGAGGCGGGGACTAATCCGGGTTCTTGCTATGGCCCTAATACTGAGAGAGAGAGGTACTTGCGCAGGGGAAAGGGTGGTGTCTCTCCCTGCACGAAGGGGTTAGGGTTAGGGTTAGGGTTAGTGAAGAGCGGGAGAGGAGCGGGAGAGAGAGAGAGATTTCGGTGGACCGGGTTTTAATACTGGGCTTTGAACACCGAGCGCATTTCCATGGACCGGGTCTTAAAACTGGGCTTCGAAAGCTTCGTAGGGAATTAGTATTGAAGCCTATTGGGCCCTCTCCTGGCCCAGCCCTGGCCCATTTGATAAAAAAAATACGTGCACCTGATGCATCATTATAATACGTGCACCGCACCATCTTATCCGCCCATCGTATCACACGCGTCAAACTCCAGTAGGGCGACACCTCTTTGAGTATATACACATGCCAGAATTTTTCATATATGCTAGGGGTGTCGATTGATATGGATATCCGAGATTTAATCAGAATCCGAAACCATTAGAAGCGGGGTTTAGTATATACTAACGAGATAAGATCAATACTAAATAGTAGATCTGGCAAACGGATGGATTGAATAACCCAAGCGTGGATCATTGTACCGCGAGTCATATGGTATGAGTAAAATTTATTTCTAAATTTTTGGATATATAACATTTTTATCCATACCACCCACCGCCCACGAATGGGCGGGCGGGGTTATCCACAAATTATTATTATTTTTTTTTCTGTTTTTTGCTTTTATACTTTTCAAATGTGAAAACACAAATATAATTTTTAAAAATATAATATAACTTTTTATTTGAAATACCATAACATATAAAAAATAATATAAAATCTTAAAATGTGCAAATTATATAATCTAAGAGTAATTTATCATTCACAATTTTTGTAATACAAAATTAATAAAGTTTTCATAAATATAAAATCAATGTCGTAAAAATTATATTTTTTTAATTAAAAAAATATATGGAGGTATTTGTGAATATTCACAGGTTGTCTAAAATATCCACAACTTAATAGATATCTATTCGTTTAACTCATAAATTTTTGGATGAGAAAAACTAGCACCAGTACTACTAAATTTACGAATAACCTGCAAATATTTGCGGATGTGGGTAGAATTTGCCAGATCTCTCAAAAGGTAAAACGAAAATTTAATGGATTCGGATTTTACTATAAATCTTGTTTGTACTCGAATCAAACCCGAGCCCGAAATTAAAACTTGTGTGAGAACCTATTATATATAAAAAAAAATAGTATTTTTAGACATTTATTTTAACTATTAGTATATGTTAATGATTTAATTTTATGTTTAGGATAGTAAATAATCGGTTTCAATTTTTCAGTTTTGGGTGCAGATTTTTTGGCTTTCGTATGAGTTCGTTTTCGGAGTTTGAATTTTTATTACCGTAGGATTTGGGTACCGTTTCAAATTTTAATTTTTTATGCAGATTCGATTTTGAATTTTGCAAAAAATGATTCGAAACTGACTCGTTAACATCGCTAATATATGTGTATTTTTTTTATTGCTTCTAAGGTCAAAGTGAGGTTCTTGATGTTGTCTCTCCTGTAATCTTTTATTTATTTATTTATTTGAGAGAGATAGGTAGCACGCTATCCACTTCGTTTATTTCGTTAAGAAATAAACTTAGCTAGAAATGTGAATCAACTAGGATTCGAACTCGGATCTCGGATACCAACCACTAAGTCCTTTGCTACTTGCTCTAGGGACGGTCGGTGTCTCTGTTGTAATCTTACTATTATCCATTATTATCCATTAGAGTGACAAGATAAGCAAGCTCAAAGGCACATTTTATACGTCGTGATTCAAGGTGACATTGTTTGATTTGATTATTAGTATTTTTTATTACCTAGAACACTATTTTTATTCTGTGATTGTTGAACAGTGAAGATTGAAGTATGAAAAGAAAGGTAATAATAGCATATATTAACAGAAAAATTTACAGCAATTAGCTTCTCAATCCCCCTATTAACTTTATCTCTATTCAAAGATTATAATTTTTTTAAAAAAATTAATCTTTTTAAATTTTAGTACTAAAATTTACCCAATGAACCATTGGATTGTGATACGGAGAATAATAAAAAAAGAAAGCACTACGTTGTTTTCTTAAACATAGAAGATTCTGAAAAACAAATAAGTGTCACCATGTGCGTGAACTCGATATAAAAAGGCATCTCTACAGAGATATACAAAATAATTTTCTTACTTTTAAACATCTTTAGACACATACTAGTGATGTTAACAAAACACATACTTTTTAACAACTTTACACAAAATAATTTTCTCACTTTGACCTTCGAAGCAAGAAAAAAATACACATATACTAGTGATGTTAACGAGTCAGTTTCGATTCAGTTTTGCTCTTTTTGGTTAGTGAAAATCTCTAACCCATTTTATAAAACATCAATGGAGCAACGTTTTACAGTTCGGTGTGTACCACGTGCGAAAGAGTTCCATCAGTTTGCTAGTGAAACACAGCCAAACTATTTTGTAAACATTAGTAAAGAAAACCAAATCATAAACACACAGTAGAAATAGTTTATTGATTAGCCAAAATCCCAATTAAACTCTGCTCACTTTAAAGAGAGATCTCAAACAAAAATGTAGACCACAGGCCCACACTGTTAAGTTCTAGACACCAGATACTAAGTTCACAATTCAACAACAAAAATTTATTCTGCCGGCTATTTATTCTGCCGGCTCACGAACACTAAACTCCTGAAGACGCAAGCCATAACTTAAAACTTTGCAAAAGAAATTTGAACTGTCTACTTGGCGCTATTCATGTGGCGGATGAGGTCGATAACACGCGAGCTGCAAAAATAGGATAAAACAAAACAAAAACAAAAACAAAAACAAAAGAAGGCCAAATTAGCAAATAAAATCTTTGCTACTGTTTGATTCGGAGTCAAGAAAAAACTAGTTGTTCCTGAAATTGAGTTAAGTTCAGGGTTAAGGTGGGGTTAGAGTATTTTTGTGTTTGGTAGAGAATTGGAGTTGGTCCAGGATTAAGAAAAATAGTGTTTTGTTTGATTGAAATAGGTGGGATAAGAATGATAGTGAGTAGAATAGTATTTTGTTTGATTGTAGTGGGGTAGGGTGGGATTAGCTAACCCCACCTTTTATTTTATGTGTTTGGGAATAAGTTGGAGGGAATAAGTTGGAGGTTAAGGGGTTATTCCACCCCTTAACCCCCAACCAAACACTAGTTTTAGGGATCCTGATATACATTTTTTACAACATATTTAGAAACAGAAACGGACCTGTAACCCCACTCGTTGTCATACCAAGCCACAAGCTTGACGAACTTGTCGCTCAGGGCAATACCAGCCTTGGCATCAAAAATGCTTGACCTGTTATATCAGGAATGTAAACGCTGAATAGTTAGGCCATAAATTGGTAAATGACTATAAATATCTGGGACAAACCAGCAACACCACTCAGAGGCGGGAATCACACAAGTAAGATCATGGACAATAATTTGCATGATCTACTACCTGCTATCACCGAGAAAATCTGTGGAAACCAAGTCCTCATCGACGTAACCCAAGATGCCTTTGAGATTACCCTCAGACTCTTCCCTGTGTTGGCACAAAAAGAAAGGGAAAGAAGAAAAGAAAAGAAAGACATAAATACAAGATTTAAAAAGAAGGAAAAAAAGAACAATTGATCAATCAAATGAGCTAGTCCTGCTCCATGCTAAAGTGTTTTATGAGCTTCACTTAAGCTTCTTAATCGAGCAAGCTCATCAACAAAAAGGAGTTTATTCAACACGTCACTCGCTTCTAACATAAATTGCACATCCTTCATAGGTTTGCACTTTGTTAAAAAAAACAGGTAACTAACATGAAAGAAGAATAAAAATCAAACAATTAGCTGCTGACTTACTTGATTGCAGCCTTGATCTGGTCATAGCTGGCAGGCTTCTCAAGCCTAACGGTGAGATCCACAACTGAAACATCCACTGTTGGAACTCGGAAAGCCATACCAGTCAGTTTCCCATTCAATGCAGGGAGCACCTTCCCAACAGCCTATGCAATTTAAAATCATCAAAAAGTTACTTTAGAAGTTGATTCAAAATAAAACTTGCATAGCAATAATTAACCACAGAGAGAAAGCAAAATATTCTGAGTCAAGGAATCAACAGCCAAGCAGAAAGGAGAGTAGTTGGAAGGCATTTAAGACCTTTCTAACTCCACCAACCATTCAAAGAGACATTAAATACTCCGCCTTGAGAAAAAAAGGACAGAAGAAAACCTTTGCTTTGCAACTATATATATTCTTACGATGACTGAGAAAAATCATTATAAAACAGAGAAATCCATCATATCAAGACAAGATGACACCATAATCAACTAAAATAAGCCAATATACACATTTAGAAGGCATAAATGCAGGTAGATACACATTCTTTTTCATCAATGGATGCTTTTCTTGTTTGCACCTACACAAATCTGGTGCAAGGAAAGAAAAGTCAAAAAGAACAGTTTAGATGTCGGTCACATTTGGCAACAAGACTGCACATGAAATACTCCAAATTTTTATTAACTAGCACATATTATTAAGGAAGATGACCAGTAGTCGTTTAATTCAGTAGAAAAAGATGTTCAACAATTCTCAACCTAATGTATGAATGATAAACACAGAGACTAGTATAATCCATGAAAACAAAAAAATATATTAGTAGCCGACAATAGAGCGTCATAACATAAATATGTAGTATACCTTGGCAGCTCCAGTGCTGCTGGGAATGATGTTAAAGCTAGCAGCTCTTCCACCTCTCCAGTCCTTGCTTGATGGACCATCAACAGTCTTCTGTGTAGCTGAGGAAAATTATTAAAGGTTCATCAGCACATCATCATAAATGCGCAGAGCAAGTTCAGATACAAAAATAAATAGTCACCTGTAATAGAGTGCACTGTGGTCATTAAGCCCTCAATAATGCCAAACTTATCATTGATGACCTGCCAAACAGTTTGCAAACATTAATATCTATCTCCCATAATCTTTTTATTATGTAACTATGAGGAGATAATATAGAAAACACAATACCTTAGCTAGAGGTGCCAAACAGTTAGTGGTGCAGCTAGCATTGGAGACAATGTCAATATCAGGCTTGTATTCCTTCTCATTCACGCCAACCACAAACATCGGGGCATCCTTACTAGGAGCAGAAATGATGACCTTCTTCGCGCCACCCTTTTGTCATAGATCATAAAAAATCAAGTTAATATAGTATATAAACATAAT
This sequence comes from Aechmea fasciata, assembly GCA_025177825.1. Lineage (NCBI taxonomy): Eukaryota > Viridiplantae > Streptophyta > Magnoliopsida > Poales > Bromeliaceae > Aechmea > Aechmea fasciata. Next base: position 21,405,530 of record CM045923.1, read on the forward strand.
GCGACATACAAAAGAAAGTATAGCAGACCACTGAGAGACCAGAAAACACATTTTTACAAGAAATATTGCTATTTCCAGAATGGTCTGTTTAAGTATCATTTCCTAGTGCAAAGAATATTTAGTTATCAAAATTTAGGAAGTGGCCGATACCATATAATGCAAAGAATTATTACTCCTCTTCTATTTCCTATTATTCTCACTTCGATATCACATATCACCGAGTAAAGTTGCAGCTAATAACCCACTGATATTCTTCTAAGTTGCTTCAGAGAAGGCTGAATATTTGATAGATGCTACATCCGTCAAGCCTTCTCTAGTATATATGAGCTAAATAAGATGATGTTACAGAATGATGAAACTACACAGGAGGAAATTACCTTCAGATGAGCAGCAGCCTTGTCCTTGTCAGTGAAGACGCCGGTTGACTCGACAACGTACTCAGCACCGGCCTCACCCCACGGGATCTCCTCAGGGTTCCTTGATAAAGAAATTCTCAGGTCAGATCTCTAAAGCGAATTAATGAGTCTCCGGGTAAGAAAATGTCAAACAAACTACCTGCTTCCAAAAACAGTGACTGCCTTCTCGCCAAAGAGAAGGGTCTTAGAATCCTTGACCTTAATATCATGGTGCTTCCACTGTCCGTGCACAGTGTCATACTTGAACATGTATGTCTGCAAGCAATTACCAAAATAAAAATATACTAAAATATTAATATTAACACCAATATAAATCATTGGAAAAATTTACATAAACTTATGGGGTCAAGAAGATTCCGATGTTCAGCAGATCTCAAAAGAATGCAAATTAAGTTATGCAAATCTCAACTGCAAAGCATCAATTGGAACAAAGGCACTACAGAAGCAGTTACTTCATATAATAGGCAAAAAGAATGGATGCAATTGGCAAACTAAGACGAAAAGGGAATCAGCCCAAGCAAATAGATGGTCGCTATCAACACTAAATCTCAACATTATCATCTTGCAATACCACAAGGCAAAAAAAAAGTTTTTATTGGCTGATATTATATAAGATTAGATGTATGATACAATTCTTACATCGCACGATACATTAAAAAAAAGGGATCAGCATAAGGCATCTTTTCTCCATTATGGCCCAGCAGCCAATTATATCTAACAAATTTCATAAACAAACTAACCATACTTCCCTACATATCATCATTTACTTCATAGGAGACGCAAGAGAAACATCATGACAGGAGTTAACAGTATCGTAAATTCGCTTCTGAATCGCTTTTAAATAGCACTGACATATACATGACGCCCTAACCGTTAATGAAAATTACAGAACCAAGAATCAGATTTGTATAAACTATAAAACTTACAGCTTTACTAGAGATGAAGATCTAGTAACTAATAAATCAGATAGGCGACCAATCAAATGTGATAAAGCGGCACGAGTATACAACGAAAGTTGCCACAGATATTTTACCCCCGCTAAATCACAACATCTTAGCCATATGATCTAGGAACTTAACAAGAAATGGTCGGAGAATAATTTAGCCTTACCAAAAAGTTAAATACATAACATCAAAAAGAGGAAATAATAGTAAAAGGTCCACTTAATGGAGTTGCAACTATTCAAGAAAACCACTGGACCGCTAAACCATTGAAATTTAAAGGTCGCTAGAAAAACGCTAACAGAGTCGCTATATCAAAAAGATCAAGGCAATGACACAACCAGCCACAAATTAACACAACATTTCCCGATCATTTCTTGCTACTCTATCATAGTAAGATCCAGATCTACATCGATCCAAGGCGCAACACGATATACAAATAAATCCGTCGCACATTGATTAATCATAAAACAATGCATCAAAGACTGCAAAACCCGAACATATTAGATCGGATCTGAGGACAACAATACCATGTAATCAGTGGTGATGAAGGGATCGTTGACGGCGACGAGCTCCACATCCTCGCTCAGGAGAGCAACTCTCGCCACCAAACGTCCGATCCTTCCAAATCCTTTTAAAAACAATACAAGATCATCACAATCAAAATACATCAAAAAAAATCGAAAAGAAACTCAGATCAACCTATGAATCAAAGACGATCTGGAACCTACCGTTGATCCCGATCTTAATCTTCCCTGAAAAATCAAAAAGAAAAACAGAAAAAAAAATAAAAAACACAAATCATAAGATCAGTACACAGATCGAAGAGAAAGAAGAGAAAGAAGAGGCGAGAGAGTAATCTGAGAAGGGTTTTACCCATGGCGATCGACGGAGAAAAAATGAGAAAAGATATCTGAGACGAAAATGGAGATGGAGAATACAAAGAGAAGTGAGATCACTGAGGTGTGGCGAGGATTAAAATAACGAGAGGGTATTGTTACGATGCGCTCGAGGCGTATTGTAGTGTTACCCGGTTCTCATTTGAGGGCAACATCTTTCGCCGTATCTCGTCCGTTCGTTCTGGGCGTGTAGACAGATTCTTACGGCTGAATACGGGCCCGCGTCAGTCTCGTGTTCGCTGTTGCGTAAATTTCGGAACATAAATTTTAATAATAAAATAATAATAATTTACTAACAAAATTTTATGATATTTTATTAAAAAAGATCTATGCACCCAAATTTTTAAAATTTGAACGTATAATTTCTAAAATTTGACTCATTATTTATTGTTAAATTTATGAATGAAATTTAAACAGCATTCTTACGATCAACACGCGACGTCACTATTACCTCGTTCATTCATGCCATGCTAATTTGAAACATAAATTTCAATAATAAAATAATAATAATTTACTAACAAAGTTTTATGATATTTTATTAAAAAAGATCTATGCACCCAAATTTCTAAAATTTGAACGTATAATTTCTAAAATTTGACTCATTATTTATTGTTAAATTTTATGATTGAAATTTAAAATATATATACATTAGTATAGGGCGAGGTGCATAAGTATACGTGTATACACGCGGTGTAGGTAATATAATTTTGTGATGTGCGTTGACGAGGGACGGCGCGGAGTTCGATGGGCGGCGGAGTTTTCTAGATGGTTCCTTCCGCTGGGTTTCGAACCGCTGCTGGATTTGAATTGTGATTCGGATTCGGATTCGGATCCGGGCCCGCGGAGAGAGAGGGGTGTGTTTCTTGGAGCCCAAGGAAATGGATCGGCGGATTTGAGTGTAACGGTCGTATACCACGGTAGTGATTATGACACGTGGGGCCCGCCGCACACGTTGGTTGGTGGGGATCGCGGAGTCGCAGCGCAGCCGCACGATCTTGAACGGCCCGGTGGAAAAGCGATGGACGGTTACGGAAGTGAAGGTTAGAATATGTGCATATTATATAGGGTACAATTTTATGTGCAAAAAAAATCTATGTACGGAATAATTTTGCCGTTCATATAGCAGTACAATATAATTTAACTATATATAAACTATTTATTTATTATAGAGTAATTCTGATAAAGTTTATTATTTATTCTGTTATAATAAGCAGTAAAATTGTCTAGTGCATAAGATATAAGATTACGAAAAGATGAATGTTTATATAAATTTTTATATCCACACTCTGTAGTATTGGTTCGCCATAGATAAAGAGTCATCGTCACTAACTAAAACCAAATGATTCCAAATTTTATAGATTATAATTCAAATTTACGAAAAGCATATCCTTTTACGCATTAAAATATTATGTCCCTTGACAATATATCATTTAACAAGCAAATATGTTACTAGCAAATTTACAAATTTAAGCCATTAATCCTTATATATAGGAAAAAATAATAATAATAATAATAATTAAGGCTCAGTTACTCTTGGGTAGTTAACTTTAGCAATATTTTGTGGTAGGATTTAAAATAATAACCTTATACGATATTAAAACAGAGTTATGCTGAATTGTGGGGAGATTACGTTACGTGCGGTGAAAAAGTACGTTAGAAAATATTGTTTTTATATGTAATATTGTGTTCCGCATATTGCGATGAGCCAGCTACGCTATATTTTTTACGATCCCGTCGGAAAACATAGAAGCATATTCCTATACACTTTTTCTACCACTCAAACATTTTACCATCAAAATTTAAAATTGCCAACTAATTCCCTAATTATTGTATCAAATCTGGTAAGTTTCAAATACCAAATTCATTTGATTCCTTTCCCAAAACAAAAAAAAAAAGAAAATAAAAAGAAAATTCCTTCTAGAAGCATATTTTTTTCCACAAACTTTATTTAATCTAATAGCGTTAGATAGGCCTCGATATCAAACTAAGCCTTAAGCTACACCATGGAAGAATCTGAAGTTATTTTGGAAATTGTTTAGCAAATTCAAACATTTTACTATCAAAATTTTAAATTGCCAACTAATTCCCTAATTAATGTATCAAATCTAGAAGTTCCAAATTACCAAATTCATTTGATTCCTTTCCCAAAACAAAAAAAAAAGAAAATTCCTTCTAGAAGTTCCAAATCTGAGGGGGCCGGGGAAAAATCCCAAGTTCTACACGGCACCACCCACGCATTAGTCAAAGTCAGAAGCAAAACTTTAATTGGCTTTAAGATGGAAAAAGCAAAACTTTAAGTTATTATAATTGGTTAAAACACTTGCTTTAAGTTTCAAACCTGATTGTTTCACATTTTCAGCAAAATCTCATTGCGTATTTAATTGCAACACTTGCAAAAAAAAATTTGACGTAGTGTAATCCGTTCGAGCACGCTAATTGTGTTTGCGAGAAGAACAGTTTGAATTGAAAACACACGTAGATAAAAAAGTAGGCAATTTTTTTGCAAACCCTATATGCGTATTGAATGCATCCGAGTCATCTAATATAGACGAACTGAATCGTGTTATTCGGTCCAATAATTTAGGAGCCATACTTGAATAATCTCTTTCAAACGCAAATGTGTGAAACTGAGACTTTATGTGTGTTCAACATTAGTGTCTAGAACTAGAATAAATAAATAGATAGCTGAGTTTTTGCTGCGTTTCTTTCTCCACAAGACGCAAATCGCAGTTTTATTAAAAAGCCTGCGTTTTCTCTTCTTCTGCATCACCACTTCTAATGGCTTCTTCCACCCTCAACAGATGGTTGAGGCCCGAGGTTTTTTTTTTTTTTTTTTTCTTCGATTTCCCTCTCTTTTAATTTCGATTTGATCTCTTTATCTTACTAATAACAATTTACTAATCACGTAGTTCCTTCCAAATTTTGTGAATTTATTTACTAATCTCGAACTGCATGAAAACAAAATGACTCAAATATTCAATTGAAGTTATTTGAATGATCGATCGCTATAATACAAAGTTAGTTAATATAAAGTTCTTTTGATCTTCTCAAAATTATCTGTAGTTGTGCACTTGTGCAAACATTCTTGAGTTTAGTTTTTTTTTTTTCGATTTTCTTTTATACACGCAAGAGTTTATTATTTTTCTCAAAGAAGTTGATAATTTTGGCGCAGGTGTACCCTTTGTTCGCGGCTGTCGGTGTAGCTGTTGGGATATGTGGGATGCAATTGGTCAGGAATATCTCCACAAATCCTGAAGTGAGGTATATTGACTTCGTATACGAGTTATATAAAATATAGTATTATAATATAAAAAAAATAATTTATGAGTTGAATTGAACATTGTCTAATCTTTTGACATGATTCCTCAGCATGAATCTTTTGTTCCGCTCAATCTTCATATTATTCATTTTTATTTATGAATTTATATAGATAAATATTAGATTAAACTATCCAATCATATATAACTAAAATTAAAATTTTATATGAATAATAATTTTTTACTTTAAAAATATTCTGTATATTTTCTCAAGCATAGAATTAATAGCAAAGTAGGCAATAGCATGTATATGCTGTTATTTGGTAACTTGGAAGGCTTCCAGCTCTACTTAGGGTGAGAGACAAAAAAAAGAAAAAGAGAGAAACATATTGAAAACTTAGAGCTCTATGAAAGAAAGAAAGAAAGGAAAAATGTATAAGTTTAGTTAAATTTTGCTCTTTTATTTGTCTATTCGGCTTTTGTGGTTTTATGGGCCAACAATATTGATTTTAACTAAATTCGGATTATTCATTCAAAATATATTATATTTATGTATTTTTTAATATATATATATATATATATATATATATATATATATATATATATATATATATATATATATATATATATATATATTCTCGAGCTTTTCGAGCTTTTCGAGCTTTTCGAGCCTAATTCGAACGAGCCGTGTAATACTCAAGCTCGGCTTGAAATGAATTTCGAGCCTTTTTTTTTTTGTTCAAGCTCGGCTCATTTAATTTCGAGTCGAGTTCGAGCGAGCCAAATATCGTGTCGAACGCGAGTCGAACGCGAGCCGGCTCGCTCGTTTGCCAGCCCTAGTTGTGCAAACATTCTTGAGTTTAGTTTTTTTTTTTTCGATTTTCTTTTATACACGCAAGAGTTTATTATTTTTCTCAAAGAAGTTGATAATTTTGGCGCAGGTGTACCCTTTGTTCGCGGCTGTCGGTGTAGCTGTTGGGATATGTGGGATGCAATTGGTCAGGAATATCTCCACAAATCCTGAAGTGAGGTATATTGACTTCGTATACGAGTTTGCGTACGACAATAGTTACATCTTAAAATTGCATTAAATCGGTTCGAATTGAACATTGTCTAAACCATGTGCTTGACATGATTCCAAAATTTCAGCAGAATCAAATAGTTCTTGGAATTGTTCGAATACACCGTGTCTGAGATTCGAGTGCGACAGGCGCACGAAATGTAGTTGACCAAGTGCGTATTTTGGTTCGATTCTGAATCTAACTTTTCAATTGTACAACGTAAAAGGTTCTAAAAGAGAAAGTTGTGAATATCTCCGCTATTCCGCCAAACGTTCTTTACTTGGAATTGAATAGAGAAGATGTAGAGGTTTGCTTTTACTGCAACTAACACTTCAAATAAAAGTTCTCTAAATTCTCTACACCCTTGGAACCTCATTCTTAGTCATTTGGACTATAATTGTGTGGCTTTTGCCTTGGTTTTATGATGTATTTCTCGTCGCAAATTAATTGAATTGTTGTATTCATTCTTGTTGGCATATCTAGTAACCCCTGCTTGATACTGGCAAATAAAGAAGGAAAGAAACACTAAACTCTGCAATTTAAATTACAAATTGATGTGCAATTTTAATTGCGTGCAGAGTCAATAAGCAGAATAGAGCTGCAGGAGTGCTCGACAACTTCGACGAGGGAGAGAGATACGCGGAACACGGGGTTCGGAAGTTCCTCCGCAACAAAACCCCGCAGATCATGCCGTCGATCAACAAGTTCTTCTCGGATCCAAACTGATAGATCATCGGCGATTCTCGAGATCACTTTTCACAATTATTTTTCGAGTGTTGGTCTCTTATTAAGAAGAGCTTGTAATTCCCATTCTATTCTAGAATAAAAATTACAGCAAATCATTCAGAGGGTTGTAGAACTCTACGGAAATACAAAACATGTTTTGATTGAACTATTATGGTGCGTAAGCTTTTTTTTTTTTTGTTTTTGTTTGAGAACAAAGGTGTTCTAAAAAAAGTATCATCAATATCTAATTCTCCCTTTGTGTGTACTACAGAATTTTCCTAATATCATTAAATCTGATGTTTGGATCTTATTCTCAACTGTTTATAAATTGTGTTAGAGAGATTCTGAGCGGAGTTTGCGTGAATCAAAAACACACCGGATTAACCAAAACTAATAATTTTTAAGCTGAAAAACTGAGCCACTAACTATTTGAGCAAAACCAATGCATGTTAATTTTTCAGAGATACAATGTATGTATGTTACAGAATGGTTTGATGACCGAATAGGTTCTCAAAGTTGAACCCGAATTAAAAATCCGATTAACTACGGGATCTAATTTGAATTCTGATACTAATAACGGGTTATCGGGTTCTACGAGCCCCCCCTGACGAGATCCGCTATACGAGTGCTAGTGGGTGGGCCCCATCTCAATTTCGACCGTTGGATGGCATACCAGTTTTTAAAAACCTGGAGCGACCGTTGCGCCCTCTCAACCCAAATCTCAAACGAACCAAAAAGAAAAAAAAAAAAAAAAGAAGAAGAAAAAACTAGCCGTTAAACCTCCCCCCTTCTCAAATTTCTCCATTTTTTTTTCCTTTTTGTTGCTGTTTTTTGCTTCAAAATTCTCCTCCAGATCGCTTCTTTGAAACCCCATTCGACGCCTTCGGATTGAGAAAGAAGGATCTAATGGCTTCTAGAACCATCTCCAAGGACATCATCACCCTCAAGGGCTCCGCCGCCATCGTCGGCGAGTTCTTCGGTATCATGATCTACCCATTCCTCTCTTTTTTTTAATAAAAATTAAAAAAAATCCCCCTGATTTTTCATTTTTTTGATCTCTTTGCGCCCGTGTCGTGTTCGCTCTTTTGCCGCACTCGCAGGCTACGCTGCGAACAGGTGAGAGGATTGCCTTCTCCTTCTTCTTCTGCGCATTTCTTTGAATTGGTTTGGATTCGGAGGCATGTTGCTAACATGTGTAAGATTTGACATGCAGCATACTATACAATCGCGGCGTCTACCCCGAGGAAAGCTTTGCGAAGGTGAAGAAGTACGGGCTCACTATGCTGCTGACGCAGGACGACGGCGTCAAATCGTTCATCGCGAGCCTAACTTCTCAATTATCAGGTCACATTCTTGTTTTTGAAACTTACTGTCAACAATATTTTTTTTAGTGTTCTGAATCTCTGGCAGTGTTGATTTTTGTTCCTATTGTCGACAGAATGGTTGGAATCTGGGAAGCTGCAGAGGGTTGTTCTTGTGATAATGAGTAAGGCGACCTCGGAGGTTCTCGAGCGGTGGAACTTCAACATCGAAACCGACGCCGAGGTCGTCGAGAAAGGGTGAGCTGTTGTAAACACTGAACAGTAAGGAAGAACACAGAAAGAGTTAAAAAGGGCGGCCGCGGAGGGGTCGGATTCTCGAAGTATGTTAATAATAATAGTGTTTGTTTGTTTGTGTGTGTGTGTGATTGTTCTCAGTGTCATAAGGGAGAAGAGCGATAAAGAAATCATGAGGGAGATCCAAGCGATCATGCGTCAGATCGCCTCCTGCATCACCTACCTGCCCTGTCTTGATGAACCTTGTGAGTCATTTCCTTTACCCTTTTATTTTCACTTGTTTTAATTGAGAAAGATCGGTAAAGTTGAGTTAAGATAGTGAATAGGGCCGTTCCTGTGAAGGCTTAGAGTTTATGTAGAAGTGCTTTTTAAAGTAGTTTATCTGAAGCAAAAGCAAACGCTCTAAAATGGAGCTGCAGTACAGTTTAGTTCCCCACAATCGATTAGCCAAACATCTTGTTTCTTGGAGCTTCGATTTTTGGAGTGGAGAAAAGCTATTCCATAAGCCAGGCCAAAAGTGCTTGTTCATTTATCTCTGTTTTTTCCCCTCATTTTTCAGGTTTTTTCACTGTAATGAGCAATAATGGCTATAGTATTTTCTTCTAGGTGTGTTTGATGTTTTAGCCTACACTGATAAAGATGTTGCTGTTCCGTTTACTTGGATTGAGAGCGACGCCAAACTGATACAGAATCCCCAGATGGTTAAACTGCATTCTTTCGACACCAAGGTGATTAATTAAACAATCTATAATTCTTATTAGAGTGAACTTGCCTTTGTTCCAAGCTAAACTCTCACTCGCTCTGCATGGAATGATGCAGATACATAAAGTGGATACCCTGGTTTCATACAAGAACGATGAATGGGACGAGCAGTAGCCGCTGTTCTCGAAGCTCGTAAGTGGCTGTGAACCGTTCATTCACATTGAGGCATGAGTGTTAGGGAGATTATCGGCCATTGAAATGTGAGAACAATCGTCGTGCTGAAATGTGAGAACAATCGTTTCGATTTGTTCAATTTTATGTGTTGAATGTTTTTTGTTCTACGAAAGTACCACAGCTTTTTAGATCTTATTCTCTGATGAAGGACCGTCGTGTGTTTATTGATGATGACCAAGAAATCGTAGCATGTCCTGATGCAGTTCTATTTGATACTGATACTGGGGGTAAATTGCACCAGGTGAACTCAACCTTCCATTAGAAGTACCATAAATTTTGAACTTTTACAATTATGTGTGATCATTCTCGCCCAACTAAATGAGGAAACTTGATGAGGAACTTGGCGAAAAGGATCAACAGGAAATGCAGAAGTTTGAATCTCAGATAGAACAAATCAATGAAAAAAAAAAGAAAAAGAAAAAGAAAAGGATAATACAAATTAACTGCAGAAATTAGGTAAAAACAATGGAACGAAGACACATTTGATTGAGAGATGATACGTAAAGAAAATTGCATGAAATTTACTTGGAATTACAGCAGAAATTACTTTTCTGACGGCAATTAATATTAAGTCTAAAGCAAAAGGGAAGTTCCCATCTGTACCGTCAAAATGGCGAAAAATAACAGGCACACCAAAAGATGATAAATAATACAATTTACATTTGCTGGATTCATCAACCAGAGAGTCTTAAACCAACAGAAAACATGTCTGAAGGCTTTTACCGGCAAGATTCACAGTGTGAAGGTTGCCTACATATTTGAGAGCCCTAACCCAACTCATATGTGGGTTGGTAACAGTTTCATGAGCCTCTAGATACAAAAATAAACACTAATTCAAACATTAAATCAGATCTAAGCGTGCTAAAGCAAATAAAGTAACTTCATATTAGTCCAAAATAGAAGGTCATTGCTTCTATTCTGACCAACAATAGTATAACTTCTTCAAAAAATCAGCAAATATTCTTCACTGAGTTGAATGTTTCAGATCTCTTAATCTCAGTCACCTTATGCCCTGATACATCGCACCCGGACGAAGCTCATCCAATGTATCAACACTTCGGAAGCCACTAAGTTCTCTTAGTCCAGTCCAACCGCGGCGGGAGAGAAAGTCGCAAAAATCTTTTTCAGTGTAGAGAGTCTTTTCTTCAGTTTGGACTGGTATGCGGTCTGTGTCGTCATACATGCACACTTTGATACTTATCCCTGAAAAGATTATGCACGAGAAGTCATAAAAGGGCCCGTTTGTTTTGATGTAAGTGGAGTGATGGAACTCAAGTTCCATCACTTCTGTTATTTGTTTTAGTGTTAGTCAAAACTATAATATAACTCAAGTTACGTTAGACCTCCACTTCACCTACTCTCGATTTCCTCCTCTAAAGTGCCGAACTCGACTTCCGCCGCACTCAACCTCCTCTAAAAAAATTATTAAATAGTAAAACCTAAACTCTACTTCCTTTATAATGGGTTAGAATTATTTTATTTATAATAAATTAGGATTACCTTTAAATATTAATAAAAAATTTAATTATATAATAGGTTAAATTTTATAGCGGTAAATTTACCGCTATATTTAGAAAATAACGGGATCCACTTACATCAAAACAAACAACGGAACTCAAAAAACTAATTTTATTAGCACCAAGTTACATCAAAACAAACAGAAGAACTAATTGAATTTAACTTTCAGACTGTACAAGTTATGTCAAAACAAACAATAAAAAAATAATCATACTTCGGGAAAACTCAAACACTACTGCACTTGACTTTCATTGGATCTACAGATTCGTCAATCCAAACGCCTCCAAAGTGGAAGTTTCATATCAGTCATTATACAACCTCCATTGTGTATATGGCAAATACAGTTATGGATAACCACACAATATTGTGATAAGCTGGATACAAGGGAAATTTGTATTATATAAGTTAGGAGAGGGAGTTTCATGGAATCAGTGGGCACAACCTTGATTTCTATGTAGCATAGCTATATCCATAGAGACTAGTTGTAAGCTTTCATTAATTTAACTATGAGCAATTGTCAACTAGTGTATTATTTCTCTCTTTCCTAGGAGATTGCTTGTTTCACATTCTTTTCTACGCAAAGGCCAAACCACTAATAATTGCCTAATTGTTGTCATTTCAATTGTTGTTAGTGTAGCTGTACCAAAAGGATTAGGCAGTTAAATCCTGATTTTAATCTCTTAATTCTCGTAAAAGTTGAACTAACACACATTTGTGAACGGACTAATAATCCTAATTTGTTTTTATCCTTCCACGAATGCACCTACTATAGTACTCATAACTAGTCCTTGGCTCTTACCTTGGATAGGCCAATATGAAGCAGAAAAAGGCCTTGTGAGATGCACGTATGATGATAGTTAACAAAATTTGTAGAAAATTAGAAATATATGATGAATATTATAAGCTAAAAGAAGATCATTCAATTATCTGGCAAAAGTATATTAATTTTACCCTCATCAAGATGAAGAGTATAAGTTCCTAATGGCATGTCCCTGTCAAAGCTGCGAACTACATCATCTTCATCTTCGAGCCAAAAGGCCCTTTTAGTTCTTAATCCAAATGCTGATTTGATGGCCTCCTTAATTGCCTCAGCAGTGCCATCAATACCTATCCTTTTAGTGTACTCTCCCCATTTGACTAAAATAACCCTTCCAACATAAGAAGGATGGTTGTCACCACCTGCCAATAAGGTTAAGACTAATTAATAGAGTGAAGGGAAGAGGAATAGAAAGCAATCCATGACGTCCAATAAACTAAAAGAGCACTAATTAAATTGTAATTGCAATTAGCAAATTTTACTTTGCATATTCTTTTTTCAGTGATAAAAGGTTAAATGTCGACTCTTAAGCAGCAGGGACAGGACGTTTCTTTTCAGTAATACTACTATCTGCTATATAGTAGTATTACTTGATATTTGCTGAACTTCTAATGAACTGTGATTGTGGTGTCTAATCGTTTTCTCTTTATCTTTTTTTTTGCAATGTCATCCACAGATTCAATTCCACCCAAATCAATGTTTCATTCTGCATTTGTTCTCCATACGACAACTGATACTATTCGATAACTTTACTCAATATTCAGTAAAAGGTCATTTAACATGATAAAATTGTTTGGAGGACTTGTTTAGAGCAAATGGTGATGCAAAAGTCATATAACATATAGTTTTTCCATGTTATGTGCAACCCCTAACAAAAGCTAGGAATTTTGGACAGAAAGTGCACGCATGCATAAAACTGAAAAAGATAATATCAGAACCAAAAACAATCTACTTAAGTAAAAAAAAATTAAGGGTTCAAATTAACAATCAACACCTTTCAAAGTACTAAAATAATATCTCAGGAGAGAGTACATTAACAGGTATCACAAATTTTCAAGATATAAGTGTTACCATTTGCAGAGGAATCCCTCCAATTCCAAGGGTTGACACCATTAGTTGCTACAGCATCAGCAGCTGTTATGGCAAGAGGATGCCTTTCACTCTCCAAATGTCTTTCCACACTAAGGGTTGACCTACCACCAGCTAGTAAATCATATACATAGCTTTAATTACAAATAATGTATGTTCCACCAAGCATTTTGTGTTGAAAAAAAAAATCACTTGCTCAATAATACACACGACAAAGCCAGGCATGACAAAAAAATCAGAATCATGAGAGACAACAAAAAGTAGTCCGCTACTCCGCTCTGAAGGATATCATGTAGAAAAAGGAAACAGTCATAAAATGAAACATAAAAAACAGTTGATACCTTCAACAGATCCAAATGGAATTGCAGTATCTTCAAAACCTAGAACAAAGAACAGTATGTATCAATTGATTAGGTTAACAACAATAAGTAGAATAATTACGAGTATGAGCTTATTCATGTAGCTAATACCAAAACAGGATAATTTTTAGTTTGAGCTAATTCATGCAACCAATATATCTGTCCAGCCCACAAAATAAGTAATGTGCAGCTAATTCGTTACTTTTTTAACATCCCAAAGGACAAGAAATATACTATTATACTGCATATATCAGCTTGAAGCGCAACCAAAAAAAAAATGTAAACAATTATCACTGTTTGAAAAGTACGAAAGGAAAATGATAAGCATAGCATAAAGAGAGCACATAATGCAATAACGAAAACAGAAAACAAATGGCAAGGCCTAACTGAAATATTGAGTATACAGAGCTGCCTTTCTTAAGTCTATGAATTCCACATTGGGAACAAATGTCAAAAAGGTAATGGCCAACCTGTTCTTCCTAAAAAATATGATAAATCTATGCAATCTGATAGATCAGGAGAGCACAAATGGAACAAATGGTCCTGTAGAAAACACTTTGAACTTTCACACAGGCATCAGCATGTACACAGAACAATAAGCACGCAAAGAAGGCAGTCCACTGAATAGCTCACTTCTCTTTTAGTTCAATGTGTAGTGTAGAATCTAGTTCATAGTGGCCAGAAATTAATTAGAAGCATCTCAAACAGATAAATGGTTTCCATCTGATATTTTGTGAATCAAATTTTTCACTAATCTATGCCCCAGTGATGAAGGCAAAATCCTGCAAAAAGGTTCACATCATTATCCTCAAGAAGTCTATTCCCACGTTCACAGTGAACAATATGGAAACTTTAAGGTCACTCTTGTTTGTACAAAGCTTTAATTGCAACCAAAAGTCTAACCGCAGTTACTTGGATAGCAACTAAGTATCAAGCTAATTGACTACCTAAACATGTTCATATATCATCATGCTATAGCAAATTACCAACAAGAAGTAATCATCAAGGAAAAACAAACTCAATGTACAAATGCATTAATCATTTATCAAACTTTACACAAGCGGTCTGATACCTTTATCAGCGAATTGCAGATAGGAATCAACCTTGGAAGCAGTAGGGCTTTTGTAAGGAGCATTCTTGCTCCTCTCCTTAAGCAACTCATCGAGCTCCTTATAGTACGACATCTTCGCCGACCCGCTCCCCTTCGACTGATGCTTCGCCTTCTTGAACTCCTTGAGCAAATTCCTCCACTTATCGGTGCACATGGTCGGCGACCTATCGTACCCTTTCTCCCTCATCTTCGCCGAGATCTGCTCCCACAAGTGCTTATTCGACTTCGATGTATTGAAAAGCCCATCCATCTCCCTCCGAAAGCTGATCAAGCTTCTAGTCTCCTCCTGAACCCAAGTCTCCGCCCGCTTCTTCGGGGCCTTAATCTCATGGTCCTCTCCGCTGCTCTCGGTGAAGATCATCTGCTGCGGCTGCGGCTGCGGCGGCGGAGGCGGCGGCTGCTGCGGCGGTAATCCGCCATTGCCGACGACTTGGATCATCATATCCCTAGCTTCTTCCTTGTAGTAATCCACGGGTCGAGGCTTCTCGGCCAAGTACATGCTCTTCCTCGCCCCGGCCTCTTCCTCCTCGCCCTCCTCCTCCCTCCTTCGGTAGCAACGGAGGAGGGGCTGCGACAAGAACTGGTCTAGAGTGAGAAGAGACATGGAATCACACGGCGACCACAAGAGGGCTTTGCGACGAGCCCCGACGGAGCAAAACCCATGTCGCGAATCCCTCCCAAACCCGAGGGGAATTGGGGATTCGAGAAGCGATCTCTAGGGAGCCAAAGGGAGGCGAATGGAGTGGGATTTGGAGAGGACGAAGGGGGCAACAAAACCCATACCGTGGATTCGGGGAATCGAGACGACGACGAAGAGGAAGAGGAAGAAGAAGAAGAAGGGAGGCGAAAAGAGACGAGGGTTTCGGAGGAAGCGACGAAACCGAGCTCGCTAATGGCGAGAGCGACGCAGAGAGAGACGGGGGGTTTTGGCTTTTTTTCGCCGCTTTTCTCAGCTGAAGCTTTTTATTTATTTTTAGGGAGGGAGACGAAAAGGGTGTAACTCTGCTCAACGAGGGTTCTTCGTTTGATCAGCGGAGAATATATTAATATTTGTAGGGGGTTTTGTGTAAAATGTCTACTTAATCATCATTTTGTAAATGTTAGATTATCTTAATTTTAATTTATAAGTGCACACATTGATTTCATGTTGCGCAAATAATTTTAAATTTTAATTTAAAATTTGTTGGTGCTTGCTTCACCAACAAATATATCAAAAAATAGTTCTTGATTACTACAAATTTGTTGTTTTTTTTTCAAATTTTATGAAAAAGTCTTATTTACGTTTTTCATATTTTTATTTTAAGAACAGAAATTATGAAAATAATAATACTTTTTATTATGAGATTTTTTAAAACATAATTTTTGTATGATTTTTTAAAAAACCAAACACCTTCTATAAGGGCTATGCATGTAGCATTTGCATAAATATTAAACGGATATAGGCATGAAAAGAGAGAAAGAACATAGGACATTTTCATCCAAAAATTATAATTTTATAAATTCCAAAAATAAATGTTAAAAAATTTGTTAAGCAAACTTTGTGATTAAAAGTGGCAGAGATTCGTTTAGTTTTTTGTAAAGTAGATTCGTTTAGTTTTTAAATACTTTTTTTTTTTTTTTTTGGAATGGGATTTGCCAGCGTTTGTAGTCCCCAATTAAATACATCCCGATGAATAGGCGAGGAGTAGCGTGTTATTTTTTTCTCAAAAAAAAAATGCGGAGATTACAAGTGAAAATATACCAAATCCTCTCAATTACATATCATTTTGAAACAGGTTCCTCAACCTCCTTCTCTTTATTGGCACTTGATCATTTGAATGATTTAATTTAAATTGAATCAATTTAAACTAATTTAAACTAAAAACATATTGAATTAACCATTTTTATTTGTTATTAGCTATTGACAGTTAACGGAAGATGCTAGTAGCCATTAGAGTTATTAAATATAAGGAAAGTAAATTAACTCTAATGACTAAATTATACAAACCAAAATAATTTAAAAATAAAGATTTTTCGCTTAATAAACAATATCTCCACGTGGTTTCACGCTTTCTCACTTTAGTACCCTATGATTTCAAGTGTATCAAGTTAGTACACTGTGGTTTCGCACTTTCTCACTTTAGTATCCTGTAATTTTAAGTGTATCAAGTTAATACCATGTGGTTTCACCCTTTTTCACTTGGTTTAATATTTCGTTAAACTGTATTCTCCGAAATGGATAATTAAAAGAAAAAAATTAAAACCACATGATATTAATTTGATATAAAAATAAAACCACATGGTACTAACTTGATACACTTGAAATCACAGGATACTAAAATGAGAAAGTGTAAAACTTCAAGAGGATATTTGAAGGTTTTTCTAAAAATAACTACTTCAGTTTTATTTTACACTCATCGATTTTGACTTAATAAGGTGGATCATGTGGAGCATAGGTCGCAATTGAAAACAATCAAACATTGTCACTTTTGACCATAGGTATAAAGTTCGGTGATATAACAAAATAAGTGAATAACCGATTGTCGCTAGCGCAAGTGGCAAAGACTTAGGTTTTGTTTGGGATTGCGGAAAACGTGCAGTGAGAAAATACGTTAGAAAAATATTATGTTTGTTGTGTTCCGTATATCGCGATGAGTCGGTTACGTTATATTTTCTGCAGTTTTACCGGAGAACGTAGAAGCATGTCCTTATATATTTTTTTCGCAACTTCATTTTATCTAATAGCGTTAGATATATCTCAATACCAAACTAAACCTTAATTATTGATACATGACATTCCAAATTCAAAGCTTAATTATTTTGCATCATCAGCTTAGCTTATTTCTTGTAAAAAACATAAAACATGCAGCATACAGTCTGTGCACCTCTAACTACTTTTTAGGTTCACGTTAGATAAGAATATAGAGCCTTTTTTTACTTCTTCGCTGACACATGTATTTTCTGACAAAGATATTTTTTTTTTTGAACTTTGCTCTGAACGCCTATACTTTGGTATTCTGTTTTGTTTAGCTTCTTGTCATTTTTGGATAATGAAAGTTTAGATTTTTTAAAAATAAAAAAAAACCTACTTTCCAGGTTTGATCTCTAAATTTGCGGACGGCCTCCAAACATCTACACTTGATAGATGAGGCAATTAAACTACTTCCGTGCATAGATATTACGGACTATTATCTTAAGAATTCGAGTCTAAAGTTATAAATTGGAGTCGAAATCTAGTTAAAATAGAGTCGAAATCTAGTTAAAGCTAATTTCAACTAAGATTTTGTTGGCCACCAAATAATTTTATGGCACTTACGTCCTAAATTTTTTATTTTTTTTTTATTTTATTTTTTAAATAAGTCGCGCCAAACAGGCTCTTGTTTTCATATACAGTAATTTATAAATTTTGAATAAAAAAATTATAATAAATATAAAATTTTATTAAGGACTGAAATGTCATGCTAGTGCAGCCATTTCTTTCTTACTTTTTTTTCTTTTATTATTATTATTATTTTATTTTTTTTGAGAGATAGGTAGCACGCTACCCGCTTCGTTTATTTTATTTAGAAATAAACTTAATTAGAAATGTGAATCAACTAAGATTCGAAGGATCTCTGATACCAACCACTGCTCCACTGGGCTTGCGACGTCTACTTTACTTGCCACAAGATTCTTCACCCAGGCATTAAAAAATTGGGGCAAAATCCACACAAAGATAGCATGACTAGTAATAACTAATAAGGGAATGCTTGGTGAGTTGGGCTATCTCTTAAAACAAAGTTGCACTCAATCTCTTCCTTCCACCATCTTCTTCTCTAATTCCTTCTTTCCACCTGCACCCAAGCTATTCTAGACCAATATTCCACCACACCCTTCTTTCTCTTGACCCTTCTTTTTAAAACATAACAATTTTGTCCATGTATGTATAACTTGTTTTGTTAGAGAGAGACAGAGAGAAATACCAACTGCAAAACTAAGACTATAAAAAGAATACATAAGGGTGTACTTAGATCTACCAAATCTAGTTTATGTCACCTATTTGGTCCCACTTTGATTTTTATTCTCAATAAAACTAAAATAAAGCTTTTGACGACATTGTTCCGATTAAGAATTTAACTGCTGTGGTACGGGATCGTGCCGGAAACTTGTCAGCACGTTGTGTGCCAAGCCTTGCCGATGTTTGCCGGTCAAAAAAATTCTTATGTGCCGACACATAATAGCATAAAATATTTATTTTTTTTAGCAACAAAATATTCTAACTATTTATTATGTCTTTTTATCACATCTTTTGAACTAATTTAAAGAAAAGAAGGTTTTGAGCTGTACCATCGGTACGAGATCTGTATTATGCCGGTATCTTGTTGGCACGGTACAGCACGGTGGATAAGGCCTATGCCGACGGACACTTAAAACCTCGGTTCCGACAATATTTTATTGGACGGTATTTGTCGTCTGCGACAGGGCCAAATGTATTCTTTGGTAGAAGTTCTAATTCGAGATCTAGATTTGATTATTATCTTAAATTCGTCGTAAATTTAAGTTTATTTGGATAATTTGAATCCGATTAGTAGCTCCATTGGTTAATTAAGTTCTTGCAAATAGGTCAAACCTGGCTCCTAACTAAACCCAACTACTTAGCCAAATTGGATTGGGTCAGATCGGGTTCAGTATTTGGTGCAGACCCAAACCGCGTGAGGGATACGTGTGAGTCAAAAACTTGCGGAGCACACAAAAAGATTATAACAAGCAAAAAAGGGACCAATGAAAGCTCGACACGTCGTCAACAATCGGCCGCGGTAAAGCTAAAGAATCTCCAACTAATCCAAGTTTACGCACTAATCAGAGCCCATCTCAAATCCAACGGCCGCGATCGACCGCGTGATCTCGTGGGTGGGGTACACAATCCGATAAGGTGGGGCCCGCATGGTCACGCCCCCGCGTGCCGTTGCGTCATTCCAACGGAGAAATTATTGCCTGCACCCGGTGTATGATTACATCTCGTACACCATTCCGGTGCGTCGTTCCAACGGAGAAAATATTGCCTACACCCGGTCTATGATTACATCTCATACACCATTGCTAAAAAAATCTGTAACAAAGGCTTGAACATCTAAAATCCAACATGTAAAAAATTATGAGCTCAAGACATTAATTTCTCATAATTAATTAAATAATTATCAATCGTATTTATCGGATCGAATTTTAATTTTTAGGCGGGAATTAGATAAATATATTTAGAGAGTACCTTAACTATCGGTCATTTTGAGATAGCTTCAGAGCGCCCTCAACTTATAATTTTTTGAAATCAAGTAATTTTAGTTAAAAAATTTAATTTTGTTTTCCAAATTTATTGATAATTTTATAAATTTAATAGTTTCAATCACATTTTAACAAATAAAACTAATAAATTAATGGTACTAATAAAATTATTATATATGATAAATTTTATACTTTAATTAAGCATAAAGTTTTTAATCAGAAAAATACGAAATTAAAGAGGGTCTCAACGTAACAAAAAAAAAAAAAAAAAAAGTTGAAGAGTCTTAGTTTAGAATATCCCATAGTTGAGGGGCTCCCCATAAAAATTATTTATTTCTTTTACCCCACTATAATAAGAAATTGGATACAATTTTGGTTTTACCCGCTATAATCAAAAGAGTTGAGGAGGCTTGTTTTGAAACTTCTTTACTTAAAGGTGGTCTCCATAATTTTTTTTTTGGAAAAAACTTTAAATACTATTTCTGTAATTTTACACTTTCTAACTTAACTATCATGTGATTTAAAGTGTATCAATTTAGTGTCATGTATTTTTTTTTATTTTTTTATTATCAGTTTTACTGATTTGTTTTTTGTTAAATAAGTGACAAAGTTAAAACCAAACGGTACTAAAGTGAATGCTCGATAAACCTAAGATAAAAATAAAATCACAGGACACCCACTTGATACACTTTAAACTATATAGTACTAAAGTGAGAAAGTGCAAAACTATAGGGTTGGTTTTTAAAGTTTACTCTTTTTCTCTTTTTTTCTTTTTCTGAGGAAAAAAAACACTGCAATACAAAATTGGATACGGTTTACAAGGTGTAAGGGTACACAGGGTGCGGGAAATAGTTTCACCACCTGTAGGCTCTAGCAACCGACACGTGTCCAGCGCTCGCGAACCCCGATCCTATTCTCCCGAAACGCCCCCCCCCTGGGATTAGTTAAATTCTAGGTTGGCCCCTTCCACCGCCTCCACGCTTCTCCCTCGTACTCTCTCTCTCTCTCTCTCTCTCTCTCTCTCTCTCTCTCTCCCCTCTTTGCGGAAGAAGAGAGAAGAAGAGATCTTTGCGGGGTTCCAAATCGCGGAGCCCCTCCGATCCTTGGTCGCTTTTCCAGGGGCGATTCGGGGCGCTAGAGTCGATTTCGGGCTCGTTCTCCTCCTCCGATCGGTAGGGTTTATTTTTTTTTTTTTGGTTTTTTAAATCTTTTCTTTTTCGTCTGCGGAGAATGATATATATGTTTGTCTCTGGTGTTTCGGTGGGATTCGGGGTCGAGTTTTGATTCGATTGATGAGGAGTTTTTAGGTGTTGAAGGGGATTAAGGTCGGGGGTTTCATCCGGAATCGTGTTTTCTCCATCCCTTTTTTTTTTTTCCCAAATTATTTTGGTGTAGTTATTCGTCGTTTGATTGATCAAATCTCTAAATCTCTTCGGATTCGGGGAATCCGTGATCAAGAGGCTCGGTGAAATTTTTGGTGCTAGGTTTTTTGTTTGCAATCGAAAATTGAGGGTTTTCTTGGGGAGATCTAGGGTTTGGATTAGGGTAGACGTAGGAAAAAGGTAAAAAGAGAGGGGGGAAAAAAAAGAAGGAGAAATCTGCTGAAAAAAAGAAAAAAAAAGATCTACAAAATTATTGCCTTTATTCTTTAATTCGTTGTATTTGATTCCACAAATACCACCCAAAACAGAAAAAAAAAGCAAAAAAAAAAAAGCAAAAAAAGGAGAAAGTCACTATACAGTTTTTGAGGAATTGGTGGATCGGAAAATGGCCGTAAATTTCTCATCTTGTTCGGTGCTGCCTACTTCAATCCGCGGGGATGATGATTGCGCCAACTCGATACTGAGTGGTTGGGATGCTTTTGGTAGCTCCTACCAATCTGGATGGAAATTCGATGAACCTAGCTCTTCCAGAGGGAAGAGAGAGTGGGGAGAAAGAGATGACTATCGTGATGTGGTCGATCGATTGCCGTCTGACCCCTTTGGAATGAACCTGGAGACCACTTTCACTTCAGCATTATCTGGTTGGATCGGAGATGTAAGAATTATATCTAATGAGTATCAAATGGGTGTTAATCACCTTGATCCGGCAGATCTCTTGCCGTCTGATCCCTTTGGGATGAACCTTGAAACCTCTTTCACCGCAGCTATTGCCGGCTGGATTGGAGATTTCAGGGCTATACTTGGTGATTATCAGCTCAGTGGTGGTAATGATCTTTTTGCGGGCTTGAGTTACTACTGCAATAATGCTTTGCTGGTACCTTCAGCAGTCCAACTGAACTGCGAAGGTCGTCGTGATGGGCAGGGAAATGCTTTTGAACCTGTCGTCAATCTGGAAGTGCTTTCCAGCTCTAAAGGTCCTGAAATTGGAAAGGATGATTGCGAAGAGAGTGTTCCACATGATGGTTTGCTTTACACTCTTGGTTATCTCGATATTCAAGATCGCCTCTCAGTTGAAAGGGTCTGCAAGACTTTGCGCTCTGCTATTCTGAATGACCCGCTTCTGTGGAGGTGTATCCACATACATTATGAGTTGGGTGATAAGTTAACAGATGATGGTCTTGTGCGGCTAACACAGAAAGCCCAAGGCAGTCTGCAGTGCTTGAGCGTGGTGGGATGCCCAAAGATCACTGATGATGGTCTGAGGCATGCGCTTGAGAATTGCCCAAATCTTACCAAGGTTAGTATGAAATGTTTTTGGTGACAGCTAATGTTAATTTTATTTGTTTAGAAAGTCATTTAGTTGGCATGATTGCTCTCAAATAATGTTGCATATCTTCATTTTGCTTGAATTTCTTGCAAAATTTTATATTCGCTGTTTTGTTTAAAATTATGAAAATTCTTTGTAGTGCTGATATGTTTCCTATTATGTTTAATTGTTTCCATGTACTTTGTGTGGTGTATATACCACCACAATATGTTGGCAAGGGGCTGAATCGGGTAATTAAATTAATAGGGCTGTTTGAATAATTTATCTCTTGCTTTGAATGTGTTATGTAACAATCAGACTACATAAACTTAAGGTTAAAGTGAAGTTCATTCGCGGCTCCAAGATAAACTACAGTTCTATATTGGAAACATGGGATTTCCTTTGGTTTCATAGGTTCTTCTGGTCTAATATATCAGAAATAGACTCTTTAGGTGAAATGTGAAGTTGAACTAATTGGTAAAAGAGATCAGTTACTCTGACAATCATGTACAAGACATGGAAAACAGTTTACCAAGATTGTCTCTTTTAGCTTCTTATGATGCACCAAGTTTTGAAGTCATGCAGAATTTTAGGATTGGTTCTCCTGTCAATATATGCTATTATGCTTTTTAAGTCTTTGCGTGGTCATTTGTAACATTGACATCTAATCTGCGGGGCAATGTTTTGAATAGGATGGTTGGGATAAGTTAACTGGTCCCGGATATTAATCTATTTTATCGATTTGTCATTTGTGTTATAAGCTTTTAGATCATATTATGCCTATGGCAGAAAGGGCCCTGGACTCCCAAGTGCACTGATTAGATCTGAACTTTTGTGAATGTAATGTTTCTTGCACATCAATAGTTGTTATTTTTTTAATTCAAGATTCTTTGCAGACTTATTTTGTTCTTATGATTGCTTTTATTCTTCTTAAAGTCCACACATCTAATTATTTTGAAGTTTCCTGCATCGCAGAATGTAGTAACATAGCATGGCTTGTTCTTTTAATTACTTAGATTTTTGTTTATGTCCTCTCTTTACAGCTGAGTACTGAAACATGTTGGACTGTTCCTTTTGCGTATTTCTGTCGTTCTGTTCAAAATATGTTGCGTGCATTTCAGTTAAGGAACAATGCTTATTTGTGTTTCTCCTTAGTGCATATTTGTATCTTGAAGTGATATACCAAAGTCATAGGTATTAAATTGAAGCACAATTCACTACCTGCCTTTTAGCTTGTACAGTTTCTTGTTCTGGAATGACCTTTTTTTAAATGATTGTTTTGGTCAATCTGTTCTCATCACTGCTGAAACAAACCGGACTGTTCTTTTTGTAAATTACCCTTCTTGAATATTTTTCGTTCTTATTATTGTATGCTCAAGTAATAACATCCTTTTATGATGCAGTTGAATGTGTCCGACTGTGTTAGGCTCACTACAGAGGGCCTCATCGAAACCCTAAAAGCTTTCAAGACTCGAAGTGGTACAGGAATAAAGCATCTTAAAATGGGCAGGCTTTTCAGCATATCCGAGAGCAACTTTGAAGAGCTGAAGCTATTATTAGGCTTGGACCAATCCCATCAGCTGAGGTCTTCTACTAAGCAGCGGTTCTATCACAAAGAGCGGTCTTCTTTAGGGTGTTATGACAACTCCGCTCTCGATATCGAGATTTGTCCCAAGTGCCAAAAGCACAAGCTCGTCTACAACTGCCCTCTGGAGACCTGTAGGCAGAAAGGGCCAGAACTATGTAGGGCTTGTGATTTTTGCATTGCGAGGTGTATACAATGTGGGAAGTGCATCAAAGATGGCGAGTATCAAGAGACATTTGCTCTTGAACATCTCTGTTCTGGCTGTTTATTAGCAGAACAGTAGTTGAAGATTGGATTGAAGAGGAGGTATAACTAGGCTTTGATTACGACAATCTTCGGTTTATCTTTTCCATATCCAAAATTTCAATGAAAAAAATTGAAAAAAAAAAAAAAAGATCATCCAAAATCAAAAAAAAAGGGGAAAAAAAAAGGAAAATCAAGAGTGACGAAGAATTGGTTGGAGACCATTTGTCTTCTGTTCTCACAATCAGCTCCGAGTTGGATTTGGCTGGTGGTATGTACTAGGGACAGCAAGTCATATATCTGCTTCGAGGGTCGGTATCACTTGCGGCTTTTCTCAGATGTTCTATCCTTCATTCGAATTTCTTAGCGGAATCATCGACGCTCATTGAGTTGGATTTTACCCATACCTCTTGTCTCGGTTATATCCTAAAAAGATGAGTGTGTGGGTCTGCGTTGTCGGCTTGAAACTGTGCAAGATCCATAAAAAAAATTCGAGTATTACTCATACGCCTTTGATGTTACTGTCATACATCTTTGATGATGGGGCGCACAGCATTTTCCTTCGCTTTTCTGTGAGGTGTCTATGAGGAGTGATGTATAAGTATTGTTATCAATGGCACTTGTTTGAAATGTGCCAATAAATAACAACACATTCTTCGTGTACTGATCTGCTTTATCATATGGAAATTTGGCGTATTATTAAATAGCAAGTGTTTCTGGAATCGTGTACTGTTCTGCTTTATCACAGGGAAAATTGGCTTATTATTAAAGGGCAATGCTCCTATGCACCAAAAAGATCTCGATTCTTATATTTTTTTAAAAATGAAAGATGGAGATGTCTTTTGGTCGGTTTTTGTTGCCTTAGGTATCATGCTAAGGGCAAATTATTTTCTTATAAGTAGAATTAGCATGATGGGGTTTTTTTTGTAAATTTTTATTTTTATTTCTATAATGCTCCTCTAGTGATTATAAAATATCTCATTCTATTTTAAGAAAGTTTTCACCCACAGACTTTGTTTTTTTTTTGAGAGAGAGAAATTCATGTCCATTGCTTAATAACTAATCTATACTTAAAATTTTTAAGTCATAGATCATTTTTTTTCCCATCTTTTAAATTTTCCATCCATAGCATCTCATTTTCCTCCAAACCCCATATTTTTTTTTGGTTGAGAGAGAAATTCATGTCCATTTTACTTCAATTTTTGAATTAATATCTAATCTATATATAAACTAAATCTAAATTTAACACTAGTTTTAAAAAAAATTATTTTTTTAACTATAATATAAACTAAATCTAAATTTAAAATTTAATTTTAATCAATATTTTTGAACTTTAATATTGTTTTATTATCGAATGAACATTTTGAATTTAATTTAAAAAATAGAAGCCTTTAATTTAAATGAATAATAAAAATTATGTTTATAAATACAACATAATTTACAATTTAAAATAAGTTAATATATTTGAAATTTTGTGTCATTTTAATATCAAAGTAACAATTTGAATTAAAATATACTATTCATTTAAACATAAATTTTTTCGTTCTGAAAATAAAAATACAAATTAAATTTGAATTTAATGTATACAATTATAAAGTTTAAGCTCAAATTGAATTTTAAATTCAATTTTATAAAGGGTTATTACTTATCAAATTAGCACTATCTAATTTGGCAAGTAACAAAATTAAATAAGAAAATAAATATTTGTGTAGGGCAATTAGCTTGTATTTGTTTTTTCATATTATCCTTACAAATAGTAACCTGTTGAGCAGATAACTACTATACAAAAGTTAATTTCGTCTTTAAAATATGTTAAAGTATGAACGGCTAAATTTAATTTAGCCGGTGTATTGAACCATTCCTCATTATTTTATGGAACCTGGGAGAAACCCTTAATAAAGGGTTCTCTTAACGCTCTGAGGTGTCGAGTGTTCTATTTCACCACATATTTGTGCTCTAATTGATTCTTGTTCATAATTTTTTATTCATTTGGATGACTTAATTTGGTTTAAAGATGTTAATGGTTGAATTCAGGCCGGTTTTTAAAGACTCGAACCAAAATCGAAATTCAAAACCGAAATTAGAATCTGAAATTTGACTTCCGAAATCAAAATCAAAATTCAAATCCAAATCCAAGCCCGAGACAGTTGGATTTTGGAAATCCATGCCTAAAACCCAATCTGGGAAAAAAACTGAAACTGAAAAACTCCAAATTCGAAAGCAATTATTTCACCTAACCAAATTTCACAATATATCAGACTCAAACCTAAATTTGCAAAGCACATTCAAATTTTGCTAAGCCGTCGAGAGGCAGAGCCAATAAAGCTTTTATTTATTTAATTTTTCTACTCTCCGTCGATCAAATTTAGAAAGTGTTTGTGCACGTAGGTTTAGAAAATCCCACTTACAACAACTTAGAAAGCATACCGACCGACTGTCTATAGAGCAAGTGGTAAAGTGTTTGGTGGTTAGTATTCGAGACCCTAGTTCGAATTCTAAGTGATTCACATTTCTAATTATATTTATTTCTAAATGAAATAAACAAAAAAAGTTGGATGAATGTCTTTTATAGGGGCATTTGTTTTAGACACCTTCAAGTGTATGTATACATACATACACTATTTCATTATCCAAGAAGTTGGAAATACGAGCCTCCTTAGTGTGTGTTTGGATTCCTGTAAAATTATTTCGAAAAAAAAAATATTGGAAAAATTATCTTTTTGTTGTTTGGTTGTTTGAAATTTTTTTTTTTTTACAGATTCTCAAAAGGCTATGCGTTTTCGTTTTCCGCTCTCTTCGAATGAAAAACGAAAACTTCGTGGTCAAAAAATACGGTTCAGGCGACTTGTTATCACACGGTGTGAACCGCATGAGAGAGAGTCCATAAGGGGCTTGAAAGTATTATATAATTTCGTACTTATTACATAATATGTTTTAAATATATTTATTTATAAAAAAAATTATAATAATAATATATGTGGTATAATAATTATTGTACATTAATAATATAATAATAATATATAATAAACAAATATATATATGTATAATAGTTTTCTATTTATTTATTTATTCATTTATTTTTTTTTCAACGAAACAACCGTAACAAAAAAATAAGTTTTTTTTTTTCTACAAACTAAACATTAGAGAGCCTAAAATTTGCTCTCTCTAAATTTTTTTTTTCACAGTTTTACGTGGGGAATCCAACCTGACACTTTAAGTTGTCATGATTTTTAGTTCATTGGTCATGTTGGGTAGGTTCAATTTGCTTCTTTTGGCCTTCTAAATACCTTTCATTAGAGCAAATCGTAAGTGAAACAAAAAAAAATAAAAAAAACATCTTTAATGTTGAGTGGTACTCGCTTCTTCTAACAATGACCACATATGGCTGATAATAATTTACAATCAAATTAACATAGCCAACCAAATCCAGAATTATTGCCTATGAAATTACGAAACAACTTTGCGTGGGAAATATATGTCATCAAATACCGTAGATTTGATCAAGAAAGAACAATTAGATTTGAAAATCATTACATAGTAAACAACAACATGAATTGCAAAGTTGTACAGCAAAAGGAAACGGCGAGCAAATTATGTACTATATTTCTTCTGGCAAAGTTCTTTAACCATTCAAAAGTTACTGATCTTCGTCTTCTTAGACCGCGGTGATGTCGGCCATCACTTTCTTTGAACCGTCGGTTCCGTTCCGATCATTTGTTAGGCTTCTTCTGGCAGAGTTCTTTGAACCATCCGAAGGTACCGTTCTTCATCTTCTTGAAGCGGGCTGACGCCGACCGCCCCCCCTTCGAGCCGTCCTTTCCTTTCTTTCTGTCGTCGGTCGTCGGCGGCAGCGGGGAGTCCGGCGTGCTGTCCCATTGGTCGGCCCACGACAGCCCGCCGGCGTAGTTACAATCCATCTCTCCCCCTGCCTCTCTCTCTCGCAAACTTGTTTTTTCCCCCTCTTCTATCCCTGCATTCAGAAGAGGAAAGATGATTGTTAAGATTACCCAAATTTAGGAGAGTTGATTTTGAACCATTCATTCCTTTTGCTGTATTTAGATAGAAAGCAACTACTCTCCTTGTTTCATTCAAGGGAAGGGCCTCACTCACATAATTGCAGCACATAATAGGCAAATAAATTGGCACCTCTTGATCACATTAGTAGTGTCTTATAATAATCCACCTAAAGGAATGCAGTTTTCCGCAGAAACAAATGATTTCATGAAGAGATAGAAGATCAACCAAAGATACTCTGAACATGTCATTTTCCACCGTCTAAACGGTGGAAAGTTGTCTTCAAATTATACCCTCTTAAACTTAGAAAACAGAAAGAAAAAGAGACAATTGAAGACTTGTCAATAGGTGAATTCTTAAACGGCGAAAATAAAACACCGACAAGATGAGTGAAGAGTAGACACCAAATTAGCAAACACACAAGCAAACCAAGCCAAACTTTGATAAAAAGGCTCTTCTGATTCAAGCAATCAGAATTATAATTAGGAAAGAGCACTCGAAGGAAAAGAAGGGGAGGCATTAATTGAAACATTCGATACTTGAATATGTTTTTTTTTTCTGAATTGTTGCTTCTTTTGGATTTAATTGCTACATCAGAATACATGGCTTTGATCAGATCATCCATTTTGACCAGATGAAGCATTTACATATAGAAACATCATCAACCATTTCGGCTCAATAAAAGAATTATAATTCTCGGATCTGCAATAATTCTGGGAACCTGTAGATCCCACAACATCAGCTAGGGAAACCGTCCTTCATCCTTTCACTTGAAGAACTCAACATGGCCTCCAATATCCCTGCACAAGAGCCTTGCTTCCGCAGCCAATTTTCGGCTTCTGCCGACAACCATGTTGGTCAGCCCATGCCTCGGCTTTGGCTCGTAGGCTCGAGCCTCTTCTTCCCTCCCCAAAAGCACTTCTTCCCTAGCCGGCACCACATTCCCCCACCAAAAATCGCATAAAATGCTATAAATAAGCTCCCAATAAGCTCGATCACGGAAAACCCTAAACAAACTGCTCCCATTTGGAGTCCAACAATAGAGATCAACCCATTCTCTATTCATAATCTCCATTTGTCCTTGAACTTGTGGCATGTAGTAGTACGGCATGGCATCCCAGGGAAGCGCAAGTTCGGGCTTCCCCTTATTATAAGGGCACTTAACTTCTAAAATCCCACCATCCGGATGAAACCCTAAAATTCCGTCCGGAGAAGCTCCCAGCCAGCCGAATTTGGCTTCTGCATGAACTGCAAATCCTAAAAAGCTCACCTCACGGCCTGTAATGCTTTTGTATTGTTCGATGGCCGGGGCCTCGTGGAGGATGCCCCAATCCATGGCTGCTCTTGCAGCTGCTTCGAATGCAATGTCTTCTGGTGTAAATACTTTCTGATGCCAAAGCTCGGAGCGGCGGTTGCCCCTCCAAAACCCCAAGGCGGTGCTGAAAGTGCTGGTGGTAAGCTTGTCCTTGCGGAGGGCAAACCATTCATCTGATCGTTGGGGCACATCCGATGATGTGAGGTGGGCCGAAACTGCTAGAGGTGGAGGATTTGCAAGGATAATCGATGAGGAAGGTTGGGAGGATTGAGACAAGGAAATAGTGCAGCTCCGAGCGATATATCCTTCAAAATTTTGTCTGGGTGGTAGGAATTTGGAAGCCGCAAAATACGCACGAGCCATTGCAGCAAAGGCTGAGTTTGGTTGAAGGCCCCTGATGAAGTTATTAACTGTTTGATGGTCAGATGCAGGAGATCAAATAGGGAACAAGTATACAATCATCTTAAGAGAACAATATCTTGTTGTCTAAAATAGCGCAAGGAAGTTCCATTGATTGCACAAATTGGAAAAGGAATTAGAAAGTTATAACTAGAAAGACAAGCATCTAAAGGGTTTATACCATCCTTTGTTGACCTGCCAAGTAAGAAAATGCAGTAGTTGCCTCAATGACTTGCATATAAGAGCAAGAATAAAGATGATACTGAAGGCAAAGCACTGAGGTGTTTGTTTGGGTTAAGAAACATCTTGCAGGGAGAATGCCCCTAAGGCAAAGCACTGGATCCCAAACTTCCAGCATTCGACGAACCCATGAGGAAGCAAACTTCAAATACTTGCCAACCAATTGGTCGGCAAAGGATTCGTGTGTTTAAATCTCAAAAGGAGATCAAAATGGATATTTCAAAGGGAATCATCTAAAGAGAGAGAGAGAGAAAAGGGGGATTTTTGAGCATTTTTTTCCATGACTTTATTAGAGGTTAAATTTCATCTATTTTGCGCATGCATCAAGCAGAAACTGCTCAAAAAGAAAAACACTCGAGGGTTCTAGTTCATAGTAGCCTATAGTTGAGGGGGTTTCTCCATACATTTTACCGAAGAGAAGCATTGGCATATAGAACAAGTAAGAGAACTCAAATGCAGCTCAAATAGTTCAAACAAACATGGAATTAAAAAGGAGAAACAAAAAAAAAAAAGAAGAAAGGCAAGCAAAACCAAGATGAAGAATCGGGGAGAAGCTTCGATCTTTGGCATTTACTACCTGAGCGGAGCCGCGGAGCACCGCAACGCGGCGGAGTGCTGCGTTTGGAGGGCCCATTTGGGGCTCGGAGAGAAGAGAGGGGAAGCGCTCTTCGAAGGGGAATAGCGTCGAACACATGGTGGGCGTTTGGGTAATAGCAGTGAGAGAGACGCGGGGGGGCTCCGGCTACGACTACTCCTAGGGCTCCTCCTCTCATCGCATCGCCTCTCTCTCTCTCTCTCTCTCTCTCTCTCTCTATAAGCGCACGCTTTGTTGGACCCCGTTTAGTAAACGAAGGAACGGGGCACCGCCTCTCATGAGGAGCGAGGCGTAGGAGGGCAAAAAGGAAAGCTCGCGTCTTGGCCGTTTGATCTCGATCGGACGGGTACCGTTCCTAGGTGCACCGGGTCAAATTTATGTATTGGTGTTATAAAAGGGAGGCTTGTTGTCTCGAAATAAAATAAAGTTGAGGGGGCCATCGAGCATTTTCACTATTCGTTCCATAAACTCGGCGTCCTCAGTTTATAGCTGTGGAATTGATCGCGAGACAAAGCGCGAGAAAGAGAGAGAGAGAGAGAGAGGGAGAGAGATGGAGAACGGGTACCATGAAATTCCCGAGGACGCAAACGAGCGTATGTTTTCTCTCCTCTTTTTAGCTATGCAATTAGCTTGGTTTTTCGGAGATTTTTCTTCTTCTTCTTCTTCTTCTTCTTCTGGGTTTAATCATTTGTGGTTTTTGTAATCTTATTGAGTGGTTTTCGTTTCCCTTCTTTGTTTTAGATTGTCCGGGGCCTCAGTCGGAGGCGGCGGGGAAATCGGATGAGTGCGCCGGGTGCCCTAATCAGCAGATATGCGCCACTGCTCCAAAAGGCCCTGATCCTGGTAACCAAATCCTTTTTTTTCGGAAAAAAAATCATATCTATTTGATATTTGATTTCGAGTTATTCGAATCCTGCAAAAAGATGTTTTTTTTATTACTTTGGCGGTGAAAATTGTTTTGTAGTTGAGTTTTTGTCCTTAAAAAGTTGTTTTTTTAATTTTTTTTTTTTTTTTTTTTTTTTTTATAGAGAGAGAATCCAATCGGTATTTGGCTATTGATTGTTCATATTTTGGGGTCTAATTTATTCTAAGGATGGTTTTTATGGTAGATTAGAGCCGAATATAAAAGCTTAATTGTTTACTGCGAAGATATTTTATGAACTGAATTCTTTCGACTTGATTGCTGGTGACTTTGAATTTGCTGTTGTGCAAGGACTTTAGGGGTTTATGGAAAAGAATTTGATTGCTTTGGTATTAAAATTTTTTTGGTAATTTGAGTTATCTCCCTACAAGTTGCCTGTTTGACTTGTTTTTGTTAGAGAGAGAGACAGAGAATTCAATTTCCCTTTTGCCATTGAATGTTTGTGTTGATTATTTCATTTTAGGGATAGCTCCCATGGCAGATAATAGAAAACTATATAACTTACTGACCGTCCCTAGCGCAAGCGGCAAAAGGCTTGGTGGCTGGTACCCGGGGTCCCAAGTTCGAATCCTAGTTGATTCACATTTCTAACTAAGTTTATTTCTAAATGAAATAAACGAAGCGGGTAGTATGCTACCTAGCTCTCTCTCTCAAAAAAAAAAAAGACTATATAACTTTAAATGCTTCCTGGGAGGACCTAAGATATGTATGTTTAGGAACTAAATTCTTTGAGCTTAAAAAAGCTGATCACTTTCGATCTGTTGCTGTACTAGGACTTTAGGGCTTTCTAGAAAAGAATCCAGAATGTATATTTTTTTGGATGAAGTATTTGAATTTGTAACAGAAAATTCAAGTGCATATAATGCCTCTCAATTTCTTTGCTCTCTGGACTGATTGTTGAGGTATTTGTGTCTGAATGCTCTGTTGGGTAAGAAGACCAAGAGGTCTTGTTTTGGTTCACTCAAGAGCAAATCATGATGATACTGTGGATATATGTAGAAACTTGATGATGAGCTCACTTTGACGAACAAGTTAATCATCTAGCTATTTGAATAGCGGAGTTAATTGAGCCTATATGTGTTATTATGAATAATGCTTTTGCCAGTGAGTTCGTGGTAATCAGCGATGCAACCTGCATGTTTTAAAACTATTTGTTGCTTGCATATTTGCATCGAGTAATTTGAGTCCATGTGTCTCAAAGGCAAGTTTACTGTTATTACTGATGCATTCTAAATAGTTTCCCTTCCTCTTCTCTAATATCGTTCTCCCTGTTGTTAATCTCGTTGTTGCTGACATATTTGCATCAATTAACTTGAGTTCATGTGTCTAAAAGTCTAGTTTGTCGTCATTACTGATGCATTTTAGAAGGTGGCCCTCCCCCATCCCCTCTCTCTCTCTCTCTCTGTCTCTCTCTCTCTCTCAGATTGCCATATAGTACGGTATGTTTCCTTTTCCTAGCAGTTAACTGGCTCGCCTAACATCATTAATTATCTTTCTTTGCAATTTACTTTTTAGGGCTGTCTTGTTGGTTTATTTGATTTTAACTTTTCTATCCGTTTATAGGATTTATCAGGGATCATAACTCACAACAGTAGTAAAGTTATTGTGCAGTAATTAAGGCAGAAGACTCAAACTAGAAGATTGGGGATAGAAAGCGAATAATAGTATTGCCTTCATGTATCCTAGCATATTAATAGATAGTTGCTGTCTCACAAAAGATAGATGAAGTGTGAGAAATGTTTTACACCTTGACATATTATGGATGAATATTCGTGTTTGAACCTCAATTTGCCCGGAGGCCTTGAATTCCCTTTTTAATACGAGAATAATTTTTTAAAATCTTAGTGTTGCGAAGGATTGTTGTTTGATTTGATAATTTTGTCTGATGCTTTTGTGACCGACATTTCTGTTAACCAAATGTAGAGTGAATACATTGAATGATCTGATGATTAGACTAAGAACTGTTGCAAAGTTCGTTCCTTTATGGGAGAAGGTGAGCATTAGGTTATTCCCTAGAATTTGGTCTTAGGATCTGGAAAACTTGAATCTCTTTCCCAATGAAACAAAATCTTTAAACCAGACGGGACTTTATGTATGAGGTATTAGATGGAATATTTCAGGTGTGATATGTGTCTATATGTGGGTCTGGGCTATATCATGCAATATTCTATTATAGCTAGCCTCAAATCTTTATTGATCTAAATTCAAGCATATATTGCTTCTCGAACATGTGGAGTAGCTCCATGTTTCAGTTGCAAGGCATATTGGAGTGCAGAAAGGAACAGTTTCACATCTATTTTTTCTGCTATTTTTCAATGCATGACGCCTATGTATTGCTTAAGAAACACTTCCCTTGATTTCGCATCGGCAGAAGTCAGAAAACATCTGGTCTCTCTTTTTAGCTCGTATGTTCACTATGTAATTAGTATTCTTATCTGTGCATCAAATTATAGCACCTATACTACCTGTGACATAGAATTTGTGTTAAATGTTCTAATTTTCCTTGAAATGATATCTCTTTTATTCTTTAAATTACTACAAGCTGCAATGCTATGGTCATATTTTGATTGAATTTTTTGACTCTTGATATAGACTTGGTTGCGATAGTGGAGCGAATGGCTACCGTGAAGCACAAGATACTGGTGCTATCTGGCAAGGGTGGGGTTGGCAAGAGCACATTCTCGGCCCAGCTCTCCTTTGCCCTCGCTGACACGGACTACCAGGTCGGCTTGCTCGACATCGACATATGTGGTCCCAGCATCCCCAAGATGCTAGGACTCGAGGGCCAGGACATCCACCAGAGCAACCTCGGCTGGTCCCCGGTCTACGTTGAGTCGAACCTCGGTGTCATGTCCATCGGGTTCATGCTCCCTCACCCTGATGAGGCCGTCATCTGGAGGGGCCCACGCAAAAATGGGCTCATCAAGCAGTTCTTGAAGGATGTTGACTGGGGCGAGCTTGACTATCTGGTCGTCGATGCACCTCCCGGCACCTCTGATGAGCACATCTCGATCGTACAGTTCCTACAGGCAACAGGGATAGACGGTGCGATCATCGTGACCACTCCGCAA
This sequence comes from Aechmea fasciata, assembly GCA_025177825.1. Taxonomy (NCBI): domain Eukaryota; kingdom Viridiplantae; phylum Streptophyta; class Magnoliopsida; order Poales; family Bromeliaceae; genus Aechmea; species Aechmea fasciata. Next base: position 21,440,526 of record CM045923.1, read on the forward strand.
CAGGTGTCCTTGATCGATGTGCGTAAGGAGATAAGCTTTTGCAAGAAAGTTGGCATCAAGGTTCTGGGTGTCGTGGAAAATATGAGTGGATTAAAGCAGCCACTTTCCGACCTTAGGTTTGTGAAATTAGGTGAGGACGGAGGTGAGAGCGATGCAACCGAGTGGGCGTTGAATTATATCAAGTCGAATGCGCCGGAGCTACTAAATCTTTTTGCTTGTAGTGAGGTATTTGACAGCAGTCAAGGGGGAGCCAAGAAGATGTGTGAGGAAATGGGCGTCCCATTTCTTGGAAAAGTGCCGATGGATCCGCAGCTTTGCCGAGCAGCCGAGGAAGGGAGGTCGTGTTTCGCAGATCAAAAGTGCAGTGTGAGTGCGCCGGCACTGAAAAGCATCATAGAGAAGCTTCTTCACTCAGAGTGAATCATGAATACTGAGAACGTTTGAGCCCGTTTTACTTATCTTTTTTATTATCTTCCTCCTCTTTAAATCATGTTTGCTTGTGTGAGAAAGTTTTGTAGATGTTATACGTTTTGGTTCTGTGAATTGTGATGGATGAACTAGTTGCATTGCAGGGGAATGAAAATCACAATCCTCATTTCCATACTCGTGCATCCCTGTTGAGCTCTTGTTATGCTCCTAACTCGGTGTTGTGGATCTAAGTTGTATAGATTACTGTTTGTGAATTGATACCAAAGCTTGCAAATTCAGCTATGGATGGTGCTTATGCTCGTGGATACAGTCTCTTCCAAAAGTATCATATGATTGCGCAACTAAGCTGGAAACCACACACAGAAACTTGCCACTCCAATAATATCTATTTGTATACTCATTGGGACCGATAGAACTATCGAAGAGGATTTTCCTCTCTTATATACCCTGGTCTTTTCTTTCAGCTGTTTCAGATTGCAGTTCGAAATAGTCTTCGATCTGATGTATGGCAACTACAGTTTACAATTTGCAGTCGAAATCACTTCTCTTTGATGTCTAAGTTGGTTTAGATCCATTCAAGATAAACCCGGCAAAACAGATGATGAGTACAACATGTTTTAAGTAATATTCCCATCACAAATAGGAGTGGGTCTACCATATGCTTGGAGACTTGGTTTCAGAATCCCCTGGAAGGGAACCTCCTGTAACTACATAGTTTTCCTTTAAAAGTAAAAAAAAGAACTCGAAATATTTACTAGTTTATGCAATATTTGGTTGGATATGTATATATATATATATATATGTATATGTAACTGCAGTGTTCTTTAGCATGTTTCTGCTTTATAATTTGCTTATAGCATTAGATGTTTTGCTTCTGAAGGGCAATGCAGCTCCCTTGAAGCCAAGCTTCTTTGCTTACCCTTTTACTTTTTGTCCTATATTTAACCTGCAAAAGCTTTCCACAAAAGAAAACTGTGTTTCTACACACACACACACACACACACTGACACACACACACACACACACGCACACACAGAGGAAGGGAAAACGAAATAAATAAATAGAATATCTAGTTGAAGACCACAGGGATACAGGAGAGAAGATCTGATCTAATCTGGAAAGAAGATGTAGCAGGTCAGATAGATGAAGTAGCACAAACAATGCAAGCCAAGAGAAGCATAGCAGAAGATGCTGCATCTTCCTCCTCACTGAAGCAACTCCTCTTGAATTTGCATGCCTTGCCTTTGTTGCATGGAAGCCTCACCAGCTCTTGCTTTGCATCTTTTCCTGCTCTCACCTCACTCTCAAGCTGCTGCTTCTTCTTCTTCTTCATAGAGTCTTGCCTTCTAAGATTGGACTCCTCTGGCTTGTAGACCATTCTCTCCCTTTCCTTTCAGCAGATTACACAACCAGAGAGAGGTAGTTTGCTTGTGCAAAGGAAACAAGACCATTTGGTGTCCTTTTTATAGAGAACAAGATGGTAACAACAAGATGCCATATTAAAACCATTTCATTAATTGCCCCTTGTTCTTGATGGAACTACAAATTCCCTCACCAGTAATTTAAATGCCATGTGTAGCCAAAGCTGATAGGTCATATCACACTGATCATTTTGATTGGAAATTTTGGCTTTAACTGTTTGGCATCTGAGTCCAGGAAAATTGGACCCAATTCTTAAACCATTTAATCTTAATACATTTTCCTTTATTTTGTTTAGTGTTTTCCAGCTTCCACAGGTCAAACTAACTGTGGCAGGAGAGGCTACCATTCAAGAAAAATAATTTGAGTAGATTTTTACCCATAGGTGGTGTACAAAAGTCTAAATCATTATCCTTAAAACACAAACAATTTAGTATAAAAAATACTATAGGTACATTCTATTATATTATCTGTTATAAGTTTTTAGTATTCAAACATATTGATCTTTGAATGATTGGGGTATAAAATTTACACTCTACCGATAGGTATACTTGCAACACTGCTCTCAGTATAACAACATCCTAACTAACAATGCGAGATGCACATGATTGGCATGTTACGTGGTCGACACCGGGGCATGCCCATGTGGTGTTGTTGATTTAAATTGTATGTTTTATCAGTCCTTAATAAGCTTACTAACCCCTCTCTAATCATTTTTTTGGGACAACCCCCCTTGGATTCTGGTGGTGCCCACTTAGTGGACCTAGTTGCGAATTTTTCCAAGTGGCAGGGCTACATGAAACAAGTACCAATCCCCTCATGTGCTTTGCCATGTGAACAATTGTCCTTGTGTGGCCTCATCTCATCTCATCTCTCTCTCATTATTTAACCTAATTAAACCCCCATTTAATATGCTTCATCACAGAATCTATCTATATATGTTGCTGCTCACAAGACATATATATAGTTTGTTAATAACATGTAACATAGTAGACAAATTAAGGGACAGTTAAGGCTTAATTCATTCATTATGCCATTTCTTGAATTAACTAACAATTACATACACAGTTGTGGATCTTGTGGCTGATGAGAAAATAAGCTAATACTATCAGTAGTAAACGGCTCGATTTACTACCGATTTGTTTTCGATGATAGAGCTTCCAAATTGATGATCGGCACAGTTAAACACGATCTAAACTATTTAAACTATCTGGAAATCAAATTCTTGTCCATCAAGTGAACAGAAAAATGAATGGCTGGAAATGAATATTCTTCAAAAAGTGATGATATAATTTTTATATTTGAGATGAGTCTAGATCTTATTTTAAATAGTTTAAATAATTTTCTAACAAAATTTTAGTTGATTTGAACTCTTCTATATCGTTAAACTTGCAAACGCACCATATCGACCATTAAAATTATAGATTTTGTGACCCTTTGATCGTTCAGTTAGTGATGCCAAAAAATCATGAAATTTGATTTCTAGATAATTTAAATGGTCTAAATCATATTCAACGATACCGATCGTCGATTTGAAAGCTCTATCATTAAAAACAAATCGGTAGTAAATCGAGCAGTTTACTACCGATAGTAGCCCAGTCAAACTGCTCCTATATATATATATATATAGAGAGAGAGAGAGAGAGAAAGAATTAGGCCGGAATACTATTGATAGATACTATCTATAGTGCTGGGGCTCTGGTACTATAGTCGCGTTTTCGATTTTAGGGTGTTCAAATCAACGATCCACACCGCTAAAAATGATCTAGGGTATTTAAAAATTTTAGAAATAAAATTTTATATTTTTTCGACATAGTTTACTTTATAATCAAATCATTTCAAAATTGCTAATTTTCAATGGCTACTACGGCGAGTTTAGAGTTTAACGGTGTAGAAGAATCTAAATTTCTTCAAATTTTGATAGAAAATACTTTAAACTATCTAGATTAAGGTTAACATTCTTGATCTTGAATTTTAAAGTCCTATGCTTAAATTTTAAAGATTATTCAATTTTCACCGTTCATTTTGACATAATTTATTTACTAAGTAAACGATGTCGAAAAAAACTAAAAATTTATTCTTAAGAACTTCATATACCCTAGATTATATTTAACAACGTGGATCGGTAATTTGAACACCCTAAGATCGAAAATAAGACTATAGTACCGGAGCTCCGATACTATAGATAGTATAGTAGCCTAATTCTCTCTCTATATATATAGTGCAGAGATACTATGTTATCGAAAGTATAGAGGATCTGATACTTTCAACTTTTTGGCTATTGGATCAAAAATTATATATATATGAAGCCGATTAGTTAGATCCCCAAAACCAGCCTGAGCATTGCAATTGGTCAGAAACTTTCCGATCGATCAGCCCCAATCTGATCGATCGGATGGTCCGAAACAGATATATAAAACCGATTCCGACTGGTCTGATTTTCGATCCGATCATCTGACCAAGGGACCCCAACACTATTCTCATTTGTAGAAGAAGTTCATTCGCCCGGCCTATTCCTCATGTTATATATGTTGTTAAACCTTTTAATTCATGTAAATGTGAAATTATATTGACAAATATTTTGTTGTTATTTTTTCTCTTATAAGATAAATTAACATCTAACATAATAGTAGCTAGTAGTGGTCCTCAACATGAAAGTCCCATAGTGTGGAAAATGGGATGCTGGGTTGTGAGAGGACACAGTCACAATGGTTGGTGGAATGGGGCTCAGATCCTTCTAAAAGACTCTTCATCCATTCCCTGTACACAAATTGAGATGTTGACCACACCCCAGTATTAATTAATAGCATAATTGCCATGTTACCCAACCACACCAACTGATTGGGAAAGAATAGGAATGGTGATTCAGCCTAGTTTGTCAGTTTCAATAATCATCCTCTCCTATAGAAGTTTCTTGATTCGTCACAGATCGAGTGCTTGTGTCACTTTGCTTTCGAAACAACTTTTCTATTTTAAAATATACGAGTTCATATGATCAAGTACGTGACTGGTTAATGAATACTTTAGAGTAGGCGTGTTTGGTAATTGGTATTACTGAGCTGTGAGCATGCACAGTCCGTAGACTTCGGCTGTAGGACGAAAACTTGCCTGAGAGCTTTGTCATATCAAACACATCTTGATGAGATTCTGAGTCTTAAAAGCAGAAGCTCAAATTTTCACCCTATCTACATAGAAGTCATGACGAAGCTATTAATTTTTTTAAAAAGAAAGGTATTAGTACTGTTTTTAATAGCTCTGCTAGCGAAAAAAATCCCTAATTAATGCACTATTACTCCTCTCCTTTTTTTAATAGTAACCTAGTACTAGGTGACAGCAGCTTTGCTGTCCCATAGCTAATCTAAATCATTGGCCTCAGAGTAGAGAAAAATATGTTGATGTTGAATAATCATTAATCAAAAGAATCTCTTTCTCAAACATAGTACTATCAATAATCATTAATCAGAAGAATCTCTTTCTCAAAAATAGTACTAAAATAAGTAAATAATTATGAGTTAGTGTTGTCTCTCAATACCTAAGAAATAGTAAGCAAATTGCCACCAATTAATGGTTGGTGGAGTAGTAGTTTTTTTTTTTTTGAACAATTATCCTAAGCCGAGCAATACTCTGGAGACCACTGCTTGGGTGAAGTAATCACCACTAAGGGTGTGTTTGTTTGGGTGAAAATGAGGGGGAAGTGGAAAGGGGGGAAGTTGTTTACGCCACTTTCGATGTTTGTTTTACCGTAATTTTCTTACGGCCGAAACTCGAATTCACCCAAAATAGAGTAATTGACTTTTCCCTCCCACGGGGCGAAGTCAATTCCTGTGAAGTGCAAAGAGGCAAAGGAATTTGTTAAATTTGGTTAGGTAATGTGATCAAATTTGATTAGGTAAGTTTTAATATATTTTTTGTCTAATTTGTATATTTAGAAAATGATGAAAAATAAATTTATTAAATTTTAATAATTTTTTAATTTAAAATTTTATTTGTTGTATTATTATAATTTATATATGCAAACAAATAATATAATTTTTTAAAATTTTATTTTATAATTATACGTATATATAATTATATACATATATAATTATATTAATTTTTATTTATTATAATTTATTATTCACTAAGTTATACTTTTTACGTCATCAACTTCCTACCAAACAAACAACAGAACTCACATAACTGCACTTCCACAATTAGAAACAAACAGCGGAAGTGAATTAATTTTCACCCCAACTCCATTTCAACCCAAAGTCTACTTCCACCCCAAGTCTACTTACGTCGAAACAAACATATCCAAGCGAAACAGACGTATGTGAGTATGATCCAATTCTCTATTCCGAAAAAAGCAAAGCAATACTCATGGTCATAGTTTTCAATGCTTGTTTGGGTGTGGCCTTTCCAATTATTGTTACTCATATACCAATTGCAGGCAGATATGGAGCAGTGGGCGATAGATAATGGTGAAACCTCCCAGATTTTCAGGGCTTATGCTCAGAAGTTTTTGTTTTTTTGTGATGATTATTAAAAATTTGTTTCTTAGTTCATTGAAAAAATCTCACAGTCATAGCACATCAAGAATACTGTTTTCCAGAGGTAGTATATTTTTTTACCTTATTGTGAACATCTGATTATACTTTTATGTAGAAATTTGCTGCAATGGCTTGGGTAATTTTTTCTTTTTTAAAAAAAAATAATGTAACAGATAAGATGTTCTAACTTTGAAAAAAAAAAGAAGAAAAAAAAAAAGAGCTTATGATGGTGAGTTTTGAGATGTTTTGGATAGGGAAAATTATTGGACAGATTTTAGCCTGAGCTCACCATCACTCAATTATTAATGTTCTGTACATAATTTTTAAACTACTGAATGTGATCTAAAGTACTTAAAAAGTTTATACATAAATATCATAAATTTCTTATAATTATTTTCTCATGTTACGAAGGAAAAAAAAAAAAAAGAAGTGTCGACTTTGCAAGTACTTAATGCATAGGTAAAAAGTTTTCATAAATTTTGGTCTATAATAGATAAACGATTTATTGGTTGTATATCATATTAAAATCTTATAAGATAATTATTTATTTTACAAATTTAAACTATTAGAAAACGATATTTTAATATATTATATTCAACGTACTGCGGACCATGTAATGACTTATAGTGCTTTGAAGGTACTGATGTTCCTTCCTCACATGATCTGCTCTTCCGGGCATCTACGGATTATGACGTAATACCAATCTCTGCAGAAGCGAGTAGCGAAGAGTTTGGTGGTTGATACGAGACCCTAGTTCGAATGCGAGTTGATTCACGTTTTTAGCTAAATTTATTTAAATGAAATAAACGAAGCGAGATAGTGTCTTACCTATCTCTCTCTCAAAAAATGAACAGATTATGATGTAATACCATTATAAAAGGATTTGAAGATCATTTTACTTTTTGATGTTTAAATGCTTAAAGAGTCTAAAGAATTAGTTCAACATGCATATGCGTGTGGTTTTATTATTGAAAACGGCCAATAGATGATTTAACCAAAATTGAGCTGATGCTGGGTTTGATATTGCCATAAACAAAAGGGTGTCTAACACCCAAGATTTAAAATAGTTGTATATATAAAATAGATATATTAGAATTAAACTTCTTAACTCGGTTATAATATTTTAAGCGGTGGTTAGGTCTAAAAAGTAAAGGAGTCAAGCATAATGGGTGAATTCTTGGGAAGTAGGGCATCACGGTTGGTATTAGAGTCAATCATCCGTTCAAAGTGTGAAATAAATTTTGATTGAGCTAGCTAGGGTCATGCAGTATGTGAATAATTAAAACTAGTGAGGTAATCCGCACGATACAACGGATGGATAATAGAAAAAAATAAAAATTTATGGAAGAAATAAAAATATGGGAATATATATATATATATATATATATATATATATATATATATATATATATATATATATATATATATATATATATATATATTTCATGATTGTGGAGAAAGGGGTAACCGGTGATGGCACCGTATATTATCCTTATCGAGAATGCATGAGAAGCAGAGGATGGAAGCTGGAGGGTTCTGATGCAGCGCATGAGAGGAAAAGGAGGAGAGAAAAAAAAAATTTAAAATTATAGATGGAGAGATCCAAAACTACTGTATGGTGAGGTGAGGGGAGAGGGAGACAATCTGTTATCGATTTGAGAGATTAAAAAAAAAAAAAAGAACAAGAAATGAGAGGGAATAGAAAAGAAAAGAAAAAGTTTGAAAGATATGACTAGGAGGGAGAGAAAAGATTTTATTCAGATAAAAAAGAATAGAAAAAAATTAAAACAAATAGTGAGTTTCACCATCCTCAAATGAAGATAAAAAATTATATATAGCTTTTATAGAGGTAAATACAGATGACTTGAAATGTAAATTTCTTAGCTTTATATAGGGTTCGGATCCAAATAAGGATTTTAATCCTTGCCCCTTATTTTTGTGATCAAACAACAATCAATGATTATAGACCTTTAGTTTTATTAATAATTTTTTTTTTAGTTCAACTGAAAATTATTTCAATCTAAAAACTAGGGTTATTTGCATACACGTCCCTGCAAATATAGTGAATTGCGGATATATTCCTGCAAAACCGAAATTTCATAAGTTGTTCCTGCAAAAGTCCAAAATTATGCAGATATGTTCCTGCGGTCATCATCCGTTAGCGAACTGTTAATTTTTTAACAGCTGAAGCGTGAAATGATATTTTTGCCCTTGTAAATATATCCCTCCAAAGCCCTAATTGATAAATAATTACAAAAATATTCTCGCAAAAATAGGGGCAAAATAGTCAATTCACACTATTAACTAAGCATGGTTAAGTAGTTTAACCGTAGTTAACTAAATTTCACTAACGGTTGATGACGGCAGAGACATATCTGCATAACTTTGGACTTTTACAGAAACAACTTATGAAATTTCGATTTTGTAAGGATATATCCGTAATTTACTATGTTTGCAGGGACTTGTATGCAAATAATCCTAAAAACTATGTTGAAGGCCAAGCAGTGGGTCCAATGAACTCCAAGAATCCAGACCCAATACAGGCTAAATTTCTTTCTCTATTTACAGCCCAAACCCTGGGGCCATTTTAAAGAGTGTTGGGCTTGCGTATTCCTACCCAATGCTTTAAAGCTACACTAACAAAAACGACTAGTAAGTAATAACCACTCACCAAACCAACTACTACTACTACTACTACTCCTACTCTCCGCCGGCCTCTTCTTCAACAACAAGTCTTACTCATCGTCCTCGCCCTCTCCGTCCTCGTCCTGCAGGTCGAGATAACCTCTATGCTATTCGTGTACTGTAACTTAGTCTCTATACTTTTTAAATATTTCTAAATTATTAATTTAGATATTAAGAATTTAATCCATCATAAACATAAATAATATTGATATAGAAATTATTATTATTATTATTATTATTATTATTATTTCAGTTGTTGTAAACTGAAACTAGCTTGCTCCAAAGTTTAGGTGGATTAGGGAGTTTTTTTTTTTTTATTGTGATAGAAATTAATTAAGATTCTCTGTACGAGCAAGGGAATCGAAATGCGTCACTCAAGCTACAAGTAATAATCTTTCTATGTTATCCTGGAGCCTTCTCGCTTATGCCATTTGGCTTTACTAGTTAAGGACCCGCGCTTCGCGGCGGACAGAAAGATTTACACTAAACACACAATAGTAAACGATAGTAAGCGATAAACAACAGATATAACAAAATAATTACCTATATATTATTTGCCTTTGGATTAACAAAGTGTATATAGTAAAGTACATAATATAGAAAACCCAAAAGTTTTATTCGATATTGCTTGCTTTGGCCACCATCTTACGTAAAGAAGAAGAACGAAAGCAAATCAGAAATGTAGAGACAATAAATCTCATAAAGTTTTGGTCAGGAATAAAAAGAAGAAAAAATTTATAAAAAATGCAAGTTTAGGAGTAAAGGACCACTCAGCTTGCCCTGTAACTGGAGGTGAACAATAGAGTATCAGGTGCGAAAAAAAATCAGCGGGAAAAAGTTTTATAAAAGTTTTATAAGTATATCTAATAAAAAAAAATGCAATATATATATATATATATATATATATATATATATATATATATATATATATATATATATAATAGTTTTATGAAATAAAAACCCTTATTTCAAGTTAAGGTTTGCTGATTGGAATAAGCAACACCCGCAGGAAAGAAGCCATACACTAAATCTTTAAAGTAATGGTAAATGCACAATTCCAGCCAAGAATAAGATGTAAACTGACGGGAAAAGAAACAATAATGCATAAAACAACAATTCATGCGAGGCTCAGAACAGTGAATCCCCTAAAATTAAAGGGCTATGTCAAATATTGTGTGGACTGGATCTCTACAACAATAGCCGCAGGCTGCGGTAGCTGGCCCGAGGCCGAAGCGATTGGTCCGAAACCATTCGATCTGCCGTGCCATTGCGAACAAATTCAAAAGTGAAAGCAACACCCAAAAAAAAAAATCAACAGAGAGAGACAAACTCTTGTAGAACTTAACATCTTCGAAATTAGTATCACGGACACCGAAACCCAGTTCGTCGCGTAGGGTGTTGATGCTGTTACGCGCCGCTTCCTCCTCGGATGGATCTGAAACGAGAGCCCCCAAGAACGAATAGTCTCTCGTCACGGTCCGCTACGCCGAACCTCGACGTCAACGTAAGCACTAAGGCGACCGATGGACCCGAGCAACGCCGTATTTTGGCGCGCACGAACGACTTTCCGTAATCTCGAGAAGTAGATGTTTAAACGAAACCTCAATCACGTCCATGCCTGCACTAAGAGAGCGGGAATGGAAAAGAAAATTTTTAAGAGTAAGGAAACCACAGTAGGGGTAAAAAAAAAGAGAAACCCAGTGTAGCTACTCAGATTATTAAATTAAAAGGGAAAAAAATTCAGATTGTCAAATCCAAGATAAAAACATTTTGAGATAAGAAATAGCAAGAAATCAGTAAGAACACAGGAGAACACAATGCAAGGCTCAGATCCGCGACGCCCTCGCCCAATCCAAAAGGATTAGGAAGACCCAATCCAAAAGGATTATGAAGATCATTGTATGGATCGATTTACTGCGACAACGCAGTGCAATGATTCACACGGTGCCATTCGACTGCCTTGCCATTGCGGACAAATTTAAACAATGCATGAGTGCAATGATTCACTGGTGCCATTCGATCGCCTTGCCATTGCGAACAATTTCGAAATGAAGCGACTCGCATCAAAAGTAGCAAAGAAAAGATAAGTTTTCAAAGAATGCCGATATCGGCATTGTCTGCTCGCTAGACAAGCTGTCGCGCCATTGGGATATAGAAAGCAATAGTGAAAAGGAGGCGAAGCAAATTAACTGAAAATATTATATAAACAACGAAGAAAAGTAAAATTTTGAGTATTGCGGATATCATCATTGCCACCTTTCGCAGTGCGAGGCAGACGAATGCCATCCAATCGCCGTATGCCATTGCGGAGAATTCTCTCGAAAACATTAGATCATTAAAAATAGGGAAAGACAAAACAGAGAAGAAGCTCAATAAAGAAAAGAAGAATTATCTTCAAAATATTAGATCAGTAAAAACCGAGGGAAAAAAAACAGAGAAGTTCAATAAAAAATATCATGAACAAATTAGATAATTTATGTTAAAAAAAAAAACAGTGAAGCTCAATAAAAAACCACAGCCCACCATTGAAGCACCCAAGCGTCAACAAAAAAACCACAGCCCACCATTGAAGCACCCAAGCATCAACAATTGAAGCACCCAAGCATCAACAAAAAAAACACAGCCCACCATTGAAGCACCCAAGCATCAACAAATCCACCAATACACACTGAGAAACCGAGAAAATAAAAAATAGAGAAACTCAATAAAAAAAATAGCCTCTTAGGAAAAGCCAAGCCAAGACAAAACCACAGTCAGAGTTTAGTTCCCTGCGTGCAAAACCACAGCCCACCATTGAAGCACCCAATAAAAAAAATAGCCTCTTAGGAAAAGCCAAGCCAAGACAAAACCACAGTCAGAGTTTAGTTCCCTGCGTGCAAAACCACAGCCCACCATTGAAGCACCCAAGCATCAACAAATCCACCAATACACACTGAGAACATCAAAATAGGAAGCAAGCAAGAAAACTTCCAGAGAACCGGACCTATTCTCTGTTGGTAGCACCGTAAACAAAACAATATAGCCCGAGCCAATAAAACTTGCACAGTGTAAATAAATTTTGGGTTCGTTGGGCAGCAAACCTCAGGGGGCAAGGGTATATATACATACCAGAACCCGAACAAACCAAAAGAAAAGCGAAGAGAAAAGGGGGAGTGTGCCGGCTCCGAGCGGCAGACCACTCCGAGATGACATCATCGGAACAGTGAACAACGCCTCAATCATAGCAGACTCTCCTCATGACACCTACAACACACAACAATCAGAACATCACATCCCAAACTCATCTATGATCTATCAACAATATTAGGATTTTCATAGGCAATACAATACCTTAATGTTCTCATTCAGCTGCCGATCGTAGAAGAACGTCGACCGCGTCGTGCTATTATTCTTCAATTAGCACTCCTATGTTTTGGTGTATACTATTGTTTACGAAAACAAATTTTTATGGTTAAGTTGATAGAGAATGTTATTTACACAGTGGCATTTTTTCTTCAATTGTTAGTGGTATCTAGATTTGAATAGTTTGCCCTTTGAGAAACTATTTTGTCAAATATAGCCGCAGCATAGTGTTAGTGGTCTGTAAACTACTTAGCTAAGTTTGAACAATTTCGTCGACAAAAAGAACTTAAAAGCTCAGGAATTAGAGGCAAAAAACAGCCAAAGACCACAAAAAAATGATCAACCAAACATGTTCCTTCAAACAACATGAAAAGAGAAACTGCAAGGAAAGCAAAACACAAACACACAGAGAAACTGCAAGGGAAACAATATGTTTGTATGTATATATACATACACACACACACACACACACACACATACTATATATATATATATATATATATATATATATATATATATATATATATATATATATATATATATATATATATAAAATTGAACTCCTATCTTTTAAAAGTGCAAGTCATTAGTGCTTGTAGCCATGGAGATGGAAGCCCACATGTAGAAATTTATGTCAATTGGCGGCAATAGTAGGTATGAGTAGGCATGTGAATCTCAACACTCCATTAGAGAGGTAGATTATCATTTTAAAAACACCACAAACATGTTTAAGACAAAAAAAGAAAGAAAGATATAAAAGTAGCAAGAAAATTAGAGTCAGAGCATAGTAATAACATGCATTGATAGCAATAAAATACTAACCAATTCCAATAGACAAAGTCTCCATGTACATCTATTTACCTCGGATGCGGTATGGCATCTTCTATCACCACCCCAACACTTTTTTTTTACTTTGTAAGGGATGAACAAAATACCAAGGAATTAGAAGAAAAATGAAAGGAAAAAATGTTCATGCATAAAAGCAAACACAATGAAAATCAGAAATAAAAAATTTTAGTAAAATGCAATTGAGAAAGTCAAATTTATAGATCCTATCTAAAATAAAATTGCAAAAAAAAAAAAAAAAATGGAAATGTCAAAAAAAGGGATTCATTAAAAACTCAGAAGGCAATTCCAACAAAAAATTTGAACAGGAAAAAGCCAGAAAAAACCAAGTGGGAAAACCATAATTCCGTATAAAGTAAAGGAGTGGAAAATCGCAACAAACACACGCAGTGCAGCTGATTGCCCCGACGTCGCAGCCGATCGATCCGAGGCCATTCGCACATGCCATTGCAGGCAATTTCAGAAACGGAGATAGCATTCAAAAACAAATGTCCACCTCATCATCGCCTCGTCTTAAAGAAAAGGGAAAGCAAACAAAGCAACAAAAAATAGAAAAGGAGCTGCAAAAAAAATTGACAGTATAAGAAAAATCGAGAGGACCCAAAAAAAATTTTAAATCCGGAAGAAACATTGAGAACAACCACCAGGCATCCAACCATCCATCCAAGTAACATGAAAATTCAAACACCAGACAATAAGATGAGACAACATGAAGCAACCGAAGAAAATTTCAGAAGACCGGACCTCTCTGCAAACAATCAAAGCTAGAAGAATAACAGAAATTGGAACCTAGTTTGCAATTTAGGAAGAAAATGGGCAAGAGGCTTATCAACCAAGGGAGCACCCGGCGATCAGCTCGGCGTTTCGTTGAACAGGGAGCGGGCGCAACAGAGAGGGCACGGGGGCTTGTGGGGGCGCGCGATGGGGAGGGGGAGGAGGAGAAGAAGATCCTCGCAAGATCCCCACCGAAGATCGTGCGCGGATCCGCGGATCCGCTTGGGAGATCGAGGAGAGAGAGAGAGAGGCATCGAGTAGCACGGTATAGGGGATTAGGGCGGAGAGAGATTTGGAGGGAGAGAGAGAGGGCGGAACGGCGGAAAAGGCAGAGCCACCGGCGAAAATCGCGCCGCGGATCCCGCGGATCCGCTGGGGAGATCGAGGAGAGAGAGAGAGATGCTGGGCCCACATCACACCGAAATCACGGGGAGAGCAAGGTGAGGTTTCACCTTTAGTGTATTTGTATTGATGTGCTTCACGCAGCGTTCAAATGGAAAGAGTACAAGGTGTAACTAAAAATTACAAGGACCCAGCCGCAATATTTATATATTGCCAGGACTACGCGTACATTTTACTCAGGCAAAAACCTCTATTGCTGGAGGTATTCTACACTATCACACTTACACCACATCATCAATAACAAGCCAATCACATCCCTTCTTTTCAAACAAAAATACAGTAAAAATATTTTTTTACAATCATGATGTGACATATATTTTTAAAAAGAATATTTTGATTGGCTTGTTACGCCACGTCACATATATACCCATTGTATTCTAGAATTTTTTCTATTGCTATGTGCGGTAACTTCACCGGATTTCAATTTTCGAGAAATTCTACACTGTCACACTTATACTATGTCATCAATAATAAATCAATCATATTTCTTCTTTTCAAATAAAAATATAATAAAAATATTTTTTTACTATCATAATGGAACATGTATCTCTAAGAAAAGACATTTGATTGATTTGTTACTCAATATACTGTATTCTAGAATTTTTCCCAATCTCCCCTCCCATTCCAGCCGATTTCAAATCCAGGCAACTCCGCTCACCCCGCTATGGGACCCACATCCGAACCAAAAAGCCCAAATAAATTATTCCCTGCACCAGGTGTATATCCGCATCTTGTACACCACCCTAGAAAACTGCAGTAGATGCATCAAAATCGAACATACAAACCATATTAAAAAATTTTAAAAAAATTTTAAGTTATATATTTTTTATTCGTAGGCATTTTAAATTAAACTAAGTAGATATTAATTGGTTTCGAAGTTTTTAAAAATATTAATTGTGAAAATATTTGATGCGGTGCATAGTCATATGGTACACCCGGTGCACGCAATAACTTCTTGGAAACCCCAGGGGAGCGCATAAATCGTTCGAAAAAACCACAATAACACCCCCGAAAAAGCACCCAACACCATCATCCACATACCCCGCACAAAAGCGAGTTCGAGTTCGCGAGATCTAAACGGAGTTAGGGGGAGCGAAAATCGATCGGAGGAGGAGGGGGAGGAGTTCTCGTCGAGATCATGGCGACTGAGAGGGAGAAGGAGAGGGAGGCGGAGCTGGAGAGCGCCATGTACACCAATTGCCTCCTCTTAGGGCTCGATCCGGCGATCATCGGCATGGGCGGCGGCGGAGGCGGCGGCGGCGGCGGAGGGAGCCCTAGGGTCGGCCATTTCCGCCACTCGAACCCCCGGATGGGGGAGCAGCTCCTCTACTTCCTCCTCTCCGCCCTCAGAGGCCCCGTCCAATCCGCTAAGGTTCTTTTTTGTCGAATTCGCGATCAGATCAGTGTGTGTTTTGTGTTCGATTTCTTTGATTCGTGCTCATTTGGTTGGGCGTGTTCTTGATCCGTAGGATTTCGACAAGGTGTGGCCGATCTTCGATTCGGCGCAGTCGCGGGACTTCCGAAAGGTGATTCTTGTTGTCTCTGATATCTTTGAGAGTTTCTTGTTCTTTATCTGTATGTCTTGTTCCACATTTTGGTGATTTGTGCGTTTGCTTTGGTGAGAAGATTGTACAAGGGATTATAAGTGAGCTGGAGTCACAAGGGGCGTTGCCGAGGAGCAACTCTAGGGTTTCATCCCTTGCGACTTGTTGCGGGCCGAGGTAGGTTTTCTTGTTTCCACCACTTTTCCTTCTGCATCATAATCTGATTTCTAGACCAGATTCCTTTTCTAGAGTTGGTCTTCTCTTGTATTTCTATGTAAATTCTTTGAAATATTTGGACCAACTTTTATGTTGACCTAGTTAGGAGTGTAATTGTCTTGTCTAGGACTAAAATTATTTATGCAGGATTTTACATATCACTTCTTGTTTTAATTCCTCTGAGACTTAAGAGTTATAGGAGCTGAATTTCTTCGAGTGTATACAGTTCTTGGAATTCTCAAGTGTTAACATGTCCTTAAGTCTTTCTGATGCACGCGTGAAGGTGACAATGTTAATGCTGGTGTGATACTTTGCAGTATCATATGCTCTTGTTTTTCAGAGTAATTCTACTTGATGATATAGTGTTTGGGATAAGACGTAGATAGCAATATAAATTAAAATGTTGGCTACTAAAATGATCAGTATCCACGTTTGAGCTGTTCTCTCATTGGTTTCCACATTTCTTGGAAAAAAGAAGCCTTAAATCCTCACCCCCGGTAAATTACCCACCACCCTGCCGGAACCACACAAGTAACGCCTCCCCCTGCATGCATTTCTCTTTTCTCGGTTTGACGATCTTGAACAATATTGTGAGGATGTACAGGATGCAAACCACTAGGTGACATCAGGGTATTTGTCCATCTATGTAAAATAAACACATAACATATGGTATATGTAGTCAGAAAAGGTAAACCTCCTTAATTACTTACGAGACAAATTTCAACTAGAAGAAATAAAAAAAAGGAATAATGAGGATGTATGTAGGAGTTGAGATTAATGAAGGCACTGTGCTTCCTGAGAGAGATATATGCTGAGAGGAAAGGAGTAGAAGGTAATCAGAGATCAGTTTCAGGGTGATCAAAATGTGGCTCAACCACATGTTTTTCCCCCTTCTTTTCCCTTGATTTTTGGGTTGGAGTTTGGTACTTGCTTCCAATTACAATGATAGCTTGTAGGTCACTACCATGATTTTGATGGTTAACATTGAGATTGATGATTGGCAAATGATTGGGTGCTTAGAAATTTGATTATTTAAATGATAAGTAACGTTGGGAGCTATCAGTCCTATGCTTGGATCCTTACCTTATGTCATCTCACTTTTGTGTATGACGGGCTTATAAATTCTTGTAAGTAATTTTTGAAATTGGCTGACTCAAATGAAATTTGAGGCTTGGATATGATGGCAGTGCCCTATGTGAAAGCCCTTTATAATAGAAACTTTGTGCAGGATTAAGGCTGACTTGCGTAGAACAAAACCTGCAGATTAAAAACTGAGAGCTAGCAAAACGAAGATCATCTTTATGAGCTGGTAGGGAAAACTAATTGCATAAATCTAGTCGACTAGTCCACCAACAAGGGTCTCACACCTGCCTGTGTGCAGAATGTGTAATATCTGTACACATCTACCTAATGCATAGGAAATAGAGGAGATTGGTATGCCACTCACCTTGAGTGCTTGCATTTTGTGTAGGTCAAGAAGCATAACAAATGCATACTAGCCTAACTAGGATAAACCTTAGAGCCTAGGTGCTCCTTGGTTGGACCTATGTTTACAATTTGCAAAAATGTTGGATGTGCAAGGCTTGTGCATTACTGGGATGTGCCAATTGATATGCTTATATAGTTGCATGCAAGTGGGTTTATTGACTAGAAGAAATTTGTGGTAGTCGCCTATTTTGTTTTGTTTTTTGTGTGTTTCGCGTTGTTGGCTAAGACCCAATAAATAGCGAAGCAATTGCTTCAAGATATTAAAAGTTCATGCTTTTGTTTGCATTGTATTGTACATTATTAAGGAAAGATCTTTTGCACAGTTGTCAATCAAGCAATGCTTTGATTTCTAGCTATATAGTAATTGCAATTCTTCTGGTGTATGTTAATTGCTTTGATTTCTTCTTTGCATTAACTAGATTTTTATCTCATTATGTATCAATACATGCTTATCTTCTTTACCACGATCAGTGCTTCAGATCTATATACTCCTTTTTCATTTTCTCTGTACGTGTTTATATTTTCTTTTTTGGTACTTACTACTTTATAACCACCAAAGCTTGTACTGAAATATTTGGTACAGATTTGTTGAGCTTCTATGGCAGCTTTCTGTGCATGCTCTAAGAGAGGTTCATAAAAGAACATTTGCAGCCGATGTGGCATCAAATCCACTGCCTCCTCCTTTAACAGATGTTTCTTATCTACATGCAGCTGCATTACTTCCTGTGACTAAGGTAATCAGAAGATCCTTTATTTTATTTTGTTATTCTAAAATTTGAGCTTGTCATTCCCAGAACCAGTTGTGCTACCGAAAGAGTGTGAATTTGATGTGAATTGGTCTAATGAGATTCACAAGCTCATACATACAGTGGTCAACGTATCATGTTTCCTCCATATAGTTACATAGCAGGCAGTTGTATTCAATAGGGCATCAAAGGTAACTTGATAAAGAAGATTATTTTTTAGGAGGAGAATGGTTGTTCTAAGAACTGTGGGATCATTGGTCTTTCAAGCTATTAAATCTTAATTTTGCGAATTGGCATGTGGAAAATCATCTTTTAGAGCTTTATGTGGTGACTTTCTTACCTCTAAATAATCATTCTGTTCAACAGGCACGGATAGCTCTTGAGAGACGGAAGTTTCTAAAGAATGCAAGCATTGCTGTTCAGAGGCAAACTACCTGGTCGAACTTAGCCCATGAAATGACAGCTGAATTTCGGGGTCTTTGTGCTGAAGAGGTAGACGGTAACTTCTTACAGTCCCTTTGGATGATATGTAGGAATTTCCTGTTTAGGCCAGATTAATTCATTTATATGCTGTTTATCCGACTGCAAACTTAGGCCTATCTTCAGCAAGAGCTAGAAAAGCTGCAGGATATGAGAAACAAAGCTAAGTTAGAAGGCGAATTGTGGGATGATCGTATATCTAGCTCTTCTGGACAAAATACCCATATGGTGTCTAAGGCAACTCGCCTATGGGAATCATTATTAGCTCGCAAAAGTAAGTACTTTTACATTTTAATTTTTTTTTTTCACTATTTCGGCATTAGCTTATTCTCTTTTGGTCGCTGCATTATATGGTATATGAATCTATTCTGCTAGGCATTTCAGTCCTCAAGCTGAGATATACAAGTTCTATTAAGCTTTTGCAAGCTGATTACTGAGGAGATTCTTGTGTTCATCAGATGTAATTTTATTTTTTTGCGAGTATATTGATGATAAATTATTCACCATTACTAGGTGATGATGAAAGCTTTGATATGTCAAAATGTATTACTTAAAACATGGAGAATCATGGCTTAGTAATCACATTTGTTTGGAAAGCTTAAAATTTGTTCCTCTCGATGCATAAATATAAGTTCTGCTTCACAACTGCTGTTTATTTGCTGCGCCTTAATATTTTATATCTTTATTTGGCTGTCAGACAAACAGAGACATTTCAGCTGTTTTGTGTGATCTTTATTTTCACTTCACTGTATTCACTAATTCTGTCTTTCAGGTCAACATGAAATTCTAGCTTCTGGTCCTATTGAGGACTTGATAGCCCACCGTGACCATAGGTGAGTATCACCATTTCCTTTTTCTATCTGTAATCATATTATCTTTCTTGGACTATATACTTAAGCTCATTTGATTTTATTAGGTACCGCATATCTGGATCTTCATTGCTTGCTGCCATGGATCTAAGTTCACATGTTCCATATTCAGATGTATTATCAGTTCGCACTGGTGAAATGACTCCAACCATGGACCAAAGAGAGCAAATAAATTCTCCTCCATTCCGAGGGAAGAATGAGACTCTCTCTAGGGCAGATGATAGGGGCGGAAGGGTTCATCCAACTGTTGATGTAGCTGAAATTCTCCGACGTTGGACTCATGCGTTACAACGTATTCACAAACAATCGCTCCATTTGGTAGGTGAAATTTAGTTTGCAGATTAGCTATTAGTTTTGCAGAAATTGGTATATCATTTTGTTCTTGTCATTGCTGAAGTTCTATTTCACATCATTCTTAATGGTAGAGTTACTGAGGCATGGGATATCCTTAGAATCGTGCTAAATGTCAGTAGGGAGTGCAATTCAGAACAGAGTACAATTGATCAACAATCTATGTTTGGGCTAAATTTAGCCTAATAATAGAATTAATCCTCAGAATGCAGTAGCCAACCAGTGAACCAATCATTAATCCAATGCCCAATCTGCCAGTGAACCAATCATTAATCCAATGCCCAACCCGGCAGGCTGTATATTTTCAAAGAGACTAGTCTGTGTATTAACCCAAAACCAATCACATGGTATCATTGAAACTAACCAAGTCCTAATTGCTACTGGGAGGTTGACAGATTAGTTGCAAATTTATTTAACCTATTTCACTACGACTTACATTTGGAAGAAGCATTTACTGATATTCTGTTTTTGCTATGCCATTAGAAAACACAAGTAGCCTTTCTTTTTCCTAATCTTTGCATGTCCTTTCACAACATTTACCAGTGTATTTGTTTGTTGAAGCAGTGTTATTTAAGGAATACTGCTACAATTTAGTCGGCATAAATTGTGTACACATGCTTATTATTTTATGTGATGCGTTATCGAACTTCTCTACAAGCCTGCCTTTGAATTTTCTTGCCTGTCTAACCGTTAGTAAGTGTTGCTTGTATAGGCCAAAGCTAATGATGGGGAAGGCCCAGAATTACTTCGTAGTGTATCTGACAGTGATACCAGCGGCCATGCTGAGTCATTGGCTGCAACACTTGCAGAACATCGCCAACATTTAGTTAGCATACAGGTGATATAACTTTCATGCTGATCTGCTTTATTTACAGTTTGTTTATAGTTTGTTTACAGTTTGTTTATGCCATTGATGGATTATAATTTGTTCGGTAACTGTCGAATATATACTATGCTAATTAAGATCATTATATAGGCATGAGAAAGTACGCCAAAAAGTACATAAAAATAGTGAAACGTGAACCCCACTTATCTTTAAAAGAATCATTCTGCTGTCTGCTGTGCATCATGGACTAATTAGGTAAATTCAGCAATGTGAGAATTGACTTTATGCACTGCTGTTGACCACTTATCCCAAGGTCTGTAGGCTTAAGGCTTTTTGAACTGTAATGGTGGTCAGTCTATGCTTAATTGCAGGTTCTCTGTGCTCATTTTATGAAACCTAAGACAATCCCATATAATTTGATGTGTTGGAGGAAAGAATTTTCTTTTGTTATTATAGTTGGTTAACTTACAATGCATCCAACTAAATAATAAATGACAACTTGTTCAAAAAAAAAATTTGAAAGCACAAAAAAAAATTGTTCCCAAGTTTTTATCTTTTGTTGTCAAATAAACACCTTGGATGAAAGGATTGTAAGAAATCCATTGACCACTCTTACTCCTTTTCACATACAAAATTTTATTTGAAAAACAAAAAAGAACATGATACCAAACGAGACCCAAGGTTTTTGATAGATTAATCAGCTGCAAAATTTGAGCAACTATTTATGTGGGAGAAGGGGTAAAAAGAAACCAAAATAAAATAGACAAATGCTTTGCCTGTCACAGTTGATATATTTGGTACACCCTTCGATGAGATTTTCTTCCAGTGATTGCAGGCTTTTTTTTTCCCCTATATTAGTCAACTAAAGATTCTTGTGGAATATTCAGGGCTATTTTAATATGTCGATTGAAAGTAAGGTTTTGATCTTCTCCTTTATTATGAAAAGAATTGTGTTGTATGATTAATTAAAGATAATCATTTAGTCATAATTTTCTTGTTTATTGGGCCGTGTTTGATTAATTTATTGGAGGACAATATATTTATAATAAAGAAATAATCAATTCAAATTTATTGTTTAAAGGGAGAATGCTTTATGTGTCAATTTGAAAATCCAGTAACCTTTTAAGTGAACAGTAAGCTTAAAGTTTTAGCTGGTGGTAGTGGGGATTGGCGCTGTGTCTGGTTGTTGGTGGGCAAATGTACTGGCATAGCTATCGGCATGTTATTTGACTTTACCATGCAAGAAGTTCATGCTCAAGTATGCCGTCTGTATGTTGTGTTTTGAGTAGAAAATTTGCTACTTGATATTGGCTCTGACTGTCAGATGATTTACTCTTAGTAGAGCTTCCAAAAGCTTAGTATCTACATTTGCTAGTACTATAGAGAATTTTTTTGGTATATCTGTTAGTTCGTTTCCTTGGATTAAAATCTGGAAATTTTATGCTGTATTTTTTAATATGTTGGCTATTTTCTGACCTCAAGTTTAATCAATTCAGGGACTTATTAGTCAACTAAAGGAAACCATTCCGGCAATGCAGAAGTCAATATCAGAACTCACTGAAGAAGTAAACATAATTTCTGCAAGCACAATAGATGAGTTGGATGTGAGACCTTCTGTCCAGTCTCAGAGCATCGGAAGGCCACTAGTGAGAACTCCACTGATATTTTCATTTCTGTATAGAAACTGTTGCATGTAGATTAAACACAAGTTCCTTTGGCTAATAAAAGACTCTTCTCTTTCCACATTTACTTATGTGATGGCTGATTTATTTCCTCTAAGCAGGAAAATAGTAGCGATGAACTTGCTGAGGTGACTACTAGGCTCTCTTCTATCCAGATTGACAAAGCTGCCTCCAGCCCGGCACTGAAGCTCCCTCATTTATTCAGTCTGACTCCTAATTCATTGGGAAAAGGCACACATACACCAAAGCGGACTGCTATGGCTACTCAATGCGATCAGGAAAAGATGCACACAGGGAAGTCACTTTCACAGCCTTCAGTGAATGATCATATAAGTTCTGAAGCACTTGGTTAGTAATCTCTTTCATTTCTTCATTGAAGCCATACTTGGAGATGTGTGTTCAAATTTGAAAGAAGCATTAACAGACTCCCCAACAAAATCTATATATATATATATATATATATGAATTGAGCTCCTATGCTTTTAAAAGTACCAAGTCATTGGTGCTTGTAACTTTTTAGCCATTGAATTTATAGATGTGAGGTTAGGATGATGTGGGCCCCCTTGGGTTAAGTGGGTGGTTGGTTGAATAGTATAATCTAACGGATGAAAATGATCAAAGGTGTAGATCTAACGGTAAAAAATTCACAAGCACCAAATACTTGGTGCTTTTACAAGCACCATAGCCGGACTCTATATATATATATATACATATATATATATATATATATACATACATATATATATATATATGGAGAGAGAGAGAAAGAGAGAGATGTATATATGTATGTATGTCTACGAAATCTACATTTTTGTTTATGCCCTTTTGAAAACTTAATTCCATAAATACTAGTACATAAGAAGAATGGCCCCTTCTGAAAAACTTTTTCCTATGCAAAATAAACTTTCCCCAATGAATTGAATGACAAGGCATTTTCTGTTCCTTTTACAGATGGTGATGGTTCTTACGCTTATGACATTAGGCGTTCTGTTCGTGAAGCTGCCCTAGCAAGGCCGTCGAGCAACTCAGAATGTTCACAAGACAAGAGTAGTGATGATGGGTCTGAACACTTCTTCATCCCACTCTCATCAGTTGCTTCTATGAAAGAAGTAGAGGCCATGCCAAATAGGAGAAAACAAAGATTGGTTTTTTCTCCACCTGAAATCCGTGTCCCAAAGAGCACAAAAGATTTCCACTTTAATACTGGTGTCCTATTGAGTTCAACCCATAAGTTGAACGGATTTGATGGATATGACGAAAACCCAGCAAGCCTAATTCGTCAAGGCACTGGTAATGAACAGAGTTTGTTTCCTGACGCTGATGATGCTTTGGATCAAGTATTTTCGCCTCCTTTGCTGCTGGATTCATCTTTCTTCCAAGATACATATGAGGACTTGCTGGGTATGTTTTTTCTACACTATCTCAAGTTGTCATGGATACGTTTAGAATATCAGCTGATCATTTTTGACAAAATAAATTCTTTATTGAGAACAAAAACAGCTAATAATTTTGTTTTGAAAATCTGAATGGAGGTATGCCTGCACGGCCTGTCTGGTCTTTGCTGAACTTTTATGGAAGTTCTGTTAAGTAGAGTTGGCTCAAAAAGCACTAGAAACAGCCTTTTATTAATATCTCTTCGTCATGTTCCTACAACGAAGCTGAAATTTCAAATTGGAGCCTTCTGCTTCTGAGATCCAGATATTCATGTTAGCTTTCCTTTTTACGACCATTTTGCTAGCCAAATGGGCTGTCTGTGCTTGTCATAGAGAGGTCTAACTCTATAGCCTTACTTTGGATGAATGATGATGTAGGGACGTGTAAGTAGCTTATAGGATTTGTCATTAAAGAATTAGCGCTCTGCTATACGTTGGGTGTAATTGTTAGAATGGTGGCTTTAGTCTACTAAGTTGTTAATACTGGTAGGAATACTTCAGCCATTACAAGACAGATTGCCCAACAAAGCCATCCCAGAAAAACACTAAGTCCACTATGAGTCATTTTTTTTATCATCATTCATCTTGATGGCGCACCACTAAATTTGCTGGAAAACTAAGAGTTAATGTGGGAGTTATGATTTTTCCATTTTGCAGCGCCATTATCGGAGACCGATGCAGCTTTAATGGAGCATTAGACATCAAGACGGTATGTGATTTGTTTTACAGCAAGCCGAAGCTCAACTTCTCTGCAAAAGCCCATGATTACTTGTGGCCCCGTAATTCGAAGGTTAACACCATTCAGTATGAACATATTACCTACACCAGCTTTAGATTCCTCACATGGACTCTGCTTTGGTGTGAAGCAAAAGTCGAGCTTTTAAGTCAGCGTGAAATGATGCGTAAATCTCACTGCTTAGGAAAAGGCACTTTCACGAACACTAGAACGCTCACCGTTCATTTGTATTTAAATTCACAGCTGTTGTATTTGTATCTGTAATAATTCAATCCACTATTTTCAGATGACTTTCAACATCGGCGCATTTTTCCCGCTTTGTTTTTTCGCCGAAGTTTGGTCTTCTTTGTTGGCTTGCTACTTTTTATTCTTCGTACGTTGCAGTATCATTGTATGTAAAATCAAATTCTAGTCCTATGTTGAGGCATACTATGGTGAGGAAATATTGGGTGCATTTGGTGAACCACATAAATGGGGGCGGTGAATGGGCCGATGTGGTGCACCAAGTGCAGGCGATAATTTTTTTTTGCTGTAGCTGCGAAGCTGTTCGTCCGCCTTTTTTTTTATTTTATTATTATTATTATTATTATTATTATTATTATGTCCCGAGTGCAGTGAAGTGGATGTGTAATGTTTCTTTTTCGTTGGGAATCATTGTTTTGGTGTTTTTCTTTTTGTTTTTTTCCTTTTTTTTTTTTCTGTCTCATTCGCATTTTATCCATGAGAATTTCCTCTGCTAGTCCTTGTTCACATCTGCAGTTGTAATATAGTGAGTTTGTAGAGCTCCATTAGCTATTTTATCTTCTAATAGAAGAAATATATTATTCACCATTAACAAGTTATAAAATGAGTTTGAGTTATAGATAGTAGGTAAATGTTATTTACTGTTTATTTTTTTATTTTTTAAATTTATAGTAGTATCACTACTAAATAATAACTCCGAGGCATTTAAAGTTTAAAAAGTTGATGGTAATTATTATTTTTTTATTATTAATACTATAATAGCTTGAGTCTTAATCAATTATATTGCTTAGGTCTTATTGACATCGTTGTTGTTTTTGTTTTTTAATATTAATTTTAGAAAATTTAATATACCGGTTGATTAAATGAAGTATCAGCCATATTGTCACTTCGAGTTATTTCATAACTTATTAAGAATAATTTTTTTTTTTTGGTTCAACGTTAGCCATCCTAAGCTTTATTAGTAATCAAGGAAATTATAAACGAATAGAATCAATATATAAGAGTTTGGCAAATGAATAATCTGTTCCACATTTCCAGTCAAATAATTAAAATGACTCATTCCTTAGGTCTTATTAATAAAAGAAATGGTTTGAAATGATTACTTAAATTTGCAAAACTATGACATCATATATCTCATTGAATATTACATTATCATTTTTTTAATAGAGATACATAAAAAAATGTAATATGAGCATAGCATGCCCCATACCTCCTCTTGAGATGAAATACCAACTATACTCAGTCCTAGCATAATTGGTTAAGGATTTATTAAGTTATGAAAAACGCTGCTGGAAGGAAACGTTGGACATTGCTTTATTTATTATATCTTACTTAAGTGCAAAGAGTTAAGAGGCAGGAGAGCAACAACAGCTATATTGCTTATTGATGATAGATTTGTATAGCATGTATCCCAGTATTTAGCACTCACAGCTAATTAAATGTTAATTATAATATTTTTAAACAGAACCGAACAATAGTAAGGATCTAATCATTTAAGCAGAGATGAGATTGTTGTTCTTTTATATATATCAGAAAAACCAACTGATAGAACGATAGAGCACCTCACGCCTACCATAGCAAGCCAGCAGAGTAAATGAGACAAGAACAGAACGCGGTAAATCGCGCTGCACTTTCCAAACCTTCCATTCAATCACAGAAATTACTCAAAAACTTTCAAGTTCAGAAAAGATTAATACTTGGAAACATTCATTCATTAGACCGCGAAAGAAATTAAGTCCCAGAGGCGATATGGAAGGACGGACGACTGATGCAATTTGCTTTATTTTCGGTGCTCAAATAATTAATGAGCCTCCTTCCGGCTTAGGAATTGACCGCCAGGAGGCAAGAAGTGAGCTCCGCATCTTTCTCGAACTCGGCCATCTCGTCCTGGCTCAGCGACACCCAGGCCTCCACCCCGCGGCCGTCCACCGCATGGAATGGGGCGGGCAGCAGCACGACCCCGTCCCTGCTGACGCTGCGGTTGATGCCCACCCACGCCGGCTTCCCCCACCCGAAGTCGACCTCGTACACCGGCAGCCGGAGCCAGCTGCTGATCACGTGCAGGTCGAAGCCCCTGAAGCCGCCGCACCTCCGCACCGCCTCCCCAACCAGCGCGAACGCCGACGTGTGCCCGCCCGGCGCCTGCAGCCGCTTCGCGTGCTCCCCTCCCACCTTCTTCACGGAGCTCCCGATCTCCTCCTCCAGCGCGCCGCCTCCGCAGCCCTCGCCCTCGCCCTCGCCCTCGGCCACGCCAGCCGCCGCCTCCGCCGAGAGCCCCGCCGCCGCCAGCACGCAGCGGTTGCCGAAGGCGTGGTCGGGCGCCGGCGGGTCCGTCCGCGCGCGCGCGTCGACGATGAGCGACGCCACCGACGCCTTCGGCGGCGCGCCCCGGGCGCGCGCGCGGATGAGGCCGCGCCACAGCAGCGCGGTGACGGCCTGGACGCGCGTCGGGGCCGGGCCCGGGCCCGAGCGGAGAGCCGCGATCTTCCGCGGGTCGAGAGGGAACCGCTTCACCACCTGCGGCTTCTTCTCGCCGGGGCCGGCCTCGGGCTCCGTCGGCGGCACGGCGTCCTCGCTCGGCGGGAAGGCGTCGGCGGCGTCGAACAAAGGGTCGGGCTCGTCGGCCGCGCGGCCGGTCGCCGCGGCCGCCCAGGAGAGAAGGAACGACCCCATCGACCGCCCGTCGGCGATCTTGTGCGACAGGCACACCCCGATCGCCACCCCCCCGCACTCGAATCCCGTGACCTGCTGGCGCGTTACATTACGTTACGTATAAAATATATAATATATATATAATTAAAACCCGCACTAATATAACCTCCTCTTCTTCTTCTCCTTCTTCTTCTTCTTAAGAATTAATTAATAATGCGTAGGTACGTTAACGTTTTTAACTAAACCTGCACGGAGAGTAGAACTCCGGTGTGGACGGATCCGCAGCAGCTCCTGGCGCAGGGCATGATCTTGGTCTCAGATTCTTCATCGGGTGCGCCGTCGCGGCCGAGCACATCGGAGAGCTCGACGTCAGCGCGGGCTTCGTAGAAGTCGACGCCGTCGTCGGCGCAGTCGACGAGGGAGCTGCCTTTCTGCCGGCCGGCGAGCGGGTAGTACCGGGACAAGGCTCCCGACAAGGAGGCCTTCAGAGCGGCGATCTTGGCTTCGACTGTGGTTTGGGGCTGACGAGTGTGGGCGGTGTAGCAGAGGGTGACGGGGAGGTGCTTGACTGGGGTCTGCTGGTCGATCCAGCAGAGCTTGTAGCTGCCGAGGTGGGGAGGGGTGGGGGACGACGGCTTGATGGTCTCGCGCGACACGATCTGCACGGTCGGGATCTTCATTTTTCGTACTTAGAGCTGCTTCAAAATGGCCGTAAGAGCCTAGCTAGCTAGTACACAAATGTGCTGCACTACACCGTTACTCACGTACATGACACATAGTATATACCGCGTAAAATTAATAATAGATAAAATAGAAAATAAAAAATTTAGTATTTAACTCACAATTTAATTATAAAAAATTTAAGGGAAAACTCATTAAATATTAAAGGTTTGAATTAAATCTACAACCTTACATAATAAAAAAATTTAGAGTTGACTATAATACTATATTTCTAAGAAATCGATCGATTAGACCCATAACGATTAGAAGATAAAAAAATTCGGGTGCTTTGAATGTTGCATCCAGGCCATTTTTACATATATAGAGAAGAAGAATTTATTAGATGTTCAGCTTTAGACGTATAAATTTAAGAGTAAACTTTAATTTGTCTCATTTAGTTTACTTGTATTTTGTCATTTTAGAATTTAAAATTTTATACTTAAATATTTTACAAGTTTATTTTCTTTTTGTTATCGTGTGGTTTAAAAAGTGACACTCTACTATTCTTTACTTACCAATTTTTTTTTTTTTGTTATTCTATTTGATAGTGAATTTGATAGCACTAAAGTGTTGTGTTATTAATAGCATAATAACCAGGCTCTTATTTTATAGGGTTAAATGAATACAGGTTCCTATAAATATAGTCAATTGTGAATATATTTCTGCAAAATAAAAACTCTATAAGTTGTCCCTGTAAAAGTCCTAATTAGTTATGCTATATCCTGCTGTTAGAGTATGTTAGAGAAAACCACAGTTAAACTACTTAATCATGAATAGTTAATAATGTGAATTGACTATTTTGCCCATATTATGTTATATCAGTTAGGACTTTTAGAGAAATATATTTGTGATGGTAAAATTATCATTTTACGAATTCACTGTAAAAAAACAAACAGCTGACTAACGAATGTTAACTGTAAGAACATATCTGCATAACTTAAGTCTTTTATAGGGACAACTTATGAAATTTTTATTTTACAGAAATATATTCACAATTGACTATATTTGCAGGGACTTATATGGATTTAACCCTATTTTATATTGATCCCAAATAGAGACTTTTAACCATTATTTTATATTGGTCCTCAAATAGGGACCGTGAGTTTTAAGAAGCACATGGCTTTGTCCATAGGGAAGGACCTAAAACGTTAAAAAATGCCCATGCATGAAATTCGTGCCACGAGCTCGGATCTTTGTGTATATCAGCAAGTGGATTAATTAATAAGGAGCTAGACGTCACAGGTACCCATACGGAACATGCATGAAATACTCAATATTACGATTTGGTAAATTTTTAAAAATGATGATACGAATATTTCTAATAAAATATAATATTATTAATATAATAATATTTTTTATTATATATAAAATATTAATTTTGATAAAATATTATTATGTTATTTGTAGGAATAGAAGTTAGCAAGATTTTTATTGATAGTCTTAAGAGTTCCAAACAAAAAAATAAATTCATATAGTAACGGTGACGCTGACTTAGTTTGCGCCTCAGATTTCAAAACTGCAGGTCTCAGTATTAGCTTTAAAAATGCTACAATTAATGCGACAAGAAGTTCTCACTTTTTGAGTCACGTTTAGAACTGCAAATACAGTGGGATTGATTTGGTTTCTATATTTTGTTTTTTTTTTATAATTATTATATAAAGGGGTAAAAATCTATACGGAGGAGGAGGAGGAGGGACAAGGACAAGTAGTGCCCAAATTAAACTTGCGTACGTGTTGCACAACTGCTTGATTGTGTGACCAGCTAGCGCCATGGGGAGCGTACTCCGAGTTCTCTCCGAGGAGACCGTGAAGCCCTCGTCCCCCACCCCTCCCGACCTTCGCACCTACAAGCTCTCGTGGCTCGACCAGGTCACCTACATCCACCACATCCCCGTCACCTTCTTCTTCTTCCTCCCCCCCTCCGACGCCGTTCAAACCCTCAGGAGCTCCCTGTCGAACACCTTGTCCCGCTTCTACCCGCTCGCGGGGCGCCAGATCGGCCACACACACGTCGACTGCGGCGACCAGGGCGTCGACTTCTTCGAGGCCCGGGTCGAGGCCCGCCTCGCCGAGCTCCTCGCGCGGCCGACCCCCGACCTCGACTTCATGTTCGACCTCCTCCCCTGCAGCGCCGCGGGGTGTTTCACCCGCGCCGACGGCCGCGGCAGCCTCCTCAAGGTCAAGGCCACGGCCTTCGCCTGCGGCGGCCTCGCCGTCGCCGCGTGCCTCTCGCACGCCGACGCGCGCTCGCTCTTCGCCTTCTTCCGAGCCTGGGCCGCCGAGGCCAGCGGCACCGGGGCCGCGCCGGCGCCCGACTTCCTCGCCGCCGCGCGGCTCCCCCAGAACGAGAGCGCCGCGCCGATGAAAGCCGGGGCGGAGGGCCCCCGCGCGCCTCGGAACGCGCGGAAGAGGTTCCTGCTCGACGGGTCCAAGATCCTCGCGGCGGCGCGGCGCCACTCCCCCGCAGCCGAGCGCGCCGAGGCCGTGGGCGCCCTGCTCTGGCGCTGCGCGCTCCGGGCGCGCGAGCGGCTGGGGGCGCCGGCGCGCGCCTCGGTGTGCTCGCCCCAGGTGGACCTGCGCGGGCGCCTGGACCCCCCGGCGCCCCACCACGCCTTCGGCAACCACTGCGTAATGTCGGGCGCGGCGGCGACGGCGGAGGAGGTGTCGAAGGTGGTGGGCAGCGACGCGTCCGCGAGCGGGGCGTTGGAGGAGGAGCTCCGGAGGGCGGAGAAGAAGGTGGGCGGGGAGTTCGTGCGGCGGCTGCAGGGGCCCGAGGGTCACGCCGCGGCCTACCAGCTGGTGGGGGAGGCGGTGGGCGGGAGCGGGGGCGCGGCGACTGGGTTCGACCTCTACTTCCTCAGCGACTGGCTCGACCTCCCGGCGTACGACGTGGACTTCGGGTGGGGCGCTCCCGCGTGGGTCGGGTACTCGCGGACGAAGGCGACGAACCTGATGCTGCTCATGCCCGCGGCGCCGTCGATCGGGGATCCGACGGCGGTGGAGGCGTGGGTGGCGCTCGAGGAGAAGGAGCTGGAGGAGTTCGAGCGCGACGAGGAGCTCGCCTCGTTCCTCGTCGCCGCGGTCTCCTCCGAGCCCCTTCCGGTTCCGGAGGCGTGATGAGATCGACGAAGCGGCCATGCATGCATGATCGGGTTTTAGCTAGCTCTTAAGTACTACGTAGCAGTAGCAGTAGCAGTAGCAGTAGTTCTGAGTGTCTCGTATATTGTGAGGGTTGGATAAGTTTGATTAATTTGGATGTAGAGATTTAAGTTTGGAGGTTTAGCTGAATTAGTTTGGAGGTTTAGCTGTCAAGGGAACTCTTCTGTCCGGCTCAAACAGCAATCTAAGTTGAAATTGCGGATTCCGTACCTCTCGGAGACTTAAAAAAACATACGGGTGCAATGTCATTTTGGATTGTAAGTTTACAATTTTTCTCATTGAAAAACTTTTTGTTTTCCCAGCTTAATTGCCACCTTTTACTAAAAAAAATTAAAAAAAAAAAACTCCGTAAATCTTACAATCTTCGAACGGATTGCAGAAATTATAAATTAAAAGTGAAGGACCTTTACCATTTCAGCATCAATTTTCACTCTTGCGTTAATAAAAGTAAGTGTGAAGATAATACAGAACCAACGGCAACTGTACGTACTTTTGTTTTTTGTGCCCAAAGTTGAACAGCTAGCAAATAATTAAGACGTCGATCTCTTATTTGAAAAATTAAACAAAAAACCGATTAAACGATTGCATTAAGAATCAAGAACGGAGATCACCGTAATCTTTCAATTCTTATTCAACGGCGACAACATGCATGCAGCAGCCAATCACCAAAACATGCATATATATAATCGCCTAAACGACCAAGACATGTAACGTCAGATCAGGAATCAAAAGATTAATTTAAACTCAGCCATATATATATATTCTAGGCTCCTGGCCATGCAGGAGTGACGTCGACTCTGAAGGGAGCCGCGAACTGGAGGAGCTCCTCGTCTTTCTCGAACTCGGCCATCTCGCTCTCCTCCATCGTCACCCACACTTCCACGCCTCTCGGGTCCACCTCCGGCGACCGCGGCAAGAGCACCGACAGGTTTGGAACCCGCGCGGTGGTCCCAACCCAGGCCGGCCTCCCCCACCCGAAGTCGACCTCGTACAAGGGGAGGCTCAGCCACGAGCTGAAGAAGTAGTGGTCGAAGCCCTCGAATCCCCGGCTGCGTATCACCCCGTCAACGATCAGCGCGTAGGCCGAGGAATGCCCGTCCGGTGCGCGCAGCTTCCGGGTGTGGTCGGCGTTCATCATCTTGGCCGACCGGCCGAGCTCCTCCTCGAGAACGCCCCTCGCGGCGCCGCTCCGGGCGAGGACGAGCTCCACCGTGGCCTTCGCGGCCGCGGCTCCCGCGGAGAAGCAGCGGTTGCCGAAGGAGGCGTCGGGCGCGGGGGGCGCCATGCGCGGGCGCGTGTCGACCAGAAGCGACGCCACCGAGGCCCGCGCGGGCGGAGGCGCGCGCGGAGCGCGCAGCGCCACAGCAGCGCGCACACGGCCTGGACTCGCGTCGTCGAGCTCGGGAGCCCCGAGCGGAGCGCCGCGATCCTGGGCCCGGCGATCACGAAGCCCTTGCGCACGAGCGGCGGCGCGCCGGGGGCCGCGCCTGGTCCTCCTCCGGGACGACGTCCTCGCTCGGCGGGAAGAGCGCGGCGCCGTCGAAGACCGGGTCGGGTGCGGCGGAGGCCCAGGACTGGAGGAAGAGGAGGAGGGAGCGGCCGTCGAGGATCTTGTGGCTGGCGCAGACGCCGAGGGCGAGGCCGCCGCAGCGGAAGGCGGTGGCTTGGACGGAGAGGAGGGGGGCGCCCTCGGCGCCGTCGGCGGAGCAGGAGCGCGCGCAGGGGAGGAGCTTCTCGACGTGGCGGAGGCGGCGGAGGAAGTCGGCGAGGTCGGCGTCGGCGCGGGCCTCGAGGAAGCGGGCGCCCGCGTCGCAGCAGCGGACGTGGGTGTTGAGGACGAGCTGGCCGGCGAGCGGGTAGAAGCGGGAGAGCGCGCGGGGCAAGGAGGACTTCAAGGCCCGGATGCGCTCTGCGGCAGGTGTTTGGGAGGATCCCCGGTAGAAGAAGACGACGGGGAGGTGGTAGACGCGGGAGAGCTGGTCGGCCCAGCCCAGCGTGTAGCTCCGGAGGTCGGGCGGGGTGGGCGTGGAGGGCTTGATGGTCTCCATGGACACTACCTCAGCCTCAAACTCCAAACTTTCGTCCATTGTTTCGTGCTCGCGCGAGCACACAGATCGATAGAGAGAGAGAGAGAGAGACAGAGACAGAGAGGGAGGACGCCGGGGACGGGGAAGACACTTGAAAAAAAAAAAAAACACAGTAAAAGCACCTCACGATGTGATCTTCTGTGGGGATGCAAACGTCGCGGATAAGGGGTGGGATAGTTTCGCACCTCCCGCTATATTTTTTGTGGGAGCGGACTATTTTTTATTTTATTTTTATGCTCTTACTAACTTTCTTGTTCAACTTCAGAATGGATCAAGAGAGAGTGAATTTTTGATGGATCGAAATAAATTGAAGGAAAAAAAGAATATCTGGTCTCCCATTCTAATTAACTGATGGATTAGAACAGATTCATATTCATGACTGATTATATTTTTTTATATTTTTTGTTTTTATTTACGGCTTCATTCGAGAAAAATCGGAGAAGGATGTTACGACATAAAAATTTTCTTCGAAATTTTTTATTTTAATCACCCAAATTCTAAAGCGAATATCTATCGAAAGTTTTGACTGGATCTTCTGCAAGCTTTTATGTCGACCTCGAGATTGACGGCGCTTCTATGTCGACCTCGAGATTGACGGCGCATGAATCGAGAAGTGATTAAAGTTTCTATGTTTCTAAAAGCAGTATTTATTAGGACTCTTGGGAGCTCGTAGCTTTCCCTAGCTTTATGGGTGGCGAGTGGTCTCCACCCCCCTCAACTCATAATTTATTTTTGTAATTCTCCAATCTAAAGTAATAGAAGAAGAGCTTTCTTCAAACTCTTTCTCTCTCTCTCTCTCTTGTACTCAGTTTAGGACGGCGAGTAGGTTTTAACTTAGCAAGTAGAGAGAAGGGCTTGCTCACTTCGCGAAAAAAGGCGAGCGCCGCGCAGACTTTGCAAACAAAACCGTTAAATCCGTGACAATGAGCTCCACCAATTCGAATCCATTTTCGTCCCTACTACTCAGCAGCATGATGTCTCCGTATTTATTTTTATTTGGCTAAATTTCCAAACTATAAGACGCATAATATATATTTTGATTCTCCAAGTTTAATTTTTTATATTTTAAGCTCAATTATTTTAAATTGGTTACAATCAAGATTCGTAACCTAATTTACTTAAACCCTTTTATTTAAACATATAACAATATTAAAATAATTTAATGCAACTCAAATATTACTTCAAATTTTAAATCTATAACTAATTAAATTTAAGTGCTCTTACATTACATGTACCCCCATTCCCCAATGAAGTATTGAAGTGTATCTTATATATAATACTATTGATTATGTCACAATATTATTATTATACACTAATTATTAAT
This sequence comes from Aechmea fasciata, assembly GCA_025177825.1. NCBI lineage: Eukaryota > Viridiplantae > Streptophyta > Magnoliopsida > Poales > Bromeliaceae > Aechmea > Aechmea fasciata. The sequence continues at coordinate 21,475,508 of CM045923.1, forward strand.
TACTAAACTTCAAATATTATTAATAGACCCCATGTGCAATTCTAAACTCTTTAATCCCTCCAAATTATCAATGTAAACTTATCGATCAAATTATATGTACTCAAAAATAGGAAACCCCAACCATTTATCTTATGCTAAATTATAAAAAAAATTTCTGTAAATAATTACTTTTTAACTTTTTCTTCTTGGTTTTTAAAAATATATATTTTGGCCGATTTTAGAAATATTTTTAAAAAGGTATGGTTTCTTTATAATTTTTTTATAATATATATATGTTATTTTGAAGAATATTTTTTATATTAATTATAAAAAATAAACAGAACAGTATTGAAACTTGACGGAGGGAGGTTAAATTGAATAGTTTGAAATGTTGAAGGAAAAAAAATGTAATTTTTAAAAGTTATAGCAAAAAAGTGAAAAAAAAAATATTCACATGAGGTTTCAATAATTTAGCCTTTATCTTATCTTTGGATTATTAACTTTCAGCTTTTAATACCCTTTTGAATAGTGATCATCGATCCTCTACTGTTGCACTAACATTTAATATAGCCTCGAAATATGATCATACGTTAATTACTGCACTAACATTAAACGCTGAGACCGATCGTTTAGAAAGCGAAGGTGGTTGATATTCGAGATCCGAGTTCAATCCTGGTTGATTCACATTTTACAAGTTTTTATTTCTAAATGAAATAAACGAAACGGATAGCGTGCTATCTATCTCTCTAAAAAATAAAAAAAATAAAAAATTAAACGCCGAGCGCAGTGTAAGGAAATTAATTGGTGAGTGGTCATTGATTGATTCTGTCACAGCAAATAATATATTATCCCAAGTGTGCTTCAGAATAAATATTGTGCTCAGAATCAGTAGAAATCACGTGCAAAGGAAGCGTCTAAATAGAAAATGAATATAATAACCTAAAAAAAAAGTTTAAAAGAGAATAGCTAGATATCTTTTCAAATTAATTTGGAAAACGTATATGTATATATATTGAATCCTTCTGATCGAGTTTAATTTAATTGATCTGACTAATTTTATATAAACGTTTAAAATATTGGATTTAGGCACTTGACAAATTTTACTAATCCTTACAAATATATAGTTTCACAGTTTTTGAAGACATACGCGACAAAAAGGTTAATTAATTGAACATGAATTGATGATCGGTTTCGTTTGATTTGATCTGACGTATTTAAAGTATAGAAAAATAAATGTTATGATTTTTTTTTGATATAATTTATTTATTGATCAAAAGGGTTAATTAAAAATTAATTTATTTTTAATGGTTGATGTGTATGCTATTTCCATCGGATGAAATTTTGATAGAACAATTTTGTACTAACTAAAGCAAGATCAAAATCTTTGATAAAAAAATTTAGTATTACATTATAATTTTTTATAAGATTTTTATTTTTAGTCGTCCATATTTAGCTATTTCGATCATCAGGTAAATAATATCGAAATTCCACGAAATTTACTTTTTTTATATATTTAAAGTATGCTAGATCAAATTTAACGAAGCCGATCGTCGATTTAAAATTTTTATCATCAAAAATAGATTAGAAGCACTGAAACCTCCGTACTCCTAATTGTACACTAGTCCTACTCTCTCTCTCTCTCTCTCTCTCTCTCTCTGTATATGGTTACGAAAAAGTGAATGCGTCGAAATTTCAGATCAGCGATATTGAATGATGCAAGAAAAGTTTTTTTTTTTTTTTTGAGAAAAAGATAGCACGCTAGCCGCTTCATTCACTGAAAAAATGAATTAGGCTATATGAGTGAGGCAACTAAGGCCTCATGATGCAAGAAAAGTTGATTAGCGTTGATGGGATGTGACGATCGGAGGGTGTTTCATTTTTGGTGTTTCGAATTCGAGTGGCATTAGATCATAGAGCACGTTGATCAATAACTTGGTTATTTGTATTTTGAGTGGAAATTAAGCAATTAATTAGACTACAAAACATTCATATGAAAAGAGCTTAATTACATTGGAGAGTTTCAACCACATTCAGCATTACTGCAGCACGATCTCACCGAGAGGCAAGAACCATGCATGCTATTCACTCCGAAGCCGAAGAGCCGAATGAGCTCGATCTCCGACTTCTTCTCCCTTTGCGAAAAGGAAGCTTTTTTCATGATTAAAATAATTATGAGTATTTACAAATTTTTTTTTTTTTTATTTTTTATTTTATGAGAGATAGGTAGCACGCTATTCGTTTCATTTATTTTATTTAGAAATAAATTTGACTGAAAATATCAATCAACTAGGATTTGAACTTGGATCTCGGATATCAACCACTAAGCCTTTTGCCACTTGCTCTGAAACGGTTGGTTATTTACGAACTTTTTAAAAGATTCTATTATTGAGGGTGGCCCAAAATGGATAGTAATTAATAACAAGAAGTGTGCTATTCGATCAGAAAATGAAATGTGCTGGCTCAACACTCAGCACCCAGTTTTATTGTACGTCCTGCTGAGGACATGCTGATGAGTGTTCTCAAAATACTGCACTGAGTTAGCACTAGAATAGCATAAATTTTGGTTGGTTGCTCAAATCATTAATGAAAGTGACAGGCACTGCAAGATTGTAGCCCAGACACTGCAGGCATTTCATTCATCTTTTGTCTCACATTTAGCTCCGTTTGGGGTTAAGAAAAAACTAGTTATTCCAGAAATAGTGTTAAATTTGGAGTTAAGGTGGGGTTAAAGTATTTTTGTGTTTGGTTGGGAGTTGGAGTTAGTCGAGGATAGTGAAAAATAGTGTTTTGTTGAAGTAGGTGGGATAAGAAGGATAGTGGGTTATTATGAATAGAAAAATAGTGTTTGGTTCGGATTTGGTGAGGTTAGGTGGGGTTAGCTAAGCCGGGATAACTTTTTGAGGTGGGGTTTGCTAACCCCACCTCTATTTTGTGGTGTTTGGGGATAAAATGGGGGTTAAGAGGTTATTCCACCCCTTAACCCCCAACCAAACGGGGGTGCCTGGTGCAAAATGCTTTGGTATAGAGATATTATCTTCTTCTTCTTCTTTTCTTTTCTTTTCTTTTCTTTTTTTTTTTTAAGAGAGATAGGTAGCAAGCACGATACCCGCTTCATTTATTTCATTTAGAAATAAACTTAGCTGAAAATGTGAATCAACTAGGATTGGAACTTGGGTCTCGGATACCAACCACCAAATCCTTTGCCACTTGCTCTAGGGACGGTCAGTGTACAGAGATATTATCTGTACTAATCATTGATTGGTAAAAGTGTTTGTAAAGATCATGTAGAAATTACTATTTAATTTGCATAACTTCTTATTTTGATTACTACATAAATTTTCATTTACTTGGTTCTAGTTTTTTTGTAATTATGAGAAGCTAATGTGTACACTTCAAAAGTGTACTAGTGCATTAATTCTTATGCTGCATTTTTATTGATTATTTGTTTTATTTGATTTTTCTATCTTGTCGTTTTTTAGTTAAAAATTGAGTAATTGAATTAACAACATTTTCAAAGCATATTTATAAATAAGTAAATTTTCTTCTATTAGGAGCATTAACGTATTAATTAATAATATATGAAGATAATATTCTGGAGAGCTTATTGTTGTGTTGCTCTAAGTAAAAAAATAGTAAATGCTTTGGATTATCTTAACTATCACCCTTTTCGGTCACTACAATATATTGGTTAAGTATTTCATTGTTAAATATTATTAGTACTCATAATATAGAGCATTCCGATCGATTGATTTATAGATCCAACTCAAAACGTACATAATGTGTAATTTTTTCAAAAAAAATATTAAGAACCAATATATAAACAATATTTTGGAGGACTCAAGGGAATGAGAAATTTTTTATTATTGCATGGTTTTTTTTTTTTTTTTTTTTTTTTTGGTTAAGTGATACTATGATGGACATATCGCAATGGATATGTTAATTACGGTTACTCCAAAAAAATATATTTTTACATGTTTTTGTCCTAACTTTTTTTTTTTTTTTTTCCGATCATTGATTATTAATCTTTCAAATGATTAAATTCTCATTATGTTCTTCCGCCCAATGCTTTTCCAGCCCAGAAAAATTTTGATTTTTCTCCCGGGCTTATGCGAAACCCTCTTTGGGCCCGATCCAATAACGGCCCAATATAGAGGATATTGGGCTTTTGTGTCTTGTTAAGGCCCAATCCTAGTTAACCCAAAAGGCCCATTCCTTCGTTATTACTCATTCGTCTAAATTGTCAGGAACTTAGAAAAATTTCGATGCCACCCAAATCCGTCGCACGGATTTTGTGAGCAAAATTTCTTAGTCCGTGACAAAGCGCTTGTTTAGCTTGGCTCGTGCAACATCCTTTCCGCGCAGAGTAAGATGCCCGGTAAACAAACCAAAAAAAAAAAAAAAGAGTTTTGGATTTTGGTCTATAGTTCTATACTGTTAAATATAAAAATGTTTAAACACCGTTCTTTAACAGTGTTAAATATAAAAATATTTAAACACCGTTTTCTAACAGCTTAAGCTTTTAGTACAACGGTTGTTTCACATGGTATAGAGAGCGGTGTTTAAACATTTTTATATTTAACATATACAATTTGTAAATTTAAATTTATAACTATTTCAAATAAACTTTTAAATTTTTTTTAACATAGGTTAGTTTATTAGTTATTAAGGATTTGTTAAGGCTAGTAGCTACTAACAAATGTTTTTTTTTTTAATTGAAGAATTTAAAAGTGTCCCAATTAATTAATAAAGGAAAAAATAAAAGTAAAAAAGTTCAACCAGAGTAGCGTACTCCCCCGCTTGCTAGATGTTCAAACTATCCATCTAGATGTTCAAAGGGAAATTATTTCCTGCACCTGATCTTTAAGTACCATTAATATCATAAAAATTCCTACCGTATCAATCGGGACAGTTACGCTCCGTTTGCAATTCAAATTGTAGCAGTTTGATTCAAGTATATCAAACTAAACAATATATTTATATTTATATAGAGTAGGGTTACTGTGCTATTAGAAGCACAAGTAACCCTTGCTTAACTTTACCCATCGTGAGTTTGATGAATGATTGAAACGAGAAAAAAAAAAGATATTGAAAAAAAATTCAAAAAACAAAAAAAATTGAGACACCCAATTTCTTCCTAATATATTTTTTTCCTCTCATTCTAACCACCTATCAAACTTGATGGATGGTTAGGAAGTTAGGAATACGAGGAGAGGCTCTTTAATGCTCCAATAGCACAATAGTCATATATATATATATATATATATATATATATATATATATATATATATATATATATATATATATATATAATTGCAGTATAATTTTAATTACGGATAATTGCCTATACACTCCTTAAAATTTCAAAAATATCTCATTTATCCTTATCTTTTATTTTCTTTCCAATATACCCCTTATATATTCCTTCGTTATTTAAAAATACTCCTATAGTTACTACCTGTTAAATTAATTTGGGTTAAACATGAATTAAATATCTATCAGAGTTAAAAAAAAAAAAAATTAAAATGCCTCTTTTGTCTTTAACTTAAGGATAAAAAAGAAATATTAGTGATGGTAAAAGGGTATATTTGAAAAGACTAAAAATCAAAATAGTTTTTATATCATTAGTTTAAGAGCAAATAAGAAAAGTACGTAATGGTAGAATGTTATATTTAAAAGAATAAAATAATAATTTTATAGAGATATGAGCTATTGTTAATCACTCATTAACAGAATTTAACTTTATGAGTATATTTGAAATATGTTGAAACATAAAAAAAGTATTTTTAATATTACCTTTCTAAAAGTAATAAATTAAGAAGTCGAAAATTTTTCAAAAATATATAAACAATTACCCTTTTTAATTATATATAACCAAATAGTTTTTTATTAGATATATTTTATTAGTTCAGCTTGGGTAAGGGATTAAATACAAATATTTTTAGTGATTTTTCTATATTAGAAAGATGAGGAAGGCAGGATAAGTTATATGTCAAGACATTGTAGCAACTAACTTTAATTCCATTCACATAAGATGGATAATTTAGTAGTAGGGTAAACTTCAGATACCACCCCTATAGTTTCACATTTTTTCATTTTAAAATCAGAATCGGTTGAATTTTTTATAAAAAATCTGGTTCACTATCTAAATAAAGATCAATCACGTCGATCTTAAATTGAAGAATCCAATCATCTATTTTAAGGTTATCGCTTAATTATAATCGTTCATTTTATACACATTGATGGATTTTTATTGTGACTTTAAAAAATTGCGAAATTTATTTTTTTAAAAATTTTAAATACTCTAGATCATATTTGACGGAATGAATCTTCGATACAGAATCTCTATTATTGAAAACAACTTATATGAGTATGAAAGGTTCTATACTCATAAGAGTACAGTAGTCATACTCCTTATTTTTATGCATCCACAAGCAAACTGTACAAAGTTAGTGAATTGATCCTACCTGAGATACAGGTTTTGTAGCCTACGTTATTATGATCTCAAAATACACTATAACATTACACAAAAAAGTTTAAAAATGTTGACGCCTGATAATTTTTAAAACTATGAACAAATAATGAAATTTCAAATATTATCGAAGTTCTTTAGATATTGCTCGCCACGTCTATTAAATTAGATAATAATATTAATAATCAAATATTTAGTATGGTACATGTGATGTACGGATGCACAGGGTTCAGGCAACAACCTCTCGGTACGACCAGCGAATTAGGGGCCCACAATCTGACCGACATGCGACATCGATCTACTTAATGCGCTGCTTAATTCAACTAATCATCATTAATAAAAAACCAAACAACCCACACTTTTTAAAGCACCAGGGCTATACTGCTATGGGTACCTTAGAATGTACCCCAGAATACAACGGTAGTTGATTGATTTGAAAATTTAATCCGATAAAAATTTGAAGTTTAAAAGTTACATTAATTTTAAGGGCTTGAAAACATTGATTAACGGATAACATTTTGGTTGGTTTGGGGTATGGATGGTAATAATAAAAGTTACCTTTTTGGGATAAGATTTAAAATATTTTTTTTTACAGCGAATTTAGATGATCATATTTTCTTGTTTATTTTATTTTCAAATTACCATTAAAATTATTAAAATATTATATTTTTATTTGGTTTTTAATTTAATGTTTCGCGCCGATAAATTTTTTTTTTATTTTGAGAGAAAGGTAACATACTGTTCTTTTAATTTTTTTCTTACAAAATAAATTTTATTAAAAATATAAAATAGTTAAACTTCGAATTTAAAATTTATGTTATATATGAAGTGGTCTCTATAGTGTTTAATCTTATTTCCTCCTCCTCTTTACTTGTACCGGTCATTCATTGTTGTAAACTTGTAATGGCTTTATAAGCTTAAAAAAATTTAGTTACAAATTTTATTTAAACAAAATCATGTAATTTATAATATTATAAAATTTTATTTAATTTAGAAAGACAAATCTTGTAAAAAGCATATATAAAAGAAAAGGACACAACATTTTGAATCGTAAAATAATAAACCAACGCTTTAGCTTTTTATGTTTTTACTTTGATTAGACCTCGTACCATCACCGACATGCCTTTTTCATTTTATCTAAAACATTCCAAAGAGGGCCGAAATAATAAGTGGTGTTGATGTGACATTGAAATTTATCTAATATCTATAAGAGTTATTTTTTTTAAAAAAAATTTATAAAACTAATATGATAAATTAGATTAGTGGGATCCCAATAATAGTTTAATTTCAAACTAACAAAATATGTATGCGTGTGATATATTCTTCCCCGCAATCCCAACGAAGTTAATTAAGCTTTAAACTTCTTCTTTTCCCAGAAAATGAAAAAAAAAAAAGAAGAAAACTTCTACTAATCAATTCGTAGGGTACCATTATTAGTCAGATTAGAGTAGTCAGATTAGATCATGAAAGATGAAATTAAGATAATAAGAAAGCGCTGCAGGGACAAGCTGGCACACCGCGCTCACCACCACCACCACCCTCAACCATCAGCATCGCCACCGCCAACAACAGCAACAAAAAGGAGCGCCCTCCCCATCTCCCCCCACCCAATCCCGTGCTTCCCTTCTCTCCTCTCCCATGGCCCCACCCCTTTTCCCCCTCCCTCACTCCACCCAGATCCCCACCCTCTCCCCCCCTCCTCTTCCGACAACGACGACGACGACGCCATGCCGAGCGTAGGGATCAAGCTCTACAGCGTACTCTTCAAGCTCCTCCTCCGCCACCGCCTCCACCACCTCCCCGGCTCCGGCTCCGGCTCCGGCTCCGGCGGCGGAGGAGGAGGAGGAGGAGGGGCCGCCGCCGCCGCCGGAGGAAACCCTTTTGGGGTATCATCACGCCCCGACGAGCCCGCCGCCGCCGCGAACCCCTCCTTCGCCGTCGCCGATGGCGTCGCCACCAAGGACATCCACATCGACCCCCTCACCTCCCTCTCCGTCCGCATCTTCCTCCCCGATCCCTCCCTCTTCGCCCCCTCCCCCCACCAGCACCCCCCTATCCGCCGCAACAGCTTTCCCGCTCCGCCGCCCTCCGCTGCGGCCCCCGATCTCTCACGCCGCGCCAGCTTCTGCGCCGCCGCGTACCGCGGGTACCTCCCCGCCCTCGACGGGGGCGGGGGCGGGGGCCGGGGCCGCGCTGCGGCGGCGCGGCGGCTCCCCGTGGTGGTCCAGTTCCACGGGGGCGCGTTCGTGTCCGGGAGCGCCGATTCGGCCGCGAACGATCTCTTCTGCCGCCGGATCGCGCGGCATTGCGAGGCGATCGTGATCGCGGTCGGGTACCGGCTCGCGCCGGAGAGCCGGTACCCCGCGGCGTTCGAGGACGGGCTCAAGGTGCTCAATTGGCTCGCGAAGCAGGCGAATCTGGCGGAATGCAGCAAGTCGATGGGGAGCATCAGGCTCGGGGCCGGGGGCGGCGCTGGGGCCGTGACCGCGAAGGCCGGCGTGCAACGCTACGTTGTCGATGCCTTCGGGGCCTCGTTGGTGGAGCCGTGGCTCGCAGCTCATGCCGATGTCTCCAGGTTACTTTCTGCCCTCCTGCTGTTCTTTAGCATTGTTCTGTTCGATCTGTAGAATATTCATGGTCACTTTCATTTTATTGCGTTGTAGGATAAAGATGCATAGTTTGCTTGAATTGCAAAATAATACTACAAACAAAAAAAAGACAAAAAAATGGTGATGTTGTAGGATTATGGTGAGAATTAAGGGGTGGAAGCTTGTGCTCAAAATTTTATGCCCATTGGTACTGGACTAATAAGTGATGCAATTTGTTAAATTAGCTCTGAATGCTTGTGACATGCCGAACATTGTCTTCTTATGTTCATTTTGTACTTAATATGTCGCTAGTTGATTGCGTAGGTTTAAAGGCATAACCAGTTATTACTACTTGCAGAATATAATCCTGTGGAGTTTTAGCTGTGTTGAATATGTTGGTCTTGTGAGATATCTGTGATTTTGTATGTCTGTGCTTTTGAAAGTTGCTTGAAATTGAATATTGTTTAGGATTATTAAACTATAAGTAGGGATTTTCATGTATGAATGGCGAGTATTGCAGTCAATTAAGTTTTTTTGGAAGGATTAACTGCATACATAGATTTAGGATGTTGCCAATTTGTATCATGTTAATGATCATGAGGATAATAAGAAATATGAATAACTGAAAGTCAGAATTTGGATTAAGGAGCACAAAATTACTCCTAATTCAAATTGAGTTAGAAGAACAATCTTTTGTTCCATTGGCCTTGCGATATCCCAGGCTAGCTTGTTCAATCGATTGGGCGATCTATTGATTTAATATGTGCGTGTTTCAAATGAAGTGTCATGAAAAACCAGGAAAATAAAGTGGAGTTGCCCTCTTTGTTTTTTTGTTTTATTAATGACTTTGACAGGATCTGAAGCTAGAGAGAGAGAGAGAGAGAGAGAGAGAGAGAGAGAGAGCGAGCATTAATATGCTATCAGCTTAGATATATGCCATTAAAGTGTTCACTAGCCGATTTCTAAGCTTGGTTTGGGCATTTATATTTGAGGTCTATCATCAACTCATGGAAGATGAGAAGAAACAGGCAATGGTGCAATTTTGGAGAAAGAAACACATTTTTGCTACCTCCACCTTTTCCTTCTGTTTGGAATATCTAACTGCAACGACCCGACCAGCTAGCAACAATAACTCGTTAGGTCTAAACCATCGGCCCAAAATGCTTAAGTCCAGTTATTATTACTAGCGTGTAGCCTCATATAAGCTAATCGGAATCAGTATACATCCGATGTGGGACTATTGGGACGTTACACTAGCCAATGGACATCTATGATTTACTAAAACCATTTCATCAATATCCAATGAAATTTAATGAATATAACACCTTAAGCGAATTGAATTTATGATGGTGCTAACCTTGCTTCAACTAATATCATGATTTGTTTGAGCTTTCTCTTCAATTTATATCTTCTTGGATTTTGCCAGGTTGCATTAAGGAAAAATTGTTTTGATTTCATTCTTCTTGTGCTATTATCATAAAGCATCATTTGATTTCAAGTATGACATGGTGAACATCTTAGGTTCAGGAAGGAGAGATAATTTAGCTAGTGGCCCCCTTAATGTGAGAGCATAGACAGTGATCGAGTTTAGGTTGATATAACTTGATAGACATGGACGAGGCAACTTTTTCACTGGTATGCACATTGATATACCTTAAGTTGCTTCTGTGCCATATATGCCAAATAGCATGCCAACTAACATGCAATGGCAATTTTAAAGACGATACACAAACTTATATCTAGTTCTTTAATATGATTGAAGATTTATAAATTTTGACTAAATATTCTCTGCTTTAATCTTTGTTTTAAAGCAACAGACAAGTGAGGTCTAACCCATGCAGTGAATAGATAAACCCTAAACATTAGAACAAGGTATTACTAAACTCTGCCGTCATAGAAGAAACAGAGAAGAAACAGAGAAGAGCGTGAACATTTCTGTATTATCAAAATAAAATAAAAAAATCTTTCTAAGCACTATATTAAGTGTACTAATATCAACCAATTGCTAATAGATGGCACATTAGATGATTGATATGTTAGACACTAACACTACATGGCTAGCTTAATTTTTGTACTCATGTTATACATTATCCTTTTTATGCTGTACCAATGGTAACTTCTTCCCGAAGAAAATATCGTTTTTTTAACGCCCGTGCAAATGCTTTTCTTACCTCTTTTTGTAATAACCCATTCATGCAGTTGGTTATTCTTTTGCTATAATCTGGCATGTTTTGAAATTGATCCCTCAATATTGTTGCTTTTCAAATTTCATGAAGTTGATTAATTCACTGGTAATTATTTTCCCTCTTAGGAAGTGCTCCCTATTCTAAATTTCCTTCCAACTATGCTGTAACAGGTGTGTTCTCCTAGGTGCAAGTTGCGGAGCAAACATCGCAGATTATGTGGCCCGAAAGGCAGTTGAGGCTGGGAAGCTATTAGACCCCGTCAAAGTGGTCGCGCAGGTTCTAATGTACCCATTCTTCATTGGCAAGGTCCCAACTCAATCCGAAATAAAGCTAGCGAACTCCTACTTCTACGACAAGCCGACGTGCCTGCTTGCCTGGAAACTCTTCTTATCTGAGGAAGAGTTCAGCTTAGACCATCCTGCTGCAAACCCTTTAGTACCTGGAAGGGGCCCGCCATTGAAGTGTATGCCCCCGACTTTGACTGTGGTCGCGGAGCACGACTGGATGAAGGACCGCGCAATCGCTTACTCCGAGGAGCTCCGGAAGGTGAATGTTGATGCACCGGTCCTTGAATACAAGGACGCAGTACATGAGTTTGCAACACTTGATATCCTGCTCAAGACGCCGCAAGCTCAGGCCTGTGCCGAGGATATTGCTATATGGGTCAAGAAGTATATATCTTCTCGCGGACATGAGTTCTCGTATTAGATATTGTAGATTAGAAGGTACGGTACGGGTTTTTTCAAACCATTTTAGGCATTGGGAAAAGAGCTGGAACATTCCTCCCTGAAGTTAAGTTATTGCACGACGAAGGCTACGGCTACTGATCATTAGTACGTTCAACCGCGCAGAGCTACATTTGATGCAGTAAGAGAGAGCTCAGTGCAGTAAGAGAGAGCTACATTTGACGCAGTAAGAGAGAGCTCAGAGCTACATATGACGCAGTAAGAGAGAGAGAGCGAGAGGGAGGGAGATACAGGGAGAGGATGTACTGATCTGCTTTTAACTTGTGTTGATGACAGTCAAGTTCTTTGCCGCATGTTGTGCCATTAAATGCACGAACCATTCTATATAAATATCCATGATAATCCAAGTTCTCTTTTTCTTTAAATGATGATATTAACAGATTTGGTTTTGATAATCTATTTTGATCGATATTGACAAGTAGATTTATCAAAATTAAATAAATTTGACCTAATTTAGTAAATCTAATATGCTTGCTTTTAAAATCATGCCCGTTGATATCACTTTGCCTTTTCTTCTTGTTTTCCTCGTTCTTTTCATCTCCATCTCTTCTAAGGCAGTAAAATTATCTATAGTTCTACTCTATGCGCTGCTTAATTAGATATTAGCTTTGAAGATACCCAAAAGAGTTCATTTTAATACACAACTATATATATAAGAAAAAGAAATAACGTCTCACATGCTAACAATAAGAATTACCAATAAAGATAATCACCAACCATCCATTGAAACAGTAATCAAACAAGCCGGAGCTAGAAATACATGGAGTGGAAACAATAAGCAAACAACAAGCCACATGGAAACAATAAGCAAACAACATGCCGGAGAAATACATGGAATGGAAACAATAAGCAAGCAACAAGCCGGAGAAATACATGCATGGAATGGAAACAATAAGCAAACAACAACAGGAAGGTAACAGTAGGCCTCTTCTCTTCTCTCCAACCTAGTAGAAGAGTGAAATTACGAGCGCGAGCCCCGCGAAGAGGGCGGAAGCGGTTGACGGGATCTCGCGGAAGGCGGAGGAGCCACCTGCACCACCTCCGCTACCTCCGCTACCTCCGCCGCCTGCGCCACCTGCGCCACCTGTGCCACCTCCGGTACCTCCGCCACCTGCGCCACCTCCGCCACCTCCACCAGATCCGCCACCTCCGCCACCTCCGCGACCTCCGCTACCTCCGCCACCTGTGCCACCTCCGCCACCTGATCCGCCACCTCCGCCACCTTTGCCACCTCCGCCACCTCCGGCACCAACAATCGACGGGGGTGTGAGGCCGTCTGCGGCCATTGCAGACGTGCTTATCAGCAGCAGTACCACCAGGAAGAGCACCGCGGTGCGAACGGCGAGAGAAGAACTTCCAGTAGTTGCAGCCATTTCCTTGCAGAGGCAGAAGAGGAGATGATACTTGTTTCGGTTACTGGGGTTTTGGTATCAGGTGAGAGTTCTCTGCTCTGCATTTTATAACCTCGAGATTATATGGTTATTGTTGAAATGTCTTTTTCAAAAAAAAAAAAAAAAACAATACTAGTACACATGAACTACGAAAATGGTGCCATGTAACCAAAATACAACATTAGTGCACTAGCTAGATTATTATTATTGGCTTTATTCAACACGAAAAAGAAAACAACGAGGGAGCCGCCCAGTAACGTATGCATAGTTTCCTTCAAAATATAGTCCTAACAAAGCCTGGTACATAAAGAAGCGTCTATGATTGAGCTACGTATAAATGAAAGGGAGAGAAAGAGAGTCTTTGACACCTAACAAAGCCTGGTACATAAAGAAGCGTTTATGATTGAGCTACGTACAAATGAAAGGGAGAGAGAGATAGAGCCTTTGACACCTAAGAAAGCCCGGTATATAAAAAGCGTCTATGATTGAGCTACGTACAAATGGAAGGGAGAGAGTGAGTGAGAGCTTTTGACACCTAATAAAGCCTGGTACATAAAGAAGCGTCTATGAATGATTGTGCTACGTACAAATGGGAGGGAGAGAGAGAGTGAGAGCTTTTGACACCTAATAAAGTATGGTACATAAAGAAGCGTCTATGAATGATTGTGTTACGTACAAATGGGAGAGAGAGAGAGAGAGAGAGAGAGAGCCTTTGACACCTAATAAAGTCTGGTACATAAAGAAGCGTCTATGATTGAGCTATGTACAAATGAGAGAGAGAGAGAGAGAGAGAGAGAGAAAAGAAGGTTATAGCGTTCCACCTCAATTTGTAATAATAATATAACTTATGTAGCAGTTCCGCCACCTACAAACTGGTACCAAAAAATGTATCTACAAAAATAATTTCTATTCACGTGCACGATATAAATCCGATGAATTATATCACGTATATTGACAGAAAAAAAAACACAGAATTAAAATTTAAGGTTAATTGTGTATAGTTTGATGTAAATATATTGAATAGCAGATATATTTCTATAAAGTTTAACTTTTTATATTTATTCTTATAAAAATCTTAACGTTTTTAAACACAACTCCATGCTGTTACGATCTGTATATAGTTAATCATAAATAAAATATTTAATCTTGATTAGTGAATGAGATAAATTGATCTTTTTACCCTTTTTTTTATTATTTGTGATGGCAGAAAAGAAAAAAATGACCATGGGAGATTTTTGGAAGGATATTATTGTATAATTCTAATAGTTTAGACTTTTAAAAGAACATATTTGTGATAGTGAAAAATGTCATTTTACTTATCTTTTATCAAAATATAAATAGTACTTTAACAGTAATAAAACAGAGGAGCGGACATAGATATTACTAGACTTTTGTAAAATTAAATATTAAAACCTACACTTTGTAGGAATATATTTACTATTCAATATATATTTATAAAGAACGGTATGAAATTAACTCTAAAATTTATGCTATTGAAAGGAAATTTAAACTTAAAGATTCTATGGAAATTTAAACTTTAAATATTTGTCCTATGTAACTGTACGTAACATGACTTAGTTCTACGAAAATGCTTAATCGTCACGCAAACAAAGCATGCGGAAGAAGTCACGGGCTGGCAATTAATTTCTGCCAGCTGCATGAGAGGTCGAAGAACGTACTTCTAAGTAGAGGCTTTTTAAAAAAATTTAAAATTTTATAAAATTGTAATATTCTCATTCTTCAAATTTCTTTTACAAAAAATATAAAAAAATATTTTTCAAAAAAACTAGTTTCTTTTTATAAAAGTAAACAAGCAGAAAATTTAAAAAAAAAATGATTCTCCATACTGGGTAGATGCCATTTAATTGGGCTGCAGGTAAATAACGATATAAGCATTAATGCGTTTGATACCGTGGAGATTATTTGGACAAATTTTATTACTGAGGAGAAGACGTATGCAATTCTACACGCTATAAGCACTGTCACTTTTCTTTTCTGTTGTTAAACTACCATTAACAGTGATTCAAAAAAGAAGAAGTTATTAGTGTGATTAATTACTTCGGTGCAATGAGTTGGACAATTGCAGGCCTGGTGGCTGATTGCAAGGTTATTCTGCATCAGCACAGTAACATTCACCTCCTCTATTTGTATTACAAGAGCTTTTAACCTTCGAGCGTATTATCCAAGAAAATATTCCTTACAACGAACAATCCATCCAAAAAAGATATCTTACGGTGATGGTTGACGAAGGGGATATGGAATTAATGGGCTCTTGGTGAAGATGTCGGTGAAGATTGGGAGAGGGCAATATGTGGAGATCGTAACAGAAAAATGGCGACGAGCACGTACATCTTTACTTGTAGCTTGCTGGTATATTACATGAGCAGAAAAGAACTATATAATTTTCTGAGGGATTAACACTGAGCCGTTGAGAGTAGTGATCAATAGAGCCGGATTGCTAGCGAAGCAATGGGAGGATTTATGTGTGGATAATCATCACTAATCTTAGATTGATTGTAGCTTTCTGGAGCAGCCGCGAGGAGCAGCGGAGTGCCCTCTACACTGCTACCGCCAATCTCCGATTTATGGCCTCTCGAGCTATTCATTTGTAAATGTTACCGTTATTCGCTTTCTAAAATAATTTGGCAGAACATTCAGACTAAAACACTTCATTTGATGGAATTGAATTGAATTTCGTAGACGTTAGCACATTTTGGCGGTACTTAGCCCAATATTTGAATTCTTCACTGTTCTAATATTTGTAGAAATCGTCTTTGCTAAAGCATTGGTGTGATCAGATGGAAAAATCGAAATAATATAACAGCGATACATTTTACAGATTGATCAGATGGAAAACACGAATCTTAAGGCACATTTTATCAAATTGAATTATCATTATTGTTTTTATTATTTTGGTGTTGCAGGACATATTAAAAACTACTGTCTAGTCCTGGTCCATTATAGACCACTATCTCTTTTTCTTATTTTCTAAAGAAAAAAAAATTGTTTATTGGTTTATGCACACCTTCGTGCACTATATAAAATTGAGAAATGCCTATATGTTCTAAAAAGAGTTGTATATCCTACACCATTTTGTCCATGATTGATGCTTTTCAAATTCTTTTAATATTCATTTTAAAAAATAGTTGAAAAGATAAGAACAAAATATTGATTTTTCTATGAAGAAATATAAAATTTACGATCTTTTTAGGGTATATAGGCAGCATTGCTCTTTCAATATATACAACACTTTTAATTTTATTTTTTTTAATTCTAAGTACAAATTTAGCTTTCTATGTATGAATATATGATCCGCGATATTCATATATCTACTGATTAGAAATTACATTAAACTACTCACAATTAGATGATAATTTCATAATAAAATCTGTTTTGAAACCTGAGCAGCCAAACACTTTTTGCTTAAAGGGCGCAAAAAAAATGAACATATTTTTGCAATTCTTTCTCCTATGTTATAAAATAGACCGAATTTTGCGGTGCATGGAAAAAATTCGGACCGGATAAGAGATGGGAAACAAAGAAGGAAAGGCTCTAGTGAGAGAGAGGGAGAGAGAGAGAGAGAGCTCTTTCGCTCTCTCTTTTTCCTTGGAAAGGGAGTGAGAAGTGGCTGCGTGTCGATACGGGCTCCTCTGATTCGCGTGGCTGCGTCGAATCCGACGAGCGGAGCCCTCGACAATGGCGGTCGCCTCCTCCTCCGGGGCGCCCCTCCCCCCTCGCGCAGGAGCGGGAGCGGAGATGGGGCGTGGGGGAGGAGGAAGCGGCGCGGGGCGATGCCGGTGGTGGAGGCGAAGGGGAAGAAGGGGATGATTCCGCGCCAGTTCCAGCGCTCGCCGCCCCCGCCGCTCCCCAAGATCGAGGACGACGGCAACCCCCGCTTCGTCATCTTCATCCGCACCCCCAACGTCTGTCTCTCTCTCTCTCTCTCTCGTTATTACTTGTTCTAGGGTTTCTCTTATCTAGTAATTGAGTTGGAGTGTTCTTCTGTGTTTCACCATAATGGAATTGAGTCGTCGAGAAGGGATCTGCTTGGGGCCGCTTCCGCTTCTACTCTGTTTTCATTTGATATCAAAAGAGTAGGAATCAGATTTTGAGCCTTCGAGGAACAACTTCTAATTTGGTGCTTAGAAAGAACTTGGTTAGAATGTATAAACTTTAACTGGTTTTGAAATTGACGACGCCCCATCTATTCACTAATCATTAGATTTAAGCCCGTTCCATTGACTAAAATAAAATTTTGATCACGTGCATCTCTCGTCATTGCTTATTTTGATTCTAATGGAATCTCCAAAATTACTATAGAAAGGAGCTAAATTAAATAATTGTTAAATAGAAGAGGTGTAAATCAAACTATTAGTAAGTAGAGAGGGTGTAAATCAAATTTTAAAAAAAAGTTCGGGGGAGGTCATTTTCAAAACGGGTTAAAGTTTAGGAGGGGGCTATACATTTTAACCAAAGAATTTACTAGTGGTATTTTAATATAGTAATGCCTTCTCCTGATTGCTCTGCTAAGGTAGTATTTTCCCAAACAACACTATACTACTCTACGGTAGGGCTACACAAACCCTGAATAATCTTGCGTTAATTTTTGAAATTGTATTTTTAGTATTTTCATTTTAAACTATTGATTTTACCCTATGATGCAAAGATGATGGCGCACCACATTTGATGCCCTGTTCAGTTTTATTTTTTCATTTATGTTTGTTTTTTTACCCTTCCTGCTAATCTTGTGTGCAAATAATGAGTTGCCTACATACTTAAGATGGTTTTCATGCGCATATAACTATATACATTACATATATATGAAAAGTTGGATGCTTTTGTGATTTTTGTAGGTTTATCTGTGGTATCCACTTAGTCTTATCACAGGTGGTACAACTGCAAAGATTATGGTTGCAGCTAAAGACAACTTTCTTGGGAAGTATATCTACAAAGATACCATTGCTAGGAATCTAGCTGCTGTAATTTACAAGGTAATGCTGTTAACCATTAGGTGAAACACAGCTTCATTGACTGAATCCCTGCTATTTGTTTTCTCAGTTCACATCGATGATTGATTTTTATCATCCTATTTTATCAGTTTGTCCGTTTAGTGATGATGTCCTTCCTGAAATGTTTCACTTCCTTTTATCTAGAATTTCTTATATTTCCATGTTACTTTCGTTTTCATGTTAGTTGTTAATAAGCGGCAGTAAAAAATGGATGCATACATAAATTTTGTAATATAGGAGAATATTTATGATGAGAATTTGGGACCTTTTATACTTAATTGTGTCATTTTGAACTTGGATATTTGATTATATAGCTCGTTAGTCTCTATTGTTCTGTCAACGGCCTTCAAGAGCAACTAACATTTGAACATGTAAAAATAGGATGAAAAGGAAATACAGAAGACAGCATTTAAGCAATATCGTGTCCTGCGGTCTGCTACTGAATTTCGATATGGCTACAAACTTGTTGTAAGTTTCCTATCCTACTTTAATGGAACCCATGCTGTTTCTCCGCATGAAAGTTTCTTAGACAGCCAGAATAATGAACTTATGCCGACAATTGTGTACAATTGTGTATGCAGGAAAACGGAAACGTGCGAGCTGCACTGTCTACAAATGATGTCATTGAAGTATGTCTCACTCTTGAAAGTGCTACCTACTTTTTATCTCAATTTTCTGTTTAGCTAGTGTATTGATACTGCGCTTTTTCATTATCATCTTCATCATCCCTGTACAAATCATTTTCCCTTCAACTATGGTGTATTGTTTGATCATAATTCACGCAAAAGGATCCATTGATGATTGACGTTTGAGAGAGTACATTTGCTTTTACATAAGACCTACTACTTTTGCCATAGATGAATCTGAATGAGTTTCTATGGTCGCTTTATAATATCCCTGTTTGGTCCATTGTCTGTGGCATATCATATAGTATTTATTGCTATAACTTGAAAACTGCTCTTCATTCAACATACGTTATTGGAATTTGCATTTATGTGCTTCCATAACGTACTTGCACTGCCCTTTCTGTTTTGCCATCTGGGCAATTCCCTGAAATTTAGTGCATAGTTTTGTTTTGCTCTGAGAGGAATTGACTTGCATGAACAATCATCTCTGCTTTACGTCAAAGCTAGCTGAGTTATGATTATTTGTCTATGGCTTATCATATGAATTGACGCCACATGGTTCAGAGGAGTTGGTTAGTAGGTGGGCTTTGCTTCCCAGGTTACATTCTTTTGGAGTATAAACTTAGCACATGGTGTGCAATTGAATGATAATGAAGAACGAAGAGAAGTCGATGCATGAAAAATTCAAGTAAAATACTATAGACAAATAGATGCATTTGTGTTCGTGCATATACATGTCTATATTTGATGGTAATTGATTTGTTCATATAGATTTTGTTAAACTGAAATACATTCACTGAACCCTACTGAATAGGCTTGAACTTTTGTCTTTTTGAACTAACGACCAGATCTTTTTGACATGAACTTTTGCATAGGAAACTTTCCTTTCAATGCAACTATTATGGTGAAGTTATCTTTTCTCAGGTTTACGAAATCAGTAATTTAGGTTTGCCTTTCGAATATTGACTAGATTTTCTTGACATGAACTTTGGTTTGGGGAATTTACCTTTCAGTTCAACTATTGGAGTGAAGTTGCCTTCTTTCTGTCATATCTGTAGCATTTAGCTGTCGGAAAGTAGTATTTAGTTTGCCTTGCATGTGCTGAACTGTGCTCAAAATTTTATGCCCATTGGTACAGGACTAGGTGATGCAATTCGTAAAATTAGCTCTGAATGCTTGTGACACACCGAACAATGTCTAGTACTGTAAATTTTAATAGCTTAAGGTTAGCTGAAGAAAGAGGGCTAAGAATACACCTTCTCATTGTCTTCTTATGTTCATTTTGTACTTAAATATGTGGCTAGTTGATTGCGCAGGTCCAAAGGTATAACCAGTTATTGCTACTTGCAGAATATAATCCTATGGAGTTTTAGCTTTGTTGAATATGATGGTCTTGTGAGATATCTGTGATTTTGTATGTATGTGCTTTTGAAAGTTGCTTGAAATTGAATATTGTTTAGGATTATTAAACTATAAGTAGGGATTTTCATGTATGAATGACGAGTATTGCAGTCAATGAATTTTTTTTTGGAAGGATTAACTGCATACATAGATTAGGAGGTTGCCAATTTGTATCATGTTAATGATCATGAGGATAATAAGAAATATGAATAAGTGAAAGTCAGAATTTGGATTAAGGAGCACAAAATTACTCCTAAATCAAATTGAGTTAGAAGAACAATCTTTTGTTCCATTGGCCTTGCGATATCCCAGGCTAGCTTGTTCAATCGATTGGGCGATCTATTGATTTAATATGTGCATGTTTCAAATGAAGCGTCATGAAAAACCAGGAAAATAAAATGGAGTTGCCCTCTTTGTTTTTTTGTTTTATTAATGACTTTGACGGGATCTGAAGCTAGAGAGAGAGAGAGAGAGAGAGAGAGCGAGCATTAATATGCTATCAGCTTAGATATATGCCATTAAAGTGTTCACTAGCCGATTTCTAAGCTTGCTTTGGGCATCTTTATTTTGTACATGTGTCTGCCAGCAATTGTCAGTTGGCCTTGCTTGTACAAGAAATGATATTTGAGGTCTATCATCAACTCATGGAATATGAGAAGAAACGGGCAATGGTGCAATTTTGGAGAAAGAAACACATTTTTGCTACCTCCTCTTTTTCCTTATGTTCGGAATATCTAACTGCAACGACCTGACCCGCTAGCAACAATAACACGTTGGGCCTAAACCACCGGCTCAAAATACTTAAGCCCAATTATTATTACTAGTGTGTAGCCCTCATATAAATTAATCGGAATCGGTATCCATCCGATGCGGGACTATTGGGGCGTTACACTAGCCAATGAACATCTATGATTTACTAAAACCATTTCATCAATATCCAATGAAATTTAATGAATATAACACCTTAAGCAAAATGAAATTATGATGGTACTAACCTTGCTTCAACTAATATCATGATTTGTTTGAGCTTTCTCTTCAATTTATGTCTTCTTGGACTTTGCCAGGTTGCATTAAGGAAAAATTGTTTTGATTTCATTCTTCTTGTGCTGTTATCATAAAGCATCATTTGATTTCAAGTATTACATGGTGAACATCTTAGGTTCAGGAAGGAGAGATAATTTAGCTAGTGGCCCCCTTAATACTAGAGCATAGACAGTGATCGAGTTTAGGTTGATATAACTTGATAGACATGGACGAGGCAACTTTTTCATTCGTATGCACATTGATATACCTTAAGTTGCTTCTGTGCTATATATGCCAAATAGCTTGCCAACTAACATGCAATGGCAATTTTAAAGACGATACACAAACTTATATCTAGTTCTTTAATATGATTGAAGATTTATAAATTTTGACTAAATATTCTCTGCTTTAATCTTTGTTTTAAAGCAACACACAAGTGAGGTCTAATCCATGCAGTGAATAGATAAACCCGAAACATTAAAACAAGGTATTACTAAACTCTGCCGTCATAGAAGAAACAGAGAAGAGCGTGAACATTTCTGTATTATCAAAATTTTAAAAAAAATCTTTCTAAGCACTATGTCAAGTGTACTAATATCAACCAATTGCTAATAGATGGCACATTAGATGATTGATATGTTAGACACTAACACTACATGGCTAGCGTAATTTTTGTACTCATGTTATACATTATCCTTTTTATGCTGTACCAATGGTAACTTCTTCCCGAAGAAAATATCGTGTTTTTAACCCCCGTGCAAATGCTTTTCTTACCTCTTTTTGTATAACCTATTCATGCAGTTGGTTATTCTTTTGCTATAATCTGGCATGTTTTGAAATTGATCCCTCAATATTGTTGCTTTTCAAATTTCATGAAGTTGATTAATTCACTGGTAATTATCTTCCCTCTTACGAAGTGCTCCCTATTCTAAATTTCCTTCCTACTATGCTGTAACAGGTGTGTTCTCCTCGGTGCAAGTTGCGGAGCAAACATTGCGGATTATGTGGCCCGAAAGGCAGTCGAGGCTGGGAAGCTATTAGACCCCGTCAAAGTGGTCGCGCAGGTTCTAATGTACCCATTCTTCATTGGCAAGGTCCCAACTCAATCCGAAATAAAGCTAGCGAACTCCTACTTCTACGACAAGCCGACGTGCCTGCTTGCCTGGAAACTCTTCTTACCTGAGGAAGAGTTCAGCTTAGACCATCCTGCTGCAAACCCTTTAGTACCTGGAAGGGGCCCGCCATTGAAGTGTATGCCCCCGACTTTGACTGTGGTCGCGGAGCACGACTGGATGAAGGACCGCGCAATCGCTTACTCCGAGGAGCTCCGGAAGGTGAATGTTGATGCACCGGTCCTTGAATACAAGGACGCAGTCCATGAGTTTGCAACACTTGATATCCTGCTCAAGACGCCACAAGCTCAGGCCTGTGCCGAGGATATTGCTATATGGGTCAAGAAGTATATATCTTCTTGCGGACATGAGTTCTCGTATTAGATATTGTAGATTAGAAGGTACGGTACGGGTTTTTTCACACCATTTTAGGCATTGGGAAAACAGCAGGAACCTTCCTCCCTGAAGTTAAGTTATTGCATGACGAAGGCTACGGCTACTGATCATTAGTACGTTCAACCGCGCAGAGCTACATTTGACTCAGTAGGAGAGAGCGCAGAGCAGTAAGAGAGAGCTACATTTGACGCAGTAAGAGAGAGCTCAGAGCTACATTTGACGCAGTAAGAGAGAGAGAGCTCAGAGCTACATTGGACGCAGTAAGAGAGAGAGCGAGAGGGAGGGGGATACAGGGAGAGGATGTATTGATCTGCTTTTAACTTGTGTTAATGACGGTCAAGTTCTTTGGCACATGTTGTGCCATTAAATGCACGAACCATTCTATATAGATATCCATGATAATCCGAGTTCTCTTTTTCTTTAAATGATGATATTAACAGATTTGGTTTTGATGATCTATTTTGATATTGACAGGCAGATTTATCAAAATTAAATAAATTTGACCTAACTTAGTAAACCTAATATGCTTGCTGTCAAAATCATGCCCGTTGATATCACTTTGCCTTTTCTTCTTGTTTTCTTCTCGCTCTTGTCATCTCCATCTCTTCTAAGGCAGTAAAATTATCTATAGTTCTACTCTATGCGCTGCTTAGATATTAGCTTTGAAGATACCCAAAAGAGTTCATTTAAATACACAACTATATATATAAGAAGAAAAAGAAATAACATCTCACATGCTAACAATAAGAATTACCAATAAAGATAATCACCAACCAACGAATGAAACAGTAATCCAAAACAAGCCGGAGAAATACATGGAATGGAAACAATATATAAGCAAACAACAACAGGAAGGTAACAGTGGGCCTCTTCTCATCTCTGCAACCTAGTAGAAGAGTGAAATTACGAGCGCGAGCCCCGCGAAGAGGGCGGAAGCGGTTGACGGGATCTCGCGGAAGGCGGAGGAGCTACCTCCGCTACCTCCGCCACCTCCGCCACCAGCAGTCGGCGGGGGTGTGGGGCCGTCTGCTGCGGCCGTTGCAGACGTGCTCATCAGCAGTACCATCATGAAGAGCACCGCGGTGCGAACGGCGAGAGAAGAACTTGCAGTAGTTGCAGCCATTTCCTTGAAGAGGTAGCTGATCGAGGAGATGATACTCGTTTTGGTTACTGGGGTTTTGGTATGAGGTGATCAGAGTTCTCTGCTCTGCAGTTTATAACCTGGAGATGATTGAATTGGTCAAGCTATAGGGTTATTAATTGTTGAAATGTCTTATTCAAAACAAAGAAGAAGAAGAAGAAGAAGAAGAAAACAATACCAATACACAACCAAGAAAATGGTGCCATGTAGCCAAAATACAACATTTGTGTGCTAGATTATTATTATTAGTTTTATTCAACACGAAATAGGCGACGACCAGAAGAAAACAACGAGGAAGCCGCCCAGTACGTAACGTATGCATAGTTTTCTTCAAAATATATTGTCAAAGGTTACACCTAACAAAGCCTGATAAATAAAGAAACATCTATGATTGAGCTACGTACAACTGGAAGAGAGAGAGAGAGAGAGAGAGAGAGAGAGAGAGAGGGGGGGGGAAGAGTTAGAAGGTTCCACTTCAATGTCTAATAATAATTAATACAACTTATGTGGCGGTTCCGCCACAAACTGGTACCATAAATCGGAAGAATTATGTCACATATATTGATAGAAAAAAAATAAAACACAAAATTAAATTTAAGAATTATATACAGCCTTTTATAAACATATCGAATAGCAGATATATATATTTTTATAAAATTCAACTTTTTATATTTATTCGTATAAAAGTCTTAACGTTTTTAAATATCTCTCTACTTTTACGATATATATACAATTAACCATAGATAAAATACTTAATTTTGATCAGTGAATGAGTTAAATTGATCTTTTTTATCCTTTTTTTTTTATTATTTGTGATGGCAGAAAAGAAAAAAATGACGATCGGAGATTTTTGGGAGGATATTACTGTATAATTCTAACACTTTAGGCTTTTAAAAGGACATATTTGTGATAGTAAAAAAATGTCATTCCACTTATCTTTTACCAAAATATAAATAATAGTATTTTAACGGTAATAAAACAGCGGAGCGAATATAAATATTACTAGACTTTTGTAAAATTAAATATAAAAAATTGAACTTTGTATGAATATATTCACTATTTTATATATTTACAAAGAACTGTATGAAATTAACTCTAAAATTTATGCTATAGAATGACAAATACGGAATTTTAAACTTAAAGATCCTACGGAAAGTTAAACTTAATTAAATATTCTACGATAACTAGTTTTCCAGTCCAATTAGCTAACCTTTAAAACGAAGACATTTACCTAACATGTCCAAATATATATAGTAATTACATGTACAGAACTTTGGAATTTTCTTTTCGAAAAGATATATAAACATCCACATCCTTATCTTAGACGAACAAATTAAATTACAATTTCCACATATAGAACTTTTCTCCTTGGGAAAAAAAAAAAAAAAAACCCAGAATTGTCACACTTGTCAACCAACCTAACCCAGTTTATTCTTTCATTTTCTAATTAATTTAATTATTTGTCCGATATATATAACTGTAACATTGACTTTGTAAGTCATTGAATTAAACCATAAAAAAGGCTTTGTTCTACGGAAATGCTTAATCGTCACGCAAACCAAGCATGCGGAAGAAGTCAAAGGTTGGAAATTTTAAAAAAAATTTAAAATTTTATAGAAATCTAGTATTTTTATTTTTCAAATTTTTTTTTCACAAAAAGTATAAAAAAATATTTTTTAAAAAAAATTAGTTTCTTTGAAAGAAAACATGCAGAAAACTGAAAAAAGAATGATTTTCGATGCTGGGTAGATGCCATTTGAGCTGCAGGTAAATATGATATTAGCATTGCGTTTGATACTGCAGAGATTATTTGGACAAGTTTGTTAGAACTAAAATCGAAAAAATCTAATTCGTCGGATGCGAAAATACCAAAAGATAATCGAAAACGAGAGAAAAAAAAGTAGAGCACACAATATTTACGTGGTTCGGCCAACGGCCTACGTCCACGGACGAAGACGGAGTGGAGATCTTCATTATAATCAAAGTGGTGTACAAAATATGCCTCTCTCACAAAACTCTAATTCCAAAAATACATTCATATCCCCTCTCTCATTTTCTCCACTAAATTAATAGAATAAAAGGTCTATTTATAATACTAGTGACTAAATATCCTAATACAACTTGGATACAAACCTATAAAAATTAGGAATATCTCAATATAATTAGGCATAATTTAAACTTAATTTTATAGGATAATAAAAACAGAATAAGGTTAAAAGACCTTGCGGTACTAGAATTCCAGGCATATGTAACAAAATTTTATTACTGAGCAGAAGACCTATGCAATTCTACAAGCTATAAGCATTGTCATTTTTATTTTCTGTTGTTAAACTACCATTAACAGTGATTCAAAAAAAAAAAATGTTATTGGTGAGATTACTCCGGTGCAATGAGTTGGACAATTGCAGGCCTGGTGGCTGATTGCAAGGTTATTCTGCATCAGCACAATAACATTCACCACCTCTATTTGTATTACTAGAGCTTTTAACCTTGGAGCGTATTATCCAAGAAAAGATTCCCTACAACAAACAATCCATCCAAAAAAAACATCTTATGGTGATGGTTGACGAAGGGGATATGGAACGGGCCCTTCGTGAAGATGTCGGCGAAGTTTGGGAGAGGGCAACATGTGGAGATCGTAACAGAAAAAAAACGACGAACATGTCTTTACTTGTAGCTTGCTGGTAGATTACATGAATAGAAAGAAATAAATAATTTTCGGAAGAATCAATATTCAACCGTTGGCAGTGATCAATAGGGCCAGATTGCTGGCGAAGCAATGGAAGGATTTTTGTATGGATAATCATCACTTATCTTAGATTGATTGTTATATTCTTGCGGATTTTTTTGTTAAGGGTTTCCATCTATTTTTTTTTTTTTTCGAAATCAGTTGCCTCATTTCTGAAGCTCACTTCATATTTGCTATGAATGAAGTAGATAGCAAGCCTACCTTTCTCTCTCAAAAAAAAAAAAAAAAAAACTTTCGAGCCAATCATCTTGCAAATTCAAGCTCTCAAACTTTATTCCTAAAATCAACTCCTATAATTATGTCAAAGGAAAAACTATATAAAAAATTTACCCAACTAGAAAAATATTCTTCTTAAGGTAAAAATGCATAGAATTAATTAATCTCAACTATCACACATTTTGATCTGACAATCTAATCTTCAATAGTTTTAATTTTGCTATATAATTTTTTAATTTATTTGATTTGGGCTATTTATAATTTTTTTAATTTCAAAATTTGAATATATCGTTTATCTTTATAAGCTTAATTGGTATATATATTATACTATTCATGTAGTTATAATTTTATTAAAACAAATAATTTAGCTTAAATCATATTGAACGAGTGATCGGATGATTTAAATCAAACAAATATAAAATACTAAAATTATTTTGGGTAATGGCACATTGGAACATTTGGTCCTTAAACTAAAAGACTGATGACACTTTCGTTCTCACACCTTATTTTTGTTGTAATTTTTTATTCATACTTTTAGAATTATTACAATCAAATCTGATAAATCATATAGGTTATATAGTAGTAAGGCAATTAATGGTGCACAAATAATTAAAATATCATATCATTTTTATATCAACGATACGTGAAATAAATTAAATTGTGGGATATGATTATAATAATTCTGAAAGTTAGAGATAAAAAATATAATAAATTAAAATTTAAAGACTATATTATCACTGGACTCATAATTTGAGAACCAAATGTGCAATTTATTATTCTTAAAATTTTTAATTTTTAATTTTTTTTGATTTGTTAAGAAAGTGGATGGTTAAGATATTTAGCATAAAAGACTAATTATGGTTATACAAACCTACGGTCCCAATTCAAAAAATTCGACCGTTACGCTCTCCCCGTCCCCAAAGAGCAAAAGTATCTCCTTTCCTAAACCTCACATGTTTTTAGGAGATCAATGGCACCAAAGGAAAACACTAATAAGACCACCTCACCAAGAACATCCTCCTCCTCCTCCCACCTCTCCGGCGCCATGATCAAGCAGAGCATCCTAAGCCCGGGGTTCCGGTCGGCGGCGGCCATGGCCGGGTGGGACGAGGAAGCTCTCTTGCTCGCGAGCCTCGTCGTCGAGGACACTCCGGTGCGAGAGTCCCGGCACAAGAGACGCTCCAATCCCCCCCTCAAATCCCCTCCGAGCACCAGTTCCAACCGGTCCTCGTCGAATTCCAAATACCCATTTGGTCCCATGCATCCTCCTCGGTGCTCCTTCGATCTCTAATGGGCTCTTTCGGTTATCGCAGGAAACGAAGATCCCGAAGGCGGTCCACGAATTTGGTCCCCCCCGTGGTTCTCTCTCTTGATGATGACGAGCTGAGTGATAAGAAAGGTTCGATCTTGTTCTTTGTCTAAATGTAAAAATGTTGAATTGATTCTCGTTGGGTTCTCCAAATTTGGTTTTCGGGTTTCGATTGATTCAGACTCGGGCGATGCGAGAAAAGAAATGGGGACTATTGTTGCCGAGGAGGAGAAGAAGAAGCCGCCATTAGCGGACGGGGCTTCGCCGGAGAAGCTCTCGAGCAACGCGCACCCGTGTATGGATCGGCTGAGAGAGGAGCTTTCTTGCGCCGTAATAAGCCATTTTTAGTTTCTCCTTGTCTCGATTTTGGATTGTTTTATTGACCTTGTCCTAATTTAATTTGGTGTTTGCTAGATTTGTTTGGAGATTTGCTTCGAACCAAGCACTACTCCCTGTGGGCACAGGTAAAAAACCAATTTTTATTGAATTTAGTCCTCCGAATCTATAGCAAATTTTTTTGTATATGAGTACCGGATGTAAAATGATGGTAAGATTTGATATAGCCACTGCAACTATTTGCTCAATCAGTAAGTTTTCAACTTGTTCTGTTTTAAGCCTCCATTAGCGAATTAAAAACATCCCTTTTTCCTTTTTTTCCTTTTACAACAGCTTCTGCATGAAGTGCTTAAAGCATGCTGCAGCTAAATGCGGAAAAAGGTGTCCTAAATGTAGGCAACTGATCAGGTAAACAAGAAAAAAAAAAAAAATCTCGCCTTAAAGAGTGCTCCTCTGTTAACAATATGAAAGGGTTTTGTAAGAATCGAGGTCAATGTATGCGTTTTATGTTGTGTTTTACAGCAATGGGAGATCTTGCACAGTGAACACAGTTCTTTGGAACACAATTCAGCTCCTGTTTCCCGAGGAAGTCGCGGCGAGGAAGAGCTCTGCAGACCCAAAAATCACTTCTGATCAAAGCACCGAACCCTATTCCGACAGTTCAGAGCGAAGCAACAGCAACAGCAACAGCAACAGCAACAGCGCCAGAACCAGCAGCATGAGAAGCTACACCCAAGTTTCTGAAACAATTGATCGGGTGGGCAGAAGAAGGGCGCGGCCGAGCCAATCGGAGGATGCCGCATTGGCTTATCGGCTGCAGAGGGAAGAGTTCATGGTAGCTTTCCGGAGCAGCCGCGAGGAGCAGCGGAGTGCCCTCTACACTGCTACCGCCAATCTCCGATCTATGGCCTCTCGAGCCATTCATTTGCGGACTAGAAGTCGGCACTCATAATATGCATGTTATCGTTATTCGCTTTCTGAAACAATTTGGTAGAACATTCAGACTAAAACACTTCATTTGATGGAATTGTATTGAATTTCGTAGATGTTGATTAGCACTTTTTGGCCGTATTTAGCCCAATATTTGAATTCTTCACTGTTCTAACATGTTGTAGAAATCGTCTTTGTTAAAGCATATGGAAAAATTGAAATAATATAACATATCGTACATTTTGCAGATTGATCAGATGAAAAACACGTACCTTAACGCACATTTATCAAATTGAAGTATTATTATTGTTATTATTATTTTGGTGTTGCATGATATATTAGAAACTACTGTCGGGCCCTAGTCCATTATGGACCACAATCTCTTTTTTATTTTTCTAAAGAAAAAAAAAAATTTGATTGGTTTATGCACACATTCGTATTCGTGCACTATATAAAATTGAGAAATGTTAGCTATATGTACTTTCTAAAAAGAGGTGTGTATCCTACACCACTTTGTTCCAAGATTGGCGATTTTCAAATTCTTTTAATATGCTATAAAATAGTCTGAATTGAGCCTTGGTGCATAAGAGGAATTATACACTATCAATAACAAGCCAATATTTCTTCTTTTTAAACAAAAGTATAAAAAAAATATTGATTTACAATCATGATGGGACATATACTTCTAAAAGAAGATATTTGATTGGTTTGTTACGTCACGTCACCAATATACCCTTGCATTCTAGAATTTTTCGGTGCATAGACCGCGGTGCATGGAAAAAATTCGGACCGGATAAGAGATAGGAAACAAAGAAGGAAAGGCTCTAGTGAGAGAGAGAGAGAGAGAGAGAGCGCGAGCTCTTTCGCTCTGTTTTTTTTCCTTGAAAAGGGAGTGAGAAGAAGCAGCAATGGAAGTGGTGGGCGTGTCGATACGGGCTCCTCTGATTCGCGTAGCTGCGTCGAATCCGACGAGCGGAGCCCTCGACAATGGCGGTCGCCTCAGCGGAGATGGGGCGTGGGGGAGGAGGAAGCGGCGCGGGGCGACGCTGGTGGTGGAGGCGAAGGGGAAGAAGGGGATGATTCCGCGCCAGTTCCGGCGCCCGCCGCCCCCGCCCCTCCCCAAGATCGAGGACGACGGTAACCCCCGCTTCGTCATCTTCATCCGCACCGCCAACGTCTGTCTCTCTCTCTCTCTCTCGTTATTACTTGTTCTAGGGTTTCTCTTATCTAGTAATTGAGTGGGAGTGTTCTTCTGTGTTTCACCATAATGGAATTGAGTCGTCGAGAAGGGATCTGCTTGGGGCCGCTTCCGCTTCTACTTTGTTTTCATTTGATATCATTAACGATGATTTGAGATTCATACAGAGTGATAAGATATCTGGAAGTAACCAAAAAAAGTAGGAATCAGATTTTGAGCCTTCGAAGTACAACTTCTAATTTGGTGCTTAGAAAGAACTTGGTTAGAATGTATAAACTTTAACTGGTTTTGAAATTGACGACGCCTCATCTATTCACTAATCATTTGATTTAAGCCTGTTCCATTGGTAATTTTGGTTATTTTATTGGAATTAAACATCCACAAGCGATGTACGTGACCCCTTTTTTGACTAAAATAAATTTTTGATCACGTGCATCTCTCGTTGGCGCTTATTTGGATTCTAACGGAATCTCCAAAATTACTAAAGAAAGGAGCTAAATTAAATAATTGTTAAATAGAAGAGGTGTAAATCGAACTGTTAGTAAGTAGAGTGGCTGTAAATCAAATTTAAAAAAAGTTCGGGGGAGGCCATTTTCAAAACGGGTTAAAGTTTAGGAGGGGGCTATACATTTTAACCAAAGAATTTACTAGTGGTATTTTAATATAGTAATGCCTTCTCCTGATTGCTCTGCTAAGGTAGTATTATCCCAAACAACACTATACTACTCTACAGTAGGGCTACACAAACCCTAAATAATCTTGCGTTAATTCTTGAAATTGTATTTTTAGTATTTTCATTTTAAACTATTGATTTTACGCTATGATGCAAAGATGATGGCGCGCCACATTTGACGCCCTGTTCAGTTTTTTTTTTTTTCGTTTACGTTTGTTTTTTTTATCCTTCCTGCTAATCTTGTGTGCAAATAATGAGTTGCCTACATACTTAAGATGGTTTTCATGTGTATATAACTATATACATTACATTTATATGAAAAGTTGGATGCTTTTGTGATTTTTGTAGGTTTATCTCTGGTATCCACTTAGTCTTATCACAGGTGGTACAACTGCAAAGATTATGGTTGCAGCTAAAGACAACTTTCTCGGGAAGTATATCTACAAAGATACCATTGCTAGGAATCTAGCTGCTGTAATTTACAAGGTAATGCTGTTAACCATTAGCTGAAACACAGCTTCATTGACTGAATCCCTGTTATTTGTTTTCTCAGTTCACATCGATGATTGATTTTTATCATCCTATTTTATCAGTTTGTCTGTTTAGTGATGATGTCCTTCCTGAAATGTTTCACTTCCTTTTATCTAGAATTTCTTATATTTCCTCGTTACTTTCGTTTTCATGTTAGTTGTTAATAAGCGGCAGTCAAAAATGAATGCATACATAAATTTTGTAATATAGGAGAATATTTATGATGAGAATTTGGGACTTTTTATACTTAATTGTGTCATTTTGAACTTGGATATTTGATTAGATAGCTCGATAGTCTCTATTGTTCTGTCAACAGCCTTCAAGAGCAACTAACATTTGAACATGTAAAAATAGGATGAGAAGGAAATACAGAAGACAGCATTTAAGCAATATCGTGTCCTGCGGTCTGCTACTGAATTTCGATATGGCTACAAACTTGTTGTAAGTTTCCTATCCTCCTTTAATGGAACCCATGCTGTTTCTCCGCATAAAAGTTTCTTAGACAGCCAGAATAATGAACTTATGCCGACAATTGTGTATGCAGGAAAACGGAAACGTGCGAGCTGCACTGTCTACAAATGATGTCATTGAAGTATGTCTCACTCTTGAAAGTGCTACCTACTTTTTATCTCAATTTTCTGTTTAGCTATAGTGTATTGATACTGCGCTTTTTCATTATCATCTTCATCATCCCTGTACAAATCATTTTCCCTTCAACTATGGTGTATGGTTTGATCATAATTCACGGAAAAGGATCCATTGATGATTGACGGTTTGAGAGAGTACATTTGCTTTTACATAAGACCTACTACTTTTGCCAGAGATGAATCTGAATGAGTTTCTATGGTTGCTTTATAATATCCCTGTTTGGTCCATTTGTCTGCGGCATATCATATAGTATTTATTGCAATAACTTGAAAACTGCTCTTCATTCAACATACGTTATTGGAATATGCATTTATGTGCTTCCATAACGTACTTGCACTGCCCTTTCTGTTTTGCCATCTGCGCAATTCCCTGAAATTTAGTGCAAAGTTTTGTTTTGCTCTGAGAGGAATTGACTTGCATGAACAATCATCTTTGCTTTACGTCAAAGCTAGCTGAGTTATGATTATTTGTCTATGGCTTATCATATGAATTGATGTCACATGGTTCAGAGGGGTTGGTTAGTAGGTGGGCTTTGCTTCCCAGGGCTTAGCACATGGTGTGCAATTGAATGATAATGAAGAACGAAGAGAAGTCGACGCATGAAAAATTCAAGTAAAATACTATAGACAAATAGATGCATTTGTGCTCATGCATGTACATGTCTGTATTTGATGGTAATTGATTTGTTCATATAGATTTTGTTAAACTGAAATACATTCACTGAACCCTACTGAATAGGCTTGAACTTTTGTCTTTTTGAACTAATGACCAGATCTTTTTGACATGAACTTTTGCATAGGAAACTTTCCTTTCAATGCAACTATTATGGTGAAGTTACCTTTTCTCAGGTTTACGAAATCAGTAATTTAGGTTTGCCTTTCGAATATTGACTAGATTTTCTTGACATGAACTTTGGTTTGGGGAATTTACCTTTCAGTTCAACTATTGGAGTGAAGTTACCTTCTTTCTGTCATAGCTGTAGCATTTAGCTGTCGAAAAGTAGTATTTAGTTTGCCTTGCATGTGCTGAACTGTGCTTTGTATATTTATCTTCTCTGTTTTAGAGCCACCGTTGAATGCGACTGTTCATGGCCTTATCAATTAATCACAGCTTTCTTGGTACATCAATTATGTCACGGGTTAAGTTCTACATTTCTAGTTTGGTATTGGCTACCCAGTTCTTTTTATATTTCACTTATATGCGAAGCTTTTTCCTTCTTTTTCCCCCATGGGTATTTTTTTTTCAGCTTCCGACACAAGAGGAACTTAAGACTGTTCTAGACAAAGTTAAGGACTTCTTCGGCGAAGCTGCAGGTGGTGCAAAAGAATCATTTGGAAAGCTTACTGCCTTAGGTTCCACTGAGGAATCAAAAGAAGAATCAGAGTGAGTTCGAAAATGATGCTTGCATCATGAGATTCTAAACTATCAAAGTTGGTACTTTGTAGATACTTCATCATTCTTTCGGAATAACCATTAACTTATTATTATGCTGAAAGTTGAAATTGCGGTAATGCTGCTCTTCTATCTGAAATAAGCATTGCAAATAGAACTTGTATAAGTTGACTTATTTCGTTTGACCTTTTATCCGGAAATTCTATCCAATAGCTTGGAAATTTTAGGCTCTTTTTGGGGGGGGGAGGTGAAAAGCAGCTAATATTTTACATGTTTTGTTATGTAATAGGGTGAAGAGCTGATTACATGGCCTTCTCTTCATTTGGATGGGAAATGGCTTCAAAGCTAGTAGCTGGAGTAGCTCTTTGTACCTTCCATTGTTGTATGTATATGATTTTCCCTACCAAAAGAAATTGATTTTTCGTTCATGTTCCTTGACCCATCTAGTCGTGTAGTTGGATTATTTGTATATTTGTTTTCTGCATTGGAGCTTCCTAAGTTTGCTGCTGGAAATCAGAATATGCTGTTCTGCTACAGTGAGATCTGAAGAGTCTAATAGTTCTTAAGACGGAAATGAAACATCTTGTTCTTAAAACTAGTCTCAGGAATATCTGTAGAGGAAGTGAGTGTTATGTCCAATTTTCCATATTATTTATCTTGGATTGTTTTACGTCTTAATTGGTTACTTTCTTATTTTTTAAGAGTAATAGTTGATTTCTGATGTGGGTATATGAACTCGATTTACTAGTTCAAAGACTTAAGTTTTAAGTTTGATAAACTAGATAGGGAGAGTTATTGAGGGAACTAACAACACATAAGCTCCAAAGTAATCTCGAGTACATGATTCTCTTTAGTTATCAAAACAGAAACTAGTAATTATACATGCATTTTTCCCTCTCAATTTTGCTTCTCCAGAATCTACCCTGTTCGGGCCCTTACTGCTTCTTGTTATTCACCTGCAGCATCATGCTCTCTGAGCCAACATTCAATTTGTGTCCTTAAATTCATAGCCTTCATGCGTTTTTGCGACGAGAATCAAAGGCTCCTTCTTCCTGGTCGCGAGTCCGAAAATCTCAGTCATGTCAACATCATCCGCACCGACCCCCGGCGGCAACTCCCAATCAAAATGATACAGAAGACTGGACAGCGCATTCTCTATCGTCGCCAAAGCAAACGAGTAGCCAGGACAGCCTCTCCTCCCTCCTCCGAACGGCAGCAACTCGAAATCTTGCCCCTTCAAGTCGATATCGGTGTTTCCGAACCGCTCGGGGCTGAACTCCAAAGGATTCTCCCATACCTGAGGGTCGCGCCCTATCGCGTAAGTGTTAATGAACACTCTTGTTTTGGCAGGAATGTCGTAGCCGCCGAGGGTGCATTTCTCGATGGATTCACGAGGGACGAGGAGAGGGACCGGAGGGTGCAGTCGGAAGGTCTCCTTTATGACGGCGCGCATGTAGTTAAGTTGCTGGAGATCACCCTCCTCTACCCTCCCTTTGTTACCCACAGTCCTCCTGACCTCTTCTTGAGCCTTCTTCATTGTGTTTGGGTGCCTAGCGAGCTCCGTCATGACCCACTCGAGAGTTGCAGAGGAAGTGTCCGTTCCAGCAACGAACATATCCTGTTGTGCAATGTTCCGAACAGTTTGATAGTTCATTGACAAATAATAGCTAATTAAAGCGTTTGCAGAGGAAATATGAAACTTTTTTACTAAACGTTAAAAGCAGAGGCAAATAAGAGTTGAGTGTGGGCGTGGATTAGATTCTTATTTCCATAAGTTCAATTTAACCATCTTAAATTTTTAGACATACTTGAAATAATTGTAAAGTGGAAGACGATAACATGCAAGTATAAGAGTTGAGTGTTTGGCCTAGCTTTTAAAAAGCGCTTTTAGATTGAAAAGTAATTTTCGGCTCAATAGAGCATTTGACAACTTATTTTTAAAATCTGATTCTGTTTTTAAAAATCAGAAAACTGATTTTGAAATCCCCAGAATCAAACTTTCCCATCCAATCCTGTACTCAATTTCAAAATAGCTGATCTTAAACATCTATCAAGAGAGAAAGGAAACAAAAAATAAAAAATAAGAAAAAGCGGCCGCTCAATCTCAGATGGAAACATCGGCGGATCGATCGCTACCAACTCAAGTGCTGTACGCTTTTAATGGACGCGTGTCGTTCGATGAGAGCACTCGATCAAACACCTAACGCTCATGATCAGGTTACGTAACAACGTAACTACACCACCTAAGGCGGTGTTTGGTTCTTAGTAAAACCATCCCGAAAAAAATTTTTCGTTGAAAAATAAAAATCTAATGTTTGTATGTCTGTAAAAAAAAAAAAATTGAAACTTTTTTTTTATGAAGGCATGCCGCTGAAGAAATTCACGTGGTCCACGAGGTGGCTCATCTCGTGGACCGAGGTCTGATCTACCTCTCTCTCTCTCTCTCTCTCTCTCTCTGACTCTCCATATATATATATATATATATATATATATATATATATATAATATTTTATTTATAAATATTATTTATTAAATATGTAGTAATTTATTTATAATATTAAATATATATATATACTATTATATATTATATTGTAGTAACTTATTATATAATATATTTTAATTATTATATATTAATAATATATACTATATAAAATAAATATATATAGATATATGTATATAGATCTTGGCTCGTATATTATAATAGCACCAATATATTTGTATTTTTTATAAGAGATAGATAATTTCGATGTAAAACCGTTAATTTTATTTAGAAATAAACTTAACTGAAAATGTGAATCAACTAGGATTCAAGCACCAATATATTTGTGCTATTGATTTTTTAACTCTTGAATTGAGAAATGAATAGTTAGGATGATATAAGTAATTTAGGATTGAGTGAGTGGTTGGTTGAGCAGGTATAATTTAACGGATAAAAATAATTAAAGAATTAAATTTAACGGTGAAAAACTCGATAGCATCAAATTTTTTGTCTTTATCGATAATGTAAATTTGGACTCTATGTATAGATATATATATAATAATTTTTTAATTATAATTTTTTTCTTTCTTTTACTTTTACGTTTAGTTTTTTATTTATAATTTTTATTTATTTATTTATTTTATTTTTATATTCAATCACCCCACCCCCAACCCAACCACAAAAAAAAGCCAATTATAACCCGGCGATCAACTAAGTTCGCTGTAACCCGGCGATCAACTAAGTTCGCTGTCGGGATAGACTTAACCTTGGACAGGAAAAATGTAAAATTTTTTTACAGAATTTATCTTTAATAATAACTACAACTAATATATACCGAATCATTTGCAGATGATAAAAAGTTAATTTTTAATAAACAATAACAATAATAATAATAATAATAATAATCATAGTAGTAGTGAAAAAAAAGGAGAAAACAAACCAGGACGAGGGCCTTGAGGTTGTCGTCGGTGATGGGCACCTCCAGTTCCGGCGAGCGCTGCACCCGCAGTAGCACGTCCACGAAGTCCTCTTGTGAATATCCGTCCCGCTCTGCTGCTGCTGCTGCTCCTTTGTGGTCGGCGATGATCTCGTCGCAGACAGCCCGCAGGTCGGCGAGGCAGCGGTCCATCCGCCGCCTCAGCCCCGTTGCCGCACTGACCGCCCACTCAATCTCCGGGAAGAAGTCCCCCACCGTGAACCCCGCGAACAGCGCCTGCGCCTCCGTCAGCACCTCCACCAGCCGCTCCCCTCCCCCTCCCCCGCCGAATCGCCGCCCGAAGGCCACGCGGCACAGCACGTCGTTCGCCAGCCCGAACAATCTTCTCCAACAAAAAAATAAAATAAAAGTAAAAAAGAAATATATTCATCAAGTTAAACTTTCCAGAGTAACCACCATAAAATCTTCCGTTGCTAGGAATAGCAGCGAAATTATATATTAAAAACATCGTTCTCTATCAGCAATTAATTAAGACCTGGCGCTCATGTCGATGGGGGCTCCCTCCGAGGCGGCGACGGCGGAGAGGAGGCGGCGGAGCGCCTGCAGGCGGATGGATGTGTAGGAGGCGACGCGGCGGGGGGAGAGGAGCTCGGAGACGACGATGCGGCGGGCCTGGCGGTGGTAGGGGCCGGCGGGGGCGAAGGTGACGTCGGAGCGGCCGAAGGAGAGGACGCGGGCGGAGAGGAGGTCGGGGCGGGAGGCCAGCGCTGCGTCGGCGGCGGTGAGCGCGGCGCGTGCGAGGGCCGGCGAGGAGACGACGGCGGCGGGGACGCTGCCGAGGCGGAGGTAGAGTAAGGGGGCGCCGAGGCGGGCGGAGAGCGCCGCCAGGGAGTGGTGCGGCATGGCCGACAGCAGGTGGAGGTGGCCGATGACGGGCAGCGACGGCGGCGACGGGGGGAGGCGGCCGCGCCTGCGATCGCTGCGACGAGAGGCTATGACGTAGAGGGAGGAGAAGAGCGCCACGACGACGACGAGGAGGAGGAGCGTGAGGGGATCGCTTATCTCCATGATTTTGATTTTGATCTTGATCTTCGGTGCGTGTAATTTTGCGCACTATTAATTGTTCGATCGATCGACGGGGCAAAATAAAAAAAGACAAAAAAGTGACTACGCAACTGCAGCAGCGCCGCGAAAGCGTTGAATAACTGGGAAGTGCGAGCACTGTCTGACGTTTACGTCCTTCGATCGGAAATGAATACTCCATAGATTCTTTTTTCCTTTTTTTCTTTTCTTTTTGTTTGGTTCTGTTTAAGAGCGCGACCCAATGATTATTAAAAATAAACTCATATACTGACTGTCAATGAAACAGTGGCGAAAAATTTAGTAATTGATATCAGAGATCCAGAGTTAGAATCACAATTAATTCATATTTTTGTAAGCGAAGTGAGTAAGCATCTTATCTATCTCTCAAAAAAAAAAAAAAAAACTCAGATAGGAATATAAAATAATTATATTTCCAACTTAAAATTCTTAGCTAATTATACTAATTAAGAGAGTCGATTTTTCCTACAGATTTTTTAATAAAGTGTTATTTAGATAAGATTGTATAAAACTTATCAAAATTACATACTATTTTGATTCTACTAGCAAACTTTTTAAAATAAAAATTTCAGTATCTAATCTTTTATTTTACTTGATTTAAATAATTTGATGAATATTCGAATACAAAATTAAAGCCAATTACTTATTTTAATAAATTTATATATAGTTACCTAATTGTATAAAATAGCTAACTAAATTTGTAGAGACAAACGATATAGTTTTTATATTTTAAAGTCAAAGAATATGTAATTGATCACACAAATCAATAAAATTAAAAGTTTAGATTATAAAATTAAAATTTTTAAGTAGTTAAATCAAAAAGGGTGACGACTACGTAAAATTTTTTTTTCCGCACTTGGATTGTTTAAGAGACCTGGTGTAAACAAAAATTTTTACTTATTTTCCTCCTACATAATAATGTGATAATAATTGTGGCAAGAGTATGGTGTTGCCAAACAACGATTGTAAGTGATGATGTGTTAATAATTATAATTACATCTAATTAAACAATCATCTAATTAAAATTATAATAAATGGAAATAAAAATGCTTTTCTTATAAAGAATTTCATAGTATTGGACAAATTATTATTATATATATAATTGAATGATTCAATTTCAACATCGATCGTAATTATTAGTCAAGCTTACTTTTTCATGAGTTATAACTTTTTATGAATTAAATACCGTTGTATATAATATTTTGTAAAGTATTGTAAAATTTATTTATAATTAAGTATATTATTACGTACTCAAATGAAAATATAAGTATTAAAATAGCATCTATTTTATATAGTTTGAAGACCATTGGTGCAATTTGACCATATATTAAACTTAGGCGATGGTTGTAATCATACAATTAATTTGACCATTGATTAAAGGCCAAATTTTATACACTAATTTTATTTTATTTTATTTTTTTTTTAGCCAACCGTTCTAGAGCAAACGAAAAAGAACTTAATGGTTGATATTCGAGATATCAAGTTGAATGCTAGTTGATTCACATTTTCAGCTAAATTTAGTTTTAAATAAAATAAACGAAGCGGATAGCGTAATATCTATCTCTAAAAAAAAAAATCCATTAAAATTCAAAAAATTCCAACCCTTTTGGATGATAAACTTAGCATTAAATCTCATTTAGGTACGTAGCGATCTTGTAGTAGGGACACGTACCTTTTTCACAAACCTTTATTATTATTGGATACTAAAGCAAATCAAATGATACACAATCTTGCATTCATTACAAGTAGCAACACGATCATAAAGCAAAATTAAGTTCCCGTTCTCTTCCCTGATATAGAGAAGCTTCAAATTGAAACTAATTAGTTGCAGGAAAGCGGTCTCCGCATCTTCGGAACCAGAAACAGAGGCTCTCTCTTCTTAGTGTTCAGCCCGAAAATCTCACTCATGTCGACATCCGCCGCGCCGACCCCCGGCGGCAGCTCCCAGTCGAAATGATACAGCAGACTGGCGAGCGCGGCCTCGATGGTGGCCAGAGCGAAAGAATACCCGGGGCAGCCCCTCCTCCCGGCTCCGAAAGGCAGCATCTCGAATTCCTGCCCCCGCAGGTCGATCTCGGCGCCGCTGTCGAACCTCTCGGGGTCGAACTCCAGGGGTTTGCTCCACGTCTGGGGGTCCCGCCCGATCGCGTAAGCGTTGACGACGATCCTCGTCTTCGCGGGGATGTCGTAGCCGTCGAGGACGCACGGTTCGACCGACTCGCGGGGGAGGAGGAGGGGGACCGGCGGGTGCAGCCGGAAGCTCTCCTTTATCACGGCGCGAATGTAGTGCAGCTGCCGGATGTCGCTCTCCTCCACCTCGCCTTTGTCCCCCACAATTCTTCCAACCTCTTCTTGAGCTTTTCTCATTATGTGGGGGTGCCTCGCGAGCTCAGTCATCACCCACTCCAGAGTTGTAGAGGTCGAATCAATGCCCGCAACAAGCATGTCCTATATACACACACACACACACATATATAGTAATTTTCAAACAATATACATGAACGTACGTACGTGGAGGTAATACTACACGTACGTTTTATTTTAAAATACATTAATTACTTCTTTATCCATAGTACGTAATAATTTTAGATGACGAATTGAGTATTCTAATTGATGCATCATATATATATTTGATTTTAATTCTCGGGCCTGTTGGATTTACAGTATTTTTTGAATTTAATTAATTAATTATGAAATCCCACGCTGTTTTATCCTCGTGAAAAAAATTGATTTAAAAACATTAAAGAAATCTTTTGCAAATTTCATATCAATTCCAAAAGAATAAATTAAGCACCAGAGATAAATAATATAATATCAGGAATCTCCTAAATTTATAAATATTTAGATAAATTTTGTATTTAAATATTTGTAAATTTTTTTTTTTTGAGAATAGATAGCACGCTACCCGCTTCGTTTTTTTTATTTATTTAGAAATAAATTTAGTGAAATGTGAATCAACTTAGGATTCGAAGTTAGGACTCAGTCAACCACCAAGCCTCTTTACCACTGCTCTCTATAAATTTTATATGATTAATTTAGTGTAAAATGATATATAATATATAGTCGAGTCCGGTTCTTTATCTTATCAATAGCGAAGGTCTCGTCTTATCGAGTTTTCCACCGTTAGAGCCACCCTTTGATGATTTTCACCCGTTAGATCATACTATTCAACCAACCACCCACTTAACCCTAGGGGGGGCCACATCATTCTAACCGCACATCTCCCAATCCAACGGCCAAAAATTTGGTAGCACCAATAACTTGGTACTATTAATAGCATAGTAGTCTAGTTCTATATAGTTTCTACAAACCAGAGTATTGTAATAATTTTATTAATATAGTTGAATAATTTTTGTATTGAACAAAACAAAAAAAACAATATATTCCTATTTACATAAAATACGTACAACAAAAACTCATAAGACAAGAATTTTATCAGGAGAAAAGATTTTTCAAAACGTTGAAAAATTTAAATCCTGCGAATCAAACCGGTTTAAGGTGTCTTTGATTGCCTGTAAAAGTACTCCAACAAAAAATTTTCGCTTGAAAAGTGTTTGATTGCTCGTAAAAAAATTGGTGGAAAAAAACTGTGGGTTCTCGCAAAAAATCAAGTTTTCGTTTTTCGCCGTACCCATGGAAAACAAAAACTTGCTCCCAAAACACGCGCCTCACAGTCGCTCGAAAAAACGTGGTCCACGAGAAAGCCTGGTTCCTGTAGACCACGCACGTGAGTGGTCGAAATGTGGACTACTTACCCACTCCTCTCACTCTCATATATATATATATATATATATATATATATATATATATATATATATATATATATATATATATATATATATATATATATATATATATATATATATATATATATAAATAATTTCTTATCTTATTAATAGCAAATCGTTAGTCTTTATCAGTTTTTAGCCTTGGATTGAGAGATGTGTGGTTAGGATCTTGTGGGCCCCTTAGGGTTAAGTGGCCAAGTGGGTGATTGGTTGAATAGTATGATCTAATGGGTGAAAATAATCAGGGGTGGATCTAACGGTGGAAAACTTGTGAAGTCAAAATCTTATTGATAGCATGTGATAGGACTACTATATATATATATATATATATATATATATATGAGTCATCTTTATCATGATAAGATCGTAAGTTTTCCATTAGATCCACCCTTTAATGATTTTCACGTTAGATCATCTTATTCAACCAACCACCCACTTAATCTGGGAGGCCACATCATCCTAACCACACATCTCTCAATCCAATGCTAAAAATTTGGTAGCAATGACTTGGTGCTATTAATAGCATAGTAAGCCTAGTTCTATATATATATATATATATATAGAGAGAGAGAGAGAGAGTTTTGCTAGAATACTACCGGTAGTAAACGAGCCATTTTACTACCGATTTGTTTTCAATAATAAAGCTTCCAAATTGACGATCGGCTCCGTTGAACATGATCTATACCGTTTGATATGTTTAGAAATCAAATTTTAAATCTTTCGACATTATTTGCCTAATGATCAAAGTGTTTTAACATTTGTAATTTTAATGGTCGATAATAGATGTTTTCTCGTTTAACAGATATCCAAATCAATTGAATATATAGAGTCCACACTATACTCTTATGAGTATAGAGTCTCTTATACTCATAAATTTTTTGCCGTTAGATCTACTCTTTAATCATTTTTACCGTTAGATTATACTATTCAACCAACCACCCACTCAACCCTAGGGTCCCCACTATCAACCTAACCATAACCACTCTCATCCTAACCCCACATTTTTTCATCCGAAGGCTAAGAATTTATGAGTACAAAGGCTATACTCATAATAGTATAGTAGATATATATATATATATATATATATATATATATATATATATATATATATATATATATAAAATTGAGCTCCTATACTTTTAAAAGTACAAGTCATTGGTGATTGTATGTTTTTAGCCTTGGATTAAT
This sequence comes from Aechmea fasciata, assembly GCA_025177825.1. Taxonomy (NCBI): domain Eukaryota; kingdom Viridiplantae; phylum Streptophyta; class Magnoliopsida; order Poales; family Bromeliaceae; genus Aechmea; species Aechmea fasciata. The sequence goes on from CM045923.1 coordinate 21,519,050, forward strand.
AGATGTGCGGTTAGGATGATGTTGGATTAAGTGGGTGGTTAGTTGGTTGAATAGTATGTTCTAACGGATGAAAATGATCGAACATAGATCGATGGTAAAAAAATCACAAAGAACTTGGTGCTTTTACAAATAAGTAATAATATATATATATATATATATATATATATATATATATATATATATATATATATATATATATATATATAATTTCAAATTTTTTGATTTCAAAATTTAAAATTTTAGTACTTTCAAATTTTAAAGTTTTAAATTTTATATATTATATTTAAATTCTAAATTTCAATTTTAACTTATAATATTTATTTTTAAATTTTAAACTTTTAAATTTTAAATTTCTAAATTATATTATTTAGCGTATTTTCATCTTTCCATCATGTGTCTCAAAAAATTATTTAACTATCCCGTGGTACAGACTCAAGCGTGTTTTACTTTACTACGTACTTTGTGGTTCAAAATATTATATTTAATTCTCTCACGATTTTAGTTTTGTTTCCCTATAAAAATCTACAGTTAAATAGAGTATTATTATGAGGTATTCAAAAAAAAATTACTTTATTGTTTTATTTGACGGTAGATACTTTTCGTAAAAAAAAAATTATTTATATAATAATTAAATATAATTTCTTAAAATATAAAATGACAAACTAAAAATGTGTGAAATCACAAGGATAAATTGTAGTTTATCCTTAATTTTATGAAATTAATAAAGAAATATAAAATGTGGTGCAGGATGCAGGGTGCAGGCTATAATTTCTTGTTTGAAAGGACGAACTTTTGCAACGTGCCTCACCCAAAAGGGCCAAAACTACTCTGCAGTCTGCAGATAGGGGTGGAAATGGATCCGGGTTGGTCGAGCTTCCTCCAGATCAGCTCCGAATGGAATGGTAAAGAAAAATATATATATATAAAAAAAATATAATTTTTTCTGAATTCGTTTCGATCCGTCAAGTAAATGAAGCAGAAGATGAAAGATTCTTTTCTTTCTTCAATTCGTTTCGATATGTCAAATTTTTTTTAAAAATCTGTTTTCGTCCTGATCCGTTCCGAATGGAACGATAAATAAGTGCCAAAAATAAAATAGAAAATAACTCGTCCCGAATCCACCCTGCTTCGACAAGAAATGGAGCGAGAGGTGGGATCACCCTCTCGCTCCCGGACCCGCCTCGTTTCCATCCCTATCTTCACAACTCATGAAAAAGACAAGGCACAGGCTTTATCTTTTTTATTCCTTTTAAACATTAATTATATTTAATTTAAAATTATGGACAGACTTTTTTGTTTTTGTTTTTGTGTCCTAGGTAGTACTTATTAACCTATATACTCTTGTTATGTGCTAGATAATAAATTATTTTAAAAAATTAAAAAAATAAAATATAATTTTAAATTTTTATTTTTTATTATCGAACAAATATCTTAATTTTAAGAATGCTACCCTAGTACCCTACACTTCTATGCTAGTCATTTTCTAATTTTATTTGGCGGGTGTTTGGTTAGGCGTAAATCAAATCGAAAATTTATTTTCGGTATAAAAAAATATTTTTTTGTTTATTTAATTTGACATAAAAATTAAAATATTTTTACTGATTTGAAAAAAGAAATATATATTTTTTTCCATTGTTTTTCAATGAAAAATAAAAAGTAACGCTGCGCTCATTTATTTTTCCTATCAAATTAAACAAATGTGAATTTTTTTTTTTTCAACCAAATAAAATATTGATGAAAAACTTTTTTTTTTCTCTACAAATTAAATACAAAAAAATATTTCACTAAATTTTTTTCATGAAAACTTATTTTTTACCATGGAAACAAACGGATCATTGACTAGAAAAAAAAACAAACGAGATCTTTTAATATGAACTAGGCTACTGTGCTATTAATAGCACCGAATTATTGGTGGTATAAAGTTTTCGGTCATTGGATTAAGAGATTTACGGTTATGATGATTTAGGCTCCTAGGATTGAGGAGGTGGTTGGTTGAATAGTATTATTTAATATATGAAAATGATCAAAATAGTGGATTTAAAGGCGAAAAATTTGATAGCACTGGGTGTTGTGCTTCGTGCGGTTGATAGCATATTAGCTGGACTGAATATTATCGTTTCATAAATAGATTCTTTAGATTGTATAGATTGCATTTAAATTTGTTTCTGATTTTTAATAATAAAGAGAACGAAAATAATAAAAAATCTGATTTTACCAACGTTCAAGTTAACCAACCCCCACCCCCACTCGGCCACTACCCCTTGGAAGAAGAAGAAGAAGATGAAGATGATGATGATGAAGGAGAAGAGAGATAGAGAGAGAGAGAGAGTAAAAAATACAAACCAAGACGAGGGCGATGATGTTGTCGTCGGTGATGGGCAGCTCGAGGTCGGGCGAGCGCTGAACCCTGAGCAGGGCGTCGACGAAGTCCTCGTCCTCGTCCTCGTCCTCGTCCTCCCCCGCAACGTCGCGGGGACGCCGGGCCCGTGCGACGTGCTCGGCGATGATCTCGTCCCCGACAGCCCGCAGCTCGGCAAGGCACCGCTCCAGCCGGCGTCTCAGGCCCGTGACGTGGCTGACCGCCCACTCCACCTCGGGGAAGAACTCCCCGATGTTGAACCCCGCGAACAGGTCCAGCGCCTCCGCGAACACATTCGGAAGCCGCTTCCCTCTGCTCCCCAGCCGCCGCCCGAAGGCCACGCGGCACAGCACGTCGCCCGCCAGCGTGAAGAACCTTCGCCCAGTATCAAATTTGTTCAAAATTATCATTCTCTCTGTCAGCTTCAATTTTCAAACTATATATATATATATTATTTTTTTTTAATTTTTTTTTAATGAAGTTTTGAGGAATACATTAAAAATCATCCCATTAAAATATTTACTTATATATATGTTTCTTTTGACATGAGAGATCACCTGGCGCTGAGGTCGAGAGGAGCAGCGCCATCCGAGGCGGCGGCGAGGGCGGAGAGCAGGCAGCGGATCTCTTGCAGGCGGACGGGTCCGAATGCGGCAACACGGCGGGGGGAGAGGAGCTCGGAGACGGCGATGCGGCGGATCTGGCGGTGGAAGGGCCCCGTGGGGGAAAAGGAGACGTCGGAGGGGCCGAAGGAAAGGTAGCGGGCGGAGAGAAGGCTAGGGCGGGAGGAGAGCGCGGCGTCGTGGGCGGTGAGCGCGGCGCGGGCCAGGACGGGCGAGGAGATCACCACGGCGGGGACGCGGCCCAGGCGGAGGTAGAGCAGTGGGGCGCGGAGGCGCTCGGCGATCTCCGTGAGGGCGTGGTGGGGCATGGCGGAGAGCAGGTGGAGATGGCCGATGACGGGCAGCGACGGCGGAGAAGGGGGCAGGCGGCGACCACTGCTACTGCTACTTCTACCTCCATGAATATTGCGATAGGTTAAGATGTAGAGCAACGGCAATATCATGATGACAATGAGCAAGGAGAGAGCCATATACTCCATTATCCTTCTCCTTCTCCTAGCTAGCTCAGACGTACCCAATTGCAGGGAATAACGTTTGTGAGGACAAATTTATAAAGAGAAACAATTACAAACTAAACGTTTGTCACGGGCATATAGAGAGGACCCATACTATTTGTTCTGTGTGCTAGGTTGTCAGTTCAAGAAATTATTGACCTGCAATGACATTGTCTCGGGACGTGTCTCACGTGGAGCTGCCAAATGTTTCTTGGATATCGTTTTTGACTATTGAGCTTCTGAACCGACGATTTACTATGTTAAATTTAAATTAGAATATTTAAAAATTTTAAAAAATAAATTTTATGAATTTTTAAAATTATAATAAAGTCTATCAAGCGGGCATAATTAAAATGAACGGTCAAAATCAAACGATGTCCTAAAAATAGATGATCAAATTCTTCAATTTAAGATCAAAGTTATTGATCTTTATCTAGATAGTTAATAGAATTTTCTATCAAAAATTCAACAAATTTTGATTCTTTTACACCGTTAAACTAGCAAGTATTCGATACCGGCCGTTAAAAATTGTCAATTTTGTAACCTTTTGATCGTCAGATAAATGATGTCGAAAAATTATAAAATATAATTTCTAAACGTTTTAAATGCTCTAGATAATATTTAACAGTGTGAATTATCGATTCGCAAGCTCTATCATCGAAAACAATTTATGAGTACGAGAGTGATCGTACTTATAATAGGATAATAGCCGGACTCTTAGTAACACCGTTAACCGAGAAATAATTGAGGAGAGAGAAGCCTACTTCGAACCCGCGTTAACAGAAATTAAAGAGGAGAGAGAATCCAACTTCGAACCTTTCTCTCTCTTTAGTTATATAAAAATTTATTGATAAATTTTTTAAAAAAATCAGAAAAAATTAAAAATTTTAGCACAAATCTTATTTTTTTACATAATTTTATTTTTTATAAAAATCAGTAAAAAAATATAAAATTGTACCAAGAATCGTGTATTTAAATATTTTTTTACAGAAAAAATAAAAATTTATTTAGTACCAATCTTGTAGAATTTTTTTTAATAAAAAAATAAAAAAATATGTAGAAAAAAAAAGAAAATACAAGTATCTTGTATTTTTTTAAAAGATTCATAGCTCATGACTCCTTTTTTTATAAATTTTAAAAAAAGTTATATTAAAATATAAAATTTTAATTCAATAAAAAAATATTAGAAAAAAATAAAATAAAATTATCATTTTCTATAATTGTAAAGAGAGAAAAAGAGAGAGATAGGGGAGAGAGGAGAGAAAGAGAATGAGAAAGAGGGAGAGAAGTTTGAACTTTGAAGTGGATTCTCTCTTCTTTTTAATTTCTCTGTTAAGAGAGAGAGAGAGAGAGAGAGAAAGAGAGGGGGTTTGGAGTGAAATTCTCTCTCCTCAATTATTTCTTTGTTAACGGTGTTACTAGCTACATCCCACTTTAATCCCCCAAACCTGTTCACAGATCTCAAAGAGGATCCAGCGGTTTAAAACACTATAGTATAGGTGTAGGGATGCAAACGAGGGGATTAGCAAAACCCGCCATGCGCTCCCGCTCCGAATCCGCGACGGGTTAAAAAATACATTCCATAACTCGCCCGCCTCGTAACCCGACTTCCCGCCGGGCGCCCCGGCGCCAACTAATATTTTTTATCAAATTATAATATTATTAATATTTTATAAAATATAAAATAATAATTTTTAATAATATTATATATATATTTTAATAATATCAATTATAAAAATAAAATATATCAATCACAATTCAAAATAAAATTAAAAAATTTTAAATGAATTAGAAATGAAAATACTAACTTATTTATATTTTAAACTTTTTGGTAAACATATTATTTTTTAAGAATATATTTTTAAAATAAAAATGATTTCGGGGCGGATTCGGAGAGGATTCGGGACGGGTCAAAATTTCCCCCATTTCCTGCCCCGAATCCGTCTTGGATCGTAAAATCGCCCCGAATCCATTTATTTCCTTCCGTTTACTACTCCGTCTGGACGGCGGGAGCTCCACCAACCCGGATCCGTTTGCACCCCTATATAGGTGCTTGTAAAAGTACCAACAACTTGGTACTTGTAAATTTTCTACGATTAGATCTAAACTTTTGATCATTTTTATCCGTTAGATTATACTATTAAACAAACCACCCATTCAACCTGTAGTGCATTTACATCATCCAAATCGTACATCTTTAATCCAATCATTGAAACATAAACACTAAATGACTAGATATTTCTTTTAAAGATAAGAATTAATTATATATATATATATATATATATATATATATATATATATATATATATATATATATATATATATATATATATATATATATATATATATATATATATATATATATATATATATATATAAAAATTGAGGCTAAGGCTACTATCCTAAAAATAGGATTAGAGCACTTGTCCTATCAAGTTGTTCTTGATGTTAGAGATTCCGAATCAGACGGAGCCGTTGAAGTTGATCTAGAGTATTTGAAATATTTAGAAACAAAATTTCATAAATTTTGAAAATTATTTACATGGTGATCAAAGTGTCGTAAAATCGATAATTTTTGACTTTTCGAGCCGTTTGCTTGTTTAACGGTGTAGAGCTATCCAATTTACTTGAATTTTTGATAGAAATTTTTTTATATTCTTTAGATAATGTTTGATAACTCGATTAACAATTAAGAAAGTCTAATCTCTATTTTAAGAAGGTTATTCATTTATGACCGTTCATTTTTCAACTCTTCGATGAATTTGATAATGATTTTTAAATAATACAAAATTTGGTTTCTAAATATTTCTAATTGTGTAGATCAATTTCAAAAGTGTCAATTATCAATTTGAACTTCCGATCATACAAAACGACTTGATAGGACAACGTCCTCAATCCTGTTAATAGGATACTATATATATATATATATATATATATATATATATATATATATATATATATATATATATAGAGAGAGAGAGAGAGAGAGAGAGAGAGAGAGAGAGAGTTTGACTGGGCTACTATTAGTAGCAAAATTTTATTGTTGCTACCAGTTTTTTAGCATTTGGATCAACTTTTTTTATTATTTCTAACCATTGAATTAAATACTATAACACGGTGGATCACTCAACCTTAGGAGGATCACTCAACTCTAACCGACTAATATCATCCTAACCCTACAATTTTTCATCCAATGGTTATAAACTTGATAATGAAAGTGCATTTTACTATTAATAGTATTCCAAAGATATATATATATATATATATATATATATATATATATATATATATATATATATATATATATATATATATATATATAAACATGTATTTTTTATAAATAATTCGATCGATTTTTATAATTATAAAAATAATTTTTTTAAAAAATAATTATAAAAATAAACCTCTAAATGTGGTGAATGATTCGGTATTCATAACTACTTATAACTCGTAGAAAAAAAAATAAAAGCGGTGAACCATTCACCGCTTTTATCAACATAAAAATATAGAAATAAATGAGAAAAAAAAAAAACGGTGAATGATTCATCATTTTTATATGATTATATTTATAAATAAAAATTTAATAAGTATATTTTTAAAATAAAATTTTAGGAAAAGACTATATATTGCAATAAGAAACCTGAGATTATTAGGTCACTACTTGCTCGGATTGGATTTTACAATTTATTTTTATTGTTATTTTTTAAATTCTGTGTTGGTGAAGAGTGCTTCTCCTAGTGATAAAACAAGAGACCAATTATTGATACCATAGTATATATTTGCAATAATTGGAAGCTAGTAAGTGATTTATGTCTTAAGGTTTGTTGTTTCCTAAACTACACTTAACTTAAGGAAAGAGACCCCCTCTCTCTCTCTCTCTCTCTCTCTCAGATGCTGAGCACATTTCGAAAATATGACCTTTTATAGATGAAAACGATTGATTGTTAAAAACAAACATGAAAATAACAACGTAATAAAATAAACAAAAGAATACAAGAATATATATATATATATATAGTATTTGTATCGCCTCGTAGACATAAAGTTGATCATGTTGTTTTCGATGATAGAATCGACGATCCACACCGTTAAACATTATCTAGAGCATTTAAAACTTCTAGAAATAAAATTTTATAATTTTTCGATATCATTTACCTCACGATCAAGAGGTCACAAATTTGACAATTTTTAACGTAGGTATGGGATACTTGCTAGTTTAACGGTGTAAAAGAATCGAAATTCGTTGAATTTTTGATAAAAAATTCTATTCACTACATAGATAAAGATCAATAACTCCGATCTTGAATTGAAGGATCCGATCATCCTTTTTTAGGACGTCGTTCAATTTTGACCGTTCATTTTATGCCCGTTTGATGGACTTTCTAATGATTTCAAAAAATTACGAAATTTATTTTTTAGAAGTTTCAAATACTCTAGATTGATTGTTAAAAACAAACATGAAAATAACAACGTAATAAAATAAACAAAAGAATACAAGAATATATATATATATATATATATATATATATATATATATATATATATATATATATATATATATATATATAGAGAGAGAGAGAGAGAGTAAGGCTACTATGCTTCTAGAAGCACGGAGGGCTCCGTGCTTCCACGTCGTTTTTCGATGTTGTGGCTTAGAATCGTCGATCGCTCCGATTAAACTTGATCTAGAGTATTTGAAGTACCTAGAAAATAAATTTTGCGATTTTTCGATATTATTTGCCTAGCGAACGAAGGGGCTAAAAATCAACTTTGAAAATAAAAATCTTACAAAACGCGATAATATAGCATTAAAAATTTAGATCAAAGATATTGATCTTGTTTTATATAGTATAAAGAATTTTCTATCAAAATTTCATATAATTTGGATATTTTTAGACCGTTAAACTTTCAAACGGCTCACTATGACCATTAAAATTATTTGATTTTGTGCCCTTCGATCACTAGGCAAATGATATCGAAAAATTATAAAATTTATTTTCTAGATACTTCAAATACTCTAGATCAAGTTTGAGCCGATCGACGATTCGAAAGCGCATCATCGAAAACGACGTGGAAGCACGGAAGGCTCCGTCTTAAAGATAGTAGCCTCACACTATATATATATATATATATATATATATATATATATATATATATATAGTGTGAGGTGCTTATGGAAGCACGGATGCCTCCGTCTTCCACTTTGTTTTCGATGTTCGGACATTCGAATCGACGATCGGCTCGTTAGACTTGATCTAGAGTATTTGAAGTATCTAGAAAATAAATTTTGCGATTTTTCGATATCATTTGCCTAGTGATCGAAGTGGCTCAAATTCAACAGTGAAAATAAAAATCTTACAAAATATGATGATATGACATTAAAATTTTAGATCAAAGTTATTGATCTTATTTTATATGGTATCAAGAATTTTCTATCAAAATTTCATGTGATTTGGATATTTCTACACCGTTAAACTTGCAAGCTCACCACGGTCGTTAAAATGAGTGATTTTGAGCCTCTTCGATCACTAGGCAAATGATATCGAAAAATCGCAAAATTTATTTTCTAGGTACTTCAAATACTCTAGATCAACTCTAACGGAGCCGATCGTCGTTTCGAAAGTTCGAACATCGAAAACAAAGTGGAAGTACGGAGGCCTCCGTGCTTATAAAAGCATACCAGCACAACTCTCTCTCTCTCTCTCTCTCTCTCTCTCTCTCTCTTTATATATATATATATATATATATATATATATATATATGAATTGAGCTTCTATACTTTTAAAAGTACTAAGACATTGGTGCTTGTAAGTTTTTAGCCCTTGGATTAATAGATGTGTGGTTAGGATGATGTGGGCTCCCTTGGGTTAAGTGGGTGGTTAGTTGAATAGTATAATTTAACGGGTGAAAATGATCAAAGACGTAGATCTAACGGTAAAAAATTCACAAGCACAAAGTGCTTGGTGCTTTACAAGCACTATAGCGGACTCTATATATATATATATATAGAGAGAGAGAGAGAGAGAGAGAGTAGAGCTAGAATACTTCTAAAAGCACCAAGTGAGTAGTGCACCTCTATATATATATATATATATATATATATAGAGAGAGAGAGAGAGAGAGAGAGAGAGTAGAGCTAGAATACTTTTAAAAGCACCAAGTGAGTAGTACTTTAGAATTTTTAGCCCTTGGATGGAGGGATGTAAGGTTGAAATGATGGTGGTAGGTGGTGATAGGTGGAATAGTGTTTGATCCAAGGATATGAATAATCAAGTAGTGGATCCAACGTTTAAACTTAGAAGCACCAAGTGGGTGGTGCTTCTAAAAACAAACTTACTAGTTGAGTGTACGTGCAAGTGCACGTAACAATTATTTTAAAATTAAATAAAATTTGTTATTTTAAAATGAAAAGATATTTTAAAATTTAGAAATATATATAGAAAAGAAAAAATATTTTGAAATTATAGAAAAATAAAATTCGTTAGAAAAAATATTTTGAAATTATATATATATATATATATATATATATATATATATATATATATATATATATATATATATATATATATATAGTGTGAGGCTACTATCTTTATCGGAAGCACGGAGCCTTCCGAGCTCATTTCGTTTTCAATGTTGTGACTTTTGAATCACCGATCAGCTCCGTTAAACTTGATCTAGAGTATTTGAAGTACCTAGAAAATAAATTTTATGATTTTTCGATATCATTTGCCTAGTGATCGAAGGGGCTCAAAATCGATAATTTTAGCAGTAGTGGTGAGCCGTTTGCAAGTTTAACTGTGTAGAAATATCCAAATCACATGAAATTTTGATAGAAAATTCTTTATACCATATAGAACAAGATCAATAACTTTGATCTAAAATTTTAATGTCATATCATCATATTTTGTAAGATTTTTATTTTTGATTTTGTTGATTTTGAGTCCCGATCACTAGGCAAATGATATCGAAAAATCGCGAAATTTATTTTCTAGATACTTCAAATACTCTAGATCAAGTCTAACGGAGCCGATCGTCGATTCGAAATTCGAACATCGAAAACAAAGTGGAAGCACGGAGCGCTCCGTCTTGATCTTATAAATAGCCTTACTCATATATATATATATATATATATATATATATATGAGTTGAGCTAGAATACTTTCAATAGCACCATTGGGTGGTGCTATTGAGTTTTTAAGCCATTGGATGGAGAGATGTGAGGTTGAGATGATGGTGGTAGGTAGAATAGTGTTTGAGATGATGGTGGTAGGTGGTGGTAGGTGGAATAATGTTTGATCCAAGGGCTATTAATAATCAAGGAGTAGATCCAATGGCTAAAAACCTAATAGCACCATGGGGGTAATACTTAAAAGTATTCTAGCTCAATTCATATATATATATATATATATATAGAGGTGAATAATTAAGTAATGTGAGTTTAGTTAAAATTAGGCTAATATTGTTGGCCCGTAAAATCAAACCCAATAAGCCAACAAAACGACAAAATTTTACTAATTTGCATTCTATCCGTCTATTTCTTTCACAGAGCTCTAAATTTCTAATCTTTTTTTTTCTCTCTCTTTTCCTGTCTCTTACTCCAAAGAGCAAAACCTAAAACTCTCAAGTTACCAAGTGAGAACTTGCGCTTGCGATGAAAAGGAATAACATAAAAATTGAAGGCGGAAGAGAAGACGTACGACGCTGAAAAAATTAGATATTCAACTCATAAATTTTCTTCATATTATAATATCGTATTTCATAAAATTATTTTGTATTTTAAACTATTATATATATTTTTGTTTCAAACTGTAGATAATATTATATACAAATTAAACTATTGATCGTACGATATTGAGAATTTACTCGATTTCGCTCGACTCGAAATTAGGCTCGCACGAACTCGGCTCGAACTAATTTCGAACTATGTTTGAGCCTAAATTTAAACTCGAAATTAATTTCAAATCAAATTTGAGTCGAGATATGGTCGCTCGGGCTCGGCTCCTTCCCCACCCCCACGTGTTGGACAGCGGAGTGGCGGAAGCACTGAACCACAAATTGCACCAACCCCGGATGGATGCATATCGCAGCATTTGCACGTGCTGTACGATTTTGGTGGCGTACGATTTTAGTCGGTGCAAGAAAAATCTCAAAACAAATACATACGTACGTATTTATATATGTACATTATTTTTTCTAAAATTATCATATTGTAAAATTTTTTTATTGTTGAGTGGGTACTCCATTCCATTCCAAACCATCTGCTGTTGTTTTTGTTTTTCCTATTACCGTTTTCTTTTTTTTTTGTCAATAATTTTTATTTTTTTTTAATTATCTATTCGTCGTATCGTGCGCGAGTTATTATGCTAGTATATATACATATACATCTATTTATCTATTTAACTGATTAGAAGAGAAATTGGGGTGATAATTGGGTGACAGCCTGTCCGCTCAAAAATTTGGTACGAATATAATACGCATAAAATTTATTTTCTAATTTTTAAATTTGTTGAAAATTTTGGTTTAAAAAATAGATTCGGTATAAAGTTTAAAATATAAGATATTTTTTATATAATAATAAAAATTATAAATTTTTTATTTATATTTTCAACCATTCGGAAATAATCTCCGAATAATTCGGGTTCTTTAAAAAAAATTCGTAAATGGACAGTTTAATTCAGATTTTTAATAATTCGCGAATAATTTGCGAATTAACTAACTAAGATATATACTCCATGCACCTGGTGTAAATACAACACATACACCATATTTTTTATATTTTAATAATTACTATGGTACAATTGAATCCTAATTATATAAAGGGTTATTTACATACAGGTCCCTGCAAAAGGCACAACAGGAACATATCTACATACTTTTGGACTTTTGCAGAGACATCTCACATAGTTTCACTTTTGCAGGAATATTTATGATTATATGTTTATGTTTGACCCTTATATAAAAGTATAAAGTAGCTATAAATTGTTAAGGTAGTAATCTAATATTTGAAAAAAAAAAAAATTTCTCGTCTATATAAGAAATAGATATAATTAAATTCTGACCAAATTAACTTGCACGTTAAGTTAGTAGTCGGGTCAGCATGTGAAATTATTTGACTCCTGTACTAATTTAGCAGACCTAATATATTAATTGGATTTGCATCACATGATAGCAGTGCTTAATTAATTAAATATCTGGATTTTACGTAATTGCATTGGATTCGCGTGATATAGATATGCATTGGATTTTACGTAATTGCATGTGTTAATTTTTTTTTTTTTTTGAGAATAGTACAGAATGTGTTAATGAGGGTG